>PYHW01009983.1:1605466-1624547 GCA_013186435.1 Turdus rufiventris | reverse complement strand
CCCCATGGATCTCTGCATCCCCATGGATCTCAGGGGCTGGGGTGGGTCTCTGCATCCCCCAGTGATCTCTGCATCCCCACAGATCTCTCCATCCCCCAGGGATCCCCATGGGCTGTAGATGGATCTCTCAATTTCCCATGGATCTCTGCATCCCCCATGGATCCCCCTGGGATCCCCACATGTTGTCCTGCTTCCAGGTAGCAGATGGGGGAAAATTCACTGAATAAACCAAACCCAGAATATGTGGGAAAAGTAAGGAAGAAAAGAAAAGAACTTGTAATCATTCTTTATTTTTCTGTTAACATCAAGAATGGAAAGAAATTATTTTTAGTAACCTTTGAACCACACAAAGCAATGAGATCAAGTTCACGGAAGAAAATAACATCAAAAACACAATCTGACCTGTACAACTGCCTTAAGATAACTCAAAATGCTTAAACTGGCAGAGGCTGCAGAGCTTTTGTCACATACATTCATGAGGAACTTGTTACACAAGCGCCAGTGTACTCTGTGGACATTGTATGGACATTGTAAACCTTTAAAGCTTGTACCTCCTGCAGTATCAGCAAAACAAAGGTCTGCTGTCATCTCTCCAGCTGGCATGATTTGCATAGAAATCACTTCACACATACCAGAGCACATACTAGAATCAAGCTTTATTGAATATCTGAATTCAAAACTTTCAGGATGTTTTCTATCCACAACAACTGAAGAGCCACAAAAGCTTTTTGTGATTCTAACTACTGGGTCTTATGAAGGTGGCACACTCGTTCTCACTTCTTTCCCGTGCTTGGTGTAGTTTTCAGCACACTACAGAAAATCCAAGATGACTAAAAAATGCCTTTACAGGACGATTTACTGGGCCACTACTGCCAGCTGATGTTTCATTAAACGGGTGTAACTTTATAGGAATTTTAAAATCATACTTTGCCTTGTTTCATAGATACTAGGCTAAAATTAGAATAACAACACTAAAGAAATTATTTGACTGTCTTATTCTAGTACAATAAGTCTACCCATGCCAATTTATCCTTTTTCTGTTACCCACCTGACAATAGCAACTTGCTATTTTCCCATGACTACAGCTGACAGAGCATCCTGACTCTGTTATATTGCACCTCCTTCCAGTTACAGTATCTTCCAACAGGTAAACTGAAATAATGAAGTAGTTTCAGCTTCCTTTCACAAGATAACATAAAAACATTCTTTCATTTCTACCAAGGAAAGGAGAAAAAAACAATTCAGGATTTGTGGAACTGTAGTCACATTCAAGTTTCATTGATGAAATTATAGAGCACATTCTCTCCATAATAAGCAAACATAATTTTGCCATAATTTAGAATAAATAAGGTGATTATATATTAAAAAAGCAAACATTGCTATCACCTTTTCAAAACCAAAACCACAGGGGAATTCGGAGTGAAAGGAATGAGGGACTTGTCTTTACAAACAAACTGGATCTGTTGGTAAATAGAGCTAGATACTGAGAGATAAAAGAAACAATGGGAAGGATTCCACTGATTGATAAATGGAATGAGAGAGATTTGTCTTTACACACAAACTGTGGGTCTGCTGATAAATCAAATTGGGTACTGAGAGATGAAAGAAACAATGGGAAGAACTACAAATTCCATAAGAATTCCACGAATTGACACAAGGAAAAGAAAAAGGGAGCTGGGGGGTTGTACATTAGAAGGGAATCTTAGGTATTAAGTGTTTCAGGTAGTCTGTTCCTCTCAAGTACCTCAGCCAAAGGGGAAAGAGAGAGGGGAATGGCCAAGAAATTAGGATAGAAAGGAAACTGTGTCCCCCAAAAATCTGAGAGACCCCAGGGGAAGTGCTCCCTGGCCTCTCCCTGTATTCAAATAAACTTACAGAACTCCTTTGTCTCCTTTTTGGCCAACAACCTCTGATGTCTGTAGATTAATTTTCCTGCCAGGTGTGAATCTCAGTAGTTCCAATGCATTTGCCAACCACTGCTAAAATAGTAGCATCACTTCTTACTCCACTGTCAGAACAGAGCACTTCCCACTCTGAGTTTTGGTTGTGTCAACAGCAGGGAGAGTCTGGCACTCAGCAGCCACATTAAGGTCAGTACGCACCAATGTTCTGTGAACTGACAGGGCATTGATCTATACTTACCTCATCTTTTCTTCCAGTTTCTAGAAAATTTTCCCTGACCATTAAGAAGTTATTTAAACCCAGCTGTTCTCTTTTCTTCTACTTCTATTTCCAAGCCAGAAAGATGCTGTTTTTCAGGCCAGGAGATTGCCTTTCACATGCTCAGAAGAGAGAACCTCCTTAGACTTTTTCACCATGAAAAATTCATGCAGCTATCCTGGCACATTGCATCAGAAATTCTAAGGGCGTTTTCCCTTGGGACTATAAGTCCTTCCTTGGGCAGGCATGGTTCTTCCATTTGGAGAGTTCTAAGCACTGATCCTTCTCTGCAAATCCAGTGTAAATAAGTATGGGAAAAACTCCATGGTGTCAATGCGCTTGAATCTAGAAAAGCAGATGCATTTTGAAGGCTTCTCTATGTTTGAAAATGTGGTTTCTCAGGGAGTGAGCTCTCCAGATTTTTTTAGTCCTGAACTATTTTCTCCTGTACTAAATTAATTTCAACATACCTACATAAGGACATGTTCAGATAAGAAATATAGAAAGAAATATATTTTAGCTATTAGAATTGTTTTATACCTGAAATATTTGGCTTTGTTAAACAGAAAATTAAAATGAGACTGCAAAAGTAACACAGAACATCATCACCTCAGGGGAGGCTTCAACCTTCAATGCTTCCTTCCTCACCTAGAGATGGGCACAAGACAGATTTGTCTTCCAAAACCAAGGTTGACTGGCAAGCCCTCCTTGGTGGAAGGCACTGGAGTGCAACCTGAGTTTTGGATTCAAAAAGGAGATCAAAGTCAGGCTTTGTTTTTAAAAGAGAAAAACATGAGGAGGTGGTGTTTATCAGGGAAATCATTGATTCTGATCAGACTTTGAAGTACTGTTACAAACTTCCCAATCTTTGAAAAAAAACCAAAAAAACCGTAGTGTGCCATACTGAAGCTCATTTTCTCCAGATGTCATCAAAATTCATTTAGAACATCCTTAGGAAGAGACTTCTTGATTTTTTTGGTGACCTTTCAGATAGAATGATATACCCAGCATTTATGGGTTTATTAGGAGTCTCTAAACATCTCTGCTTAAAAAATACATGATACAAAAAAAAAAAATCTCTCATTGGACTAAAGACTGCACTATTCAGGCAGATCTAGTACAAAACTTTTAGCAGACCTGAATATCTTTTCAAAAGCTTTATTTGTCACAGAAGAAAAAACAATTAAAACCCAAGAACTAAGGATGGAAAAATATGAGCTATAGTCTATTAAATAGTTCTATTAACACCTATAGTCACCAAATATTTCCTACTGAGACCTACAGTCACCAAATATTTCCTACTGACTTCCACAAGATGCAAAGATCTTGCAAACCTGTAGCATAAGTGGCATAGCTATTAAATAATACCATTTCTTTATATCCCACTTGCAGCATACCTGCAATTACTTACAAAAAGAATTATTCAAAGGATGACAGTACTGAGTCACATCTTAGAACACATCTATTAATGGTCAGATTCACAGAAGACCAAATGCAAGGGATCACACTGGTCCTCTCATTAAAATTAAATAACCTGTAGGCAGGGAGGTTAGAATGGAAAGTAGCCACTCTGAGATATTGCTAAGCTACAATTAAAAGCTGCAAGTTAGGATGGTCCTTATCACTTGCCTTAATCAAAGCAGAACATGCATTACTGAAGCAATAAATACCAACCCTAATAAACATTAACCTATGATAACCTGGCTTATGATAATAAAATGTGTAGTTATGTACTGTGTCCTTGTTATTTCCCGAATGAAAGTTGAAAATGACTTTTTACAATTTAATTGGAAAATAACAATTGAAAAGGTTCAAACTACAGTGTTTCTAAACACTCAAAGTGTTTACCTCTGTAGACCCTTGGAATTTGAACTCATTCATGTGTTCATCTGTGTACCCATTTGAGAGGGAAGGATTCTTTTCCCACGGCTGTGAAATGTCATTCAGTGGATGAGGAAAAGAAGAATAGCTGGGAAAATTAAAAATCTTTTAATAGGTTTACAGCATCCCAAGAAGAGTAACCCCTAAAGCAAAACTGGTCAATAAACTAAGATACTTTTCTATTTTTATAAAGAAACACAGACTAGTTAAGGTCAAATCCCTGCAGAGAATTAAGACACCTCTTGAACAGGTGGGAACTCTCCAGACATTCCAGGCTGACTAAAGAACCAATTGCTTAGGCAAAAATTCAAGCAACATATTTTCACTGTTGCTTTTATGGGATCTGAAGAAACAAAATGGAGTACAGATCTGAAGGAGAAAGAAAAGACAACTGACACTTCTATCTACACAAATAAATCAAAGATTGCCTGCACTGAATCCAAGAAAAAATCCTCAGCCATCCTTTACTTAACAAAACATTAAATATACGTACCCCCTCATACTTCTTGGGTTTTTTTGGTTGGTCCTTGATAAGTTCCAAGGTAGAGATGATGTGAAAGATGTGCCTGCTTCATTTCAAGGGACAATGTCCATAATATGACCCTCCCCCTTTACTTTTTTTTTCATTGCACATTATCTATTTCAATAGTCTCTGTGGCATTTCAGGAACAAAACAGGTGTGATAATATTACAAAACTTCATTTCAAAATTATCGGAATAAGGAACACAGAAGTACATCACATGATATCTGACCCCAAATGAGGCATGTGAAATTGAAGAATATGAAAACATTGGTTAATTTAGTCATACATCAAAATTATCATCAAAAATATTTTTAAAGTCCTTGTAAAACTTGCAGAAAAAGGAGTAAATTGTTCATACCTGCCTTTTCACATGGTTGTAAGCAAGACTATAATTTTAACGTTTATTCTCTTTATCTGTAGGCAACCCCCCCCCAACAAAACAAAACAAAACAAAACAACACAACAACAAGAAAAAGACCCCAACCCCCCCTTTTGTCTGGCCATACTTACTGTGGTAATTTTTCAGTAAGAATTTGTTTAAGATGGAAGAGCTTCTCTTGTATCTTAACCCTGTTCCTGTGACAAATAAACAAGAAAAACAAAGAGAGGGAAAAGCCCGTGACTAAACAAGTACCGTTTTGATTTTGTTTTCCGACATTTCTTTGCAACTTCAGTCTTGGAGAAAAACATTCCTAGCCCAGTCTGGCTCAACCATCAGAAAACAAGGCAAATATAAACTAACAAGTGTGTCACATGTTCTGAAGAGTGCATTTTTAGTCACAGATTTACATCATCGTTGCAGAGGGAGTTCCTGTTGATCGATCCTGCATGCTTAAGACGTTTTTTAAAAAGTGAGGAAAGCAATTGTCAAATAGTGCTTGGGATATTTTGCTGATACTCAGGCACAACAGTTCGGTCTTATTTTCACCCCTGTACTGCATGTTTATGAGCCATTATCTCAACAAGGCAACAAATGTTAACACCAGGAACCAGTACCTGAACATCTTTTAGCTTTTAACAGCAGATATGTATTGAAAAACTCAGCTGCATTTAGAGAGGTTTGGTCAGGACTTACTGATTTGAATGTCATACAGCAAAGGAGTTGTACAACTCCACTGCTAGAAACAGAGAAGCGATTAACATGATTAAGGGTATTTTTGCAAGTGTTTTAGGGATGACTAGCTCAAATGAAAGCAGTTACCTTATTACAGAATTCAGGATAATAATGCTTTTTCTGCTGCATATACAACTGCACAGAAAGAGAGAACGGCATTTTTCACTGAAGCAAGATCTTTAAATATTTACAAAAATGGAAAATATTTGTAACTCCAAGCAAAGGGAACACGAGCTGCCCACTCAGCTGGCTCAGGTTAATGAAAAACAAAGGAAATATTTTTACTCATGCTTCTCTACCTTCCCAAGATTAAAAACATCAACTATTTTTAATAGAATTCAAATAACATCTGAACACATGGTTTTAATGCACCCATAATATGTCAGTTACTTCAAGGCTGTCTTTCCAAAGCATTTCTAAATTAGCAACTGCTGGCTATAAGGATCATCAAAATACTCCCCAAATCAGGGTTCACTCTCACTGTGTAGTACACTACCTGGGCACTGGGCAAACATTCTCACAAATGGAGCAAAGATGGATTTTCTTGCTTTTAAAGATAAACTAATTGGACTATCGGTTTACCTGTGGTTCCTAACTCAAAACTTCTTGGCAGAGAATAGGTTTAATGATTAACTTTTATAACCTCTGTACTTAAGCTGCTGCTTCTTCTGCATATTCTAGTTTCGGACATGGGCATGCCTTGCTTGTAACTGGCTGGGAAATCTAACAAGAGAAATACACTTGACAAGGATTCCTGGACCCGACTAACGCCAGAGAAATATAAATAAATAAGGTAAGTGGAAGCAAGAATTGCTAAAGCTAACGACTGAAGCAGTCTAAATAAATGACTTTAAAAGAGGCACAAAGCCACAACGAAGTTCAGTCACCCCAAGCCCTGCATTCTTCATGTGTGCAGTTTTCTATCGTAGGTTTAATCTTAAAAGCTGGATTCATTATGATTCTTTAAAAAATCTTAAAAGATATATTTGATGTCTTTATAGCCTTAATGTTTCTCAAAGCCAACAGTACTGAGATAGGTGTTCTGCCAATTTAAAACGCTGCAGTTTTTGTAGCCAGTTATTATTTGATTTACAAAAAAACCCCAACTTATGTTGCCTAAACAGGATGCCTTCCAGAGTTACCATCTGTATAAAAGCATAAGGATCTTCAGCATTCAGACTCAAGTAATTAATTATAGTTGTAGAGTCTTAGGAGAGAAGAGACTTTTGACTGAATATGCTTTAGAGATTCAGGATCTAACCCGAGCAATTTCTTTCACTGTCTCCGATTGCATTTTGGACCACATTAGGGGAAACAGCAAAATCCTCCCCGAAAAAACTGTAAGTCTAAATTTAAATTTGAAAACAAACTCTTTACATTCCAGTTCTAAAAAAGACAAAACTTTGTGTGGAAGACTCAACACAGAGCAGATTGGTGACTCTTTCTGGGGCAAAGAGCTGCTAAATGGATAATTATACACTGTTAGATAATGACACTCTGTTTAGCAGATACTTCCATCTCCAAGGAACTGAGGCAAGCCCTATTTTAATGGAGAATGGAAAGAGAGTCTCCTAGATAAGAAGAAATCTGACTAGCTTTAGGGAGGAAGATAAAATCACTCCGGACTTTTGGAGGAGCTCAAAGGAAGGACTGGCTGTAGAAGCTCGATTGTTCCAGTGAGGACATCCTGAAAGCGAATGTAACCCGGGACAGGAGCCACAGACATTCCCTTGCCAGGTGGGTGTCAGGAAAATCACAGCAAGCCTCAGGATGAGGTGAAGCTGACACAGCTTCTCTCTGTTTTTTCTTCTCTGAGTGGGTATTTCCATGGAATATGAGCGAGTGTGTGCTTGTGTTATTTTTTTGGTAATATTTACCTGTCCTGCTTTGTACCCACATGGATCAGCCAAAGCCAGGCGACATTAATAGGTTAGGGTAAGATTTTGTTTTTATTTCCTTAGAAATTTCATCAAGAATAACAAATGGGTGAAGAAAGCTTGAAGAGAAGAAGAGGAGAGGACACAGGAAGAGAGGACAGACAATCCATTCAGAGCCATGAACCCCAAAAGATGAACCTACAAAAGCAGGCAAACCTTTTTCTTTTCCCCCTCTGGTGCATATGGGAGGGCTTGGCACAGGGAGGCAGGAGGGGATATTTGTGTATAAGCATCAGCATCCAAAAACCACTACTGTGTCCCAATTCAGCAAAAATATCTCCACAATGTGGTTGGTTTACATTTTCAGAAACTACTAATCACTGAAGTTAAACAGCTCTGACATAAACAGACTAGAACCCCAAGAATATGTCCTTGAAGTTATCAGATATAAAAACAATTCACAGACTTGTTCTAAGTTGATCAAGAGGCATTTCATCAACTTTTTTTTTTTTTTTTCCACATGTATTTTTCAGAAGTTGTAGTGGGTTGTCCAGCTTGTTGTTTCTGAAAGTTTGTTGGTGTTTATAGGCAGGAAATAGGCACTGGTACTTGAAGACGAGTGAAAATCTGTCTCCTCCAGAAAATTAGAGATGCTTTAAAAAACAGTTGTGTCACTTCTTCTCAGGAGGGAGTGACATTTCTCTTAAAATTAATTTTAGTAGCGGGGAAAAAGATTATCTATGTGGTTTTAGGTGCCAAGACTGGAAAAATGCTGATGTTATTAGAGTAGCCATAGCTATCAGAAAATATTAAGTAGCCCATGCCACTTGATTTAGAAATGCATGCCTCGATTTCAGTGGTTTCATGTAATACTGTAGGTCACTACAAATTTAGGAGAACATGATCTTATCTCCACCTGGAGGTATCAACACAATTCCTAGGCACAAAAAGTTAAAGCAAGGAGAGGAAAACTGCTGCTCAACAAAAAACCCCCAAACAAACAAACAAACAAACAAACAAACAAAAACCAACCAAACAAAAAATCCCCAAACAAAAAAACCCCAAACAAACAAACAAAAACCAACCAAACAAAAAATCCCCCAAACAAACATAAAAAACCTGGACGGCATCCATGAAAGACAATTTCTCAATCTTAGAAAATTCAGACTTCATCAAGTGCTTGTAAAAGAATGTCATTGCTTAATCAGAGAGAAAAGGGCAAGTCCACCCATTGAATGTTATATTTGAGACTCAATCTAAAAGACAGTTTAATAAAGGAAATAGTCAGGCAAAACACAAATAGAAAACAGCAGGAGTATGGCACAGGGTACACACATCTCGGAAAGAAGAGTGAAACTTTGCGAAATTGTTTAATATTTTTCTTTATAGGACTTACTGAAAGCCAGTAACAAAAAGTCAGTAATGACAATTAGTGTAGTTCTATGATATTGGGAAGTAATTGGTGAATTACTAGAAATTGCTCACAAAAACATCTCCTTCTATTTCAAGGTGGGCCTCATTAGTGGAATCTGTATGATTGTTGGTACAATTATTGGCTCGGGTATCTTCGTTTCCCCAAAATCTGTGCTTGCCAATGTTGAAGCTGTGGGTCCTTGTTTAATTGTCTGGGCAGCCTGTGGAGTTCTGGCAACACTAGGTAAAGGACTTGACAACAAATCTGAATCTTTGCTTTAAATCTTTGTATCTGCTGTTTCTGTGTACTACTCTCATTTCACAAATCAGCTAATAGCATCTAGACCAAAGTCAGCTGAATCCTGCTGTATGTATGCACAGCAGTACTCAACCATCAATTTAAAATGGGGTGTTTATAGAAGACAAACTTAAGTTTTAAAATTGCAAATCACACTCAATTTATTTTGAAAGAAAGTTTTAGTTTTTCCTGCTTCATCCACTGACTGTAATAAAGAGAATAGTCTTCTACTTAAATAGCTGTCAATATGTGAAATTTACTGGTACTTTCTGCTACCTTTTTACATCTATAATTATAATTCTTTTATCTGAAAGTTAACACTAAGCACCTCAAAATATTTCAAGAATTAAAACAAAGACATTTCTGGAGCATTGTATCAAGTGGGGCAGCATACAAGAAAAACCTTAATTCAAGATGCCACATACAGTAATAGAAGAGGAAGTATCACTGTACTTTAATGTTGAGCTTAGCAGACATTTTATTTCAAAACTGTGAAGAAAATATGTTTTTTCAAGTTCCCAAAAGGTGTGTCAGCCAGTGCAGTTCTCCACTTAAAGGCTTCATATAATGTTCATTCCTTAAACAGAAATGGAATGAAATCAAAATGTTTATTTGTACTGGTTTTGGTGAAGTCTTAAATATCAATGTAATCAAAGTAGTTTTAGGACTGCATCTGCACAATTTCAGGGTATTTTTTTCAGTTGCTCACAAATAATTAAAATTTTATTTTGCATATGCAATAAAATATGCAGAAATATGAAGAGAGAAATGATGCACTGTATAGATAAATTTCCTTAACTTTTCTACCTATTAAAAACTGATCATCTGTTCAGGCAGACCTGGGTTCAGAAGTGTATGAACTAAACCTGCTTTTCTTGTTCTTCAGGTGCACTTTGTTTTGCTGAGCTTGGTACAATGATCACAAAGTCTGGGGGAGAATATCCTTACCTCATGGAGGCATTTGGCCCAATTCCTGCATTTTTGTTTTCTTGGACGAGCTTGCTGGTCACAAAACCCACCTCATTTGCAATCATCTGTCTCAGCTTTGCAGAATATGCATCAGCTCCTTTTTATCCAGGTTGTGATCCACCCCAAGCTGTCATCAAGTGTCTTGCAGCAGTGGCTATTGGTAAGAGTCACCCTTTTTAAGACAGACCAGACCCAAAATTGCACAGTGACTTGTGTCTGGCCTCACCAATAAGTGCATTCAGTATCTTGGAACTTCCTTAGGTTCATCTTCACAAACACCAGAAATCTTTAAGACAAGCCCAGTGAGTCCTTCCCACAATAGCTAATTAACAACACAAAAAGGATAGGTCTAAAAATGTTTTTTTTTCCCCTAGTCCAAGGTTTTTTATATTCCTTTATTCCACTGAGATAGATACAGCTGTATTATGAATGTTTCTCTGTAGCAGAAAATGAAGAAAAAATAAGTCTGGAAATGCTATTTATTTATTTATCAGAATGCTGTGCAACTTCAAAATGTTTTTTGTTAAAGATACTATCAAAATCTAATTAATAAATCTGTTTTTCCTCACTATTTTAAGTTATCCAAACACAGTAGTAAAATCTGTATATAATATAGACAAAATTGTGACAGACAAGCAGTACAGTAAATAAGGGGAGGGGCAACTTTCCTTTAAATTCTGACAAACAGTGCAAAAATTTAAAATTTTCTTTCTTTTAGTGGTAATTACAATTGTGAATTCACTGAGTGTGAAGCTGGGAAGTTACCTTCAGAATTTTCTCACAGCTGCAAAAATGATCATTGTCACAATCATTATTGTAAGTGGAATTGTTCTCCTTGCACAAGGTAATAAAATATTTGTTATTTGAAATAATTATTTTAACTTTTGCTATGATCATTAAAAAAATTCCCCACTGACAGAAGTGACACAGCTATAAGGCACAGCCCTGAATCTCCTCATTCAGGGTTTTAGTTCTGCATCTCTTTCAAACTGTGGCATTTTCTTTTAGAGAAGGGGGATGGGTGGAAAATACAGCACTACAGATCAATTCATACAAAAGGGTATTAATTAATTTTTATAAGTGAAAAGTTTCAAAACATGTGACGTATGTTGAAATGCTTTTTCTTCTGGTGGGGATTACAAGAATCAATTTCAACACTGATCAGTAATCTTCCTCTTATCTGCAGGAAAAACTGAAAACTTCCAAGATTCTTTCAAGGGCAGTAAAATTTCTGTTAGCTCCATCAGTTTGGCATTTTATAATGGACTCTGGGCATATGATGGATGGTAAGGAATCTTTATTAGCCTTAACACTTTAACAGCCTGCAAATGGTTTACTCTCTCCCTGTAGAACTCTCTGAAGAATTTAACAACTGACTTGTTATGAAGAATGTCTGAATGAATTCTGGAAAAAGAACCCTAGTTTGGTTGAGAAAACCCCAGAACTCCACCCTCTTTTATTTGGTGTTTATTAGGGCAAGAAAATCTATTAATCCCCGAGGGTTATTACTGCTGCTTTGCTGCTGAAGGTGCTTAGACACTGTAATAACGAGGAGAATATAAGACAGTTTAATTTCATTGTGTTAGACAAAACAGCTTTCCCTGCAGGTTACCCCATCTATTTCCATTTCTTGGGAAATATGTGGTGGTGTTTGATTCATACAGGAGAGCATAAAAAGGAACATTGAGTCAGAAATTATGTCTCAACTTGCAGATTGTTTTCTTGGGGATTGTCAGCTGGCATCAAAACATTCTGATGGCACAAATCCATTGTAATTCTTAAGTGTACAAACTGCAAAAGTCTACATATAGGCCTGTACTTTGGAATAAAATAATATAATATTGATCTACCACATAGCAATTCCCATTTAAAAACTTTTGAAACTGAAATTATTTTAAATAGATTATTTTTTTAGGTTCTGTTTCCAAGCTTGAGTGTCTCAACTCAGGCATGTAAGTGTGCTAATTCAGTCATTCATATGGAATTTTTAAGAGGGCAAAGAAGCTGATTCCTAAGTAATTATTTGTGTATGTAACCAGCAGGCACTAACATTTGAAAATTTGCCTTTGAACTGTATATATACTAACTTCACATTTTCAGAGTGGATGAATATAAAAACCTTGCTTCAACTGGTCTACCTGCTCTAGCAAAAATGTGTATTTGGAAACTGTAATTCAGATAGGTGTAATCCTTGAAAAGGTTTTCATGCCTGTTTTCTAAAGGCAGCATGACTTACAGAACCACTGTGGAACACAGCAGGCTTGCTTCACTCTTTGCCCTCAGCACTCTTGTGCTTTTATTTGAAAAGATTCAGGTACTGCAAAGCTTGAAGTTGAAAGGCAGTCTTGTAAATCTAAGATACCTGCCAAATTTTTGTTTGGTTATTCTGGGATATTTTACCCAAGATTTGGAGTCTCAGGGATACTAGAGATAATGCTGAAAGAGATGAAGCTCACATAGGTTTTGTCCTGCAGTTTCTCCACTTAAAAGACTGATTTTACTTCTTTCTTTTTCCTTTTTTAAACTGAAAAGATTAAAAACAATAACACAAGAAATAACACCTCACCTCATTGTATAGTTTTATTTAAACACCAGACTGCTAAAATACTCTATGAATGTTTTTCCTTCCAGGAATCAACTCAATTACATCACAGAGGAACTTAAAAATCCTTACAGGTAAAACTGTGCAGGAAAGCAGTGTTTTTACTGGCAAGAAATCAAACACTATGTATTTTTCTATAAGCAAAGATATATTTTGGTTTGTTTTTTAAAAGCTCTAATATTCTATTATTCAAGATTTGAGCACTAACAGAGAAAGGTAATTAGCCTGTATTACAGTCTTTGTATTTTTCCTTCTATATAATCCTGATTTCCATAGCTCTACAGTAAAACAAAAAAATAAAAATAAATACACCTAAAGAGCATATCAGGAAAAGTAAGAATCCACAGTTTACTATGATAACTGGACCAGTGATACAGCAATGCTGATGGGGTATTACTTTTCCATTCTCTAGAAATCTACCACTGTCTATAATTATTGGAATCCCCTTGGTTACAGTTTGTTACGTTCTGATAAACATTTCCTATTTCACCGTCATGACTTCAACAGAACTTCTGCAGTCCCAGGCAGTTGCTGTGGTAAGTGACTTAATTTTGTAATAAAACATCTGAAGAAGGCTGTGTGCATTGAAATAATGTAAGTCGTTAAGTTCCATTGATTTTTTGTAAGATAAAATTGATTTTAGTCTAAGCTGTTAGTGCCACTTTCCCCCCCATTATCTACTATCATTTCTTCATCTAAAATTTCAGTAATGCCTTATTTAAAGAGTAGTTCTCTCACATCCAAATGGGAGTAAAAGAGGGAAGGAAAAGCAATGCAATCTTCAGCAAAAATTTGTAAACATTTGAAGATGGAAAGAGAAATAACATCTGACAGCTGCTTTGCCATTTCCAGTGCTTCCAGTATTTCTGAGAAAGAGGCACATGAGAAATGACAGTAGATCAAAGTTTGTTATTATGGAGATAACAGCAAACAGTCCCTCATTCACTTCCACCTTATTCTTTTTGGGCCTTTTTTCCTTTACAAATTTGAAAGATACGATTTTTACATTTTTGCAAGACATACTCTTACAGGTAAAGTTAGAAATTCTGTATGTTTCTGTAACCATAAAAAATACATTTGCCCCCTTCAGTTGCACTCAGTAAATTTTCTGAATCTCTGAAACAATTGCTGAAGTCCTGCAACAATTTTCCTAACGCTAATTTTTGGGGACAGCAAACAGTATGTGACAAGCATTTAAATATATAGTCTAGCACAGTGAAGAAGTCAGTAATGTTGAAATGCTTACATATTTTTTTAAATAAATCTTTTAAAATTTAGATTTTCTGTGCATTTCAGCAGCTTATCTGCTCCAGAAGGTACAGCAAAGAATGTATGAAGTTAAATCTTGTATAAGAATTAGTCCTCTTCAGTACACCTTCAAACTTACAATGTGAACAGCACACGTCAACCAGCACTGAACTGGTCAGACTAAATTAATAAAATCTCAGAACTGCCCTGAGCAGAGGCAGCACCACAAAAGGAGTGCCCTGTGCAGAGAGGTCTCTACAGCTGTAACTTCCCTTTGAAGATCCTGCTTCTGGACAAAGAAACATCACTGGTGTCAGACTTGTGCAAAAACAAAGATCTTTATGCTTGACTTACTAAAACCCAAAACCCCAACTAAAAACCTAAACCTACGTGTCAAAAACATTTAAATTCAAATTAATTTGTTGTTATTTGTTGGTCAGTGTATCTACATGAGATCTACAGCAACAACTGACACACCACACCACAGGAGAGAACTCAGGTGTAGAGAAACACCAGAGGGAATTTGTCCAGGAGTTGTTTGCCCCAGCTCAGGCTGTCACTCTGTCACCACTGAAGTGGCTCCTTCTAGAGAGGCTGAAAACAGCTTGTTGTGTGGACAATGCCATTTTCAGTCTGTCTTTGCAGACATCCCAAAGCAGGTGTCTTTAACAGAATTTAATTCCTGTGTGGTTTTTACATCTGTCTTCTGATGTTTCCTGCATGTTACATCTTAAACATCATGACAATAATACTTCACTCCATTTTATAGTGGTCAATGAATTAATTTATTTGGCAGAACATTCTTTAATAATTACCCAAAATATACAACATGGCTTTGTCAGTAACACAGCTCAGATACTCATTTACTTTACCTACAAAGAGGCTCTAACATTACTGAATATACTAAATGGCAGTTCAAATGACAAAAGTGATTAACTTTAATCCCATATCCCAGACATTTGGAGATAGAGTCCTTTATCCAGCCTCATGGATAGTTCCTCTCTTTGTGGTATTTTCGACACTTGGATCTGCCAATGGCACCTGTTTTACTGCAGGCAGGTAAGTCCCCTTCTAAATATCTTCAAATGAAAGGTTTTGAAGGATGGAAAAAATTTTATACATGAATCTACGGACATAAGGACATTCTTCTGATCCACATTATACAAAATGTAATTTAAAATGGCCTGTAAATCTAGCTATATTGTTCAATTTTCAAAAATAAACAGTGGTTATTCAGGTTTGAAAAATTAGAAAACATGGTCTCTCCTTAATTCAATGTAGGTATACTACTATAGCACAAAAGCTTTTTTTTAACTTCTCATCAATTTTAAAGCTGACAATTAAACAGTTGAAAGTTACCAGTAAAAACATGACTACACCAGCAAAGATAACTGAGAAGCTATTCCTTTCTATCAGCTATTTAGTGCTTCCATTTACTATTTAAAATATTTCAAAATTTCAAAAGCATCTGAATACAATGAGGCTGTAAAGACCATTTTTTGACAAAACGTTGTCAATATAGCTTTTTGCTATGAAACGCATGAAAAAGGAAATATTTAATTAATAGAAACACAATAGGTGACACTTCCCACAATAATTTTCAATTATATGAGCAAAATAATGATCCAGAAATTAGTTTCGAGTGCACTATTTTAATACTGGTTTAGAATTTGTTTCAGCTCACTGCTTCAATACTGGTTATTTAGTTTCCCTCAATATAAACTGCTGCAATACTCTTTGAATCCCAATGCATATCAAAGAAAACACTGATGAAATTTGCTGGATGTCTGTTTTTAGTCACACCATTTAGAGTGCAGGTGCCACACTAACTCCACTAATTGCCTTGTTTTTGTTTTGTCAGACTTGTGTATGTGGCAGGTCGTGAAGGGCACATGCTGAAGCTCCTGTCCTACATTAGTGTAAAGCACTTAACACCAGCTCCTGCTATCATGTTTTATGTAAGTATGTATGCTAAGTACAGAGAAATTATCACCTATCACCAAAAATTCTCCAGTAATACAAACTTTCACAGCTTCCTACAAGCAGTTTTGACACATGCCTTGAACTAGCTAGACAAGAAAATTACTAAATACATTTAGGAAAAAAGACTACACAAAACCCCCAACTTCTCTAATTTGAGTATATTCATTCCAGGACTGGATTTTAAAAATCAAAATGGTTAAGAATCAATGGTATGAGAACAAAAGCTTAAAGGAATGGTTGGTATTAGGGAATCCTTTCACAGGATGCTTGCAAGCAAGCTGTCACTACCTGTTTCTTCCATGTAGGAATATTTCCTCCATGTAGAAAATTTGCATGTCACTAATAAATTCCAGTCACTAAATTTAAGAATAAGTCTAGAACATGTTATTATTTTTATTTTGCCCATTTACCTTCAAGGCAAAACAAGATATATTCAATCCTGCCAGGAAATTAATCCACAAACACCAGAGGTTTATGTCCAAGAAAGGAGACAGAGGACTCCTGTAAAGTTACTGGAATAAAGGGAGACGTTATGAGCATTTCCCATGGGATCTCTCAAGTTATTAGAGGACACAGCCTCCTTTTTATCCTGATTTTCTAGCCACATTTCCCTCTCTCTTTCCCCATTGGCTGAGGTATTGAGAGGTACAGGCTTCCCAAAACCCCCAATACAGACCTCCTTTCTAATGTGTGCCCCTTGTCCCCCACTTTTTCTTTTTCCTTGTGTCTCTGCTCTTTTTCTCTAAATCCAGAGATGTAGCACAGCCTTGAGTGAGCAACAGTCTGTGTCAATTAGTGGAATTCCTATGGAATTTATGGTTCTCCCATTGCTTCTTTCATGTCTCTGTATCTGGCCTTATCTACCATCAGGCCCACCATTTGTTTGTAAAGATGCCTCCTTCTCATCCCTTTCAATCTCTCCTCTTCTTAATTTCTCAATAATTGCCTTTACAAACTTTAGTTATGATTGCCTTAACTTTCTGTTCCTGGGTCCTTTTTGGTTTTGCAATTATTCGGAGCAACATCATCTTCTGTCCTTTTGTAGCCATCTCTGGATCAGTAGGCATGGCCATTACCTGCATCCCTTTGATCACATGTGGAATAAGTTTTACTAAGCAAGGGATCATGCATGGTAAAGAGATTAGAGTTGGTATAGCACATAAGAGGAAAAAAAAACCCATTTGATTAACCCATAGTCTACCAGGTAACCACAAAAACATGTCCTATTCCCATCCTTTCCACATTTGGACTAGTACATGAGCTAACTTTCTTATTATCTTTGTTATTTGATTTACCACTTTTCCATTGTCATCTATTTGCAAACAGCAGTTTGAGTCATTAAATTTTCCACACGCTCCCCTTTCTTCTGCTAAGAGATGATGTAATAGCATCTGTGTTAAAATATTTAATTCCTCCTCTGAGTGGATTGGTCAGCAAGAAGGTCAAGAGCTGTAGCTCTCTGGTTGGCTATTATTTCAAAGACAGCTTGTAACTTAATTACCAGATTTAAATTAAAAATGGGTTCTCTGGCAGCTGATATAAATTAATTTGGATTTCCAGGGGCTGGTCCATAGTGGTTCAGGTGGCCATTCATCTTTTCCCCACTTCTGGGTGCTCCCTCCAGGCAAGGGTGCATCAATTGATGCTTCTCTCTAAGCAGATCATCATAAACCTTGATTCCTAAGCGATTTCCCTGAAGCTGTGGTAGCAAAAAGAACAATGACTTAATGTATCCTACAGAACATTTTAACCAGTTAGGGGGTAACCTGCAATAGGCATGTTGGCCACAAATCCAGTAATGCCCTTCCAAAGCCCAGGTCCTGTTGGCAAAGGGACCTTCCCAATTTTCATCATCAATTGCTGGGTCAAAATATAGCTTGCTTCCTGGGCCTAACAGTCCTCCAGCAATAATTACCCAACCATAAGAATCACAGTATTTGCATTTCCAAGCACCCACATGAGGTTTCCACCTGCAGATCTGTTTTGTTGGATCTGGACCAGAACTTTTTAAAAGGGTTTGAATTCTATTCTGGTGTTGCCCCTTCCACTGACAGTCATGACAATATGTGTCCTACTTGTGGAATTATCTCAGGGGCAGTTTAAAAATAAGGGGCCAAAAAACTTATCCTTTCCCACTGCTTTACAGCCTTCAAAATCATTCTGGTAATTATGGAAGGAACACTTTACTCAGCTACCATTAGTGAGCTTAACATGTGTTTGATTCCATCTCTATGCAGAACAATCATAAGGAGGGCAGCAATCTAAACCCAAAGATACAAACCCAGTCACAGACACTTTTTCCCATGTTGTTCTATTTAGACAATAAATGCCTCTTCCAGAAAAATTAAGCATGGACTTCCTTCCTCATCCCAAAATCCTGTTCCATTACGGACCTCACTCAGGGTGCTAACCCACCATTTAGGTTTGTCTGGGCTGTCCACCCATGGTCAGTTTTCAGATCCCCCTGGCCCTCCCCAGACTCAACAATTCCTAAAGTTACAGGTTTTTGCTATTTCTCCTAGGACTAAAAAACGATGCTCCCACCTCTGGCCTAAACCTAACTGACAACATAAAGATAAGATTATTAAGAGAATCATTCTAATAGTGTATTCTAATGACCTAGTCTAATTTTCACCTTGTCTTCTGCACCACCTGGGGTGACTGAAGGCGCAGAAGCCACTTAAGATAACAAAAACAATGACAGCAAGCAGTAACCCCATAGTAGGTGGAATTCTAAAGGAGAGATGCCCACACAGACCATTTCAGAAGGCGGTCTGTGGTAGGCACAGGGGGCACTGGCTGCTGCTCCAGCCCAGCCCTGCAGAGTGTCAGTCACGGCTTCCCATCCTTCTCCTCCAGCCGAGATGTCCAAATTTCTGGGGCCTCAGAGATCTTGACCCGAGTGTGATGGGTCTACCCCTGTTCAGCTGTTTCTGTGGTCAGCAACACCTGGAAAGGTCCACGCCACTCCACTACCAGTGGTGCTTCTTTCCACTCCTTAACCAGGACCCA
>PYHW01009983.1:1566974-1585753 GCA_013186435.1 Turdus rufiventris | reverse complement strand
ATTCCAACATACAGGATATTGCTGCTCCACTTTCATGGCTATTTCAAAAATCCCAAGCCCTTCTACAAAAGTAGGCATTAATGTCCTGAACGCAAGTGTAATCTTTCATTGTACATTAGACTATTTCCTGTATTTTCTTAAAAATTTTAAAAGTAAAGAGAGAGAAGGGACAGCAGCAAGAATGGAGAAATTATTTTGTTAAGGAAGCTCCACAAAACCTCAAGAGCCTTCTAGAAAGACTCCTTTTAAACCCAGACTTTTATGTCCTTGCTAATGCAGGCTGCATCTTCCCTGCAATAATTTCCTCCCATGGAGTGATTTGGAATTCCATGATCTGTGACAAGGAGCTATATGGCAAGCAAGGCACCCAAAAGCAGAAGTTCTTTATCAAGAAATTGAGCTTTACTTTGACTAGAAAAGCAATTCTGTAGCCATTAGTCTGACACATCAACTCTTGGAAAGAAAATACTTGCAAAACAGGGCCAAGTGGCCACAAAACTCTGATTTTTTTTGTACAGTGTCTTGGTTTGACAGCTCCATAAACTTATAAAAAAGTCAGAGCAATACAAAAACAAAGGCTTTGGGGATGTGGTTTACATTTTTTTAAAATTTAATTTTAGTTCACCACAGAAGAAAGTTGGACTTTTGAGAATAAATAATTTCCTGCCCTCTGCATGGTAGTTCCAACCCCATCATGGTATATTAAGCGCATTACCAATAAAGACTGCTTGAATCATACACAAAACATTGGAAAATGCTCAAGATTGAAGCAAAATTTTCTAAATCATGAACTGTTAACACTCATGTTCTTTGCTACAACTTGAATGCTTGCTAAATGGATGCATTATTGCCAGAGCTTTCATCAGCAGCTCCTGCAGTAATCCTTCTGTTTAATGATCCTGATTTCAAAATCGTTACACTTAACAACTCCTGATATTTTACTTTCAGCATTTTGGCATTCAGAACTGCTTAAATGAAACAGTTCAATCTTCGAAGTGACAATTATAGTTCTCATTATTCCAACCTGCAGGATTTCCATTCTGCTACATTTTGATGTATTATGGCCCTGCTCATCTATGATCATTAGCATTGTATTAAAAATACACTTCAACTTTGTCAGAAAGCTCATCAAATATTGAATTTTTTGTTTGGAAATATAACTTTCTTCCTGGGAATTACTCTTCTTCCTACATAGGACATGGGCTAGAATTTAGCCTCAGTCTAAGGATCTGACTGGATCATGGTGCTATTGCAAGTGTGTACAACAATGCATTAAAGCTGCCAAGAATTGGACTAATTCATTGATACTGCTCATTAATCTCTGCATTCTTAGATAAAAAATAATTAAAATAGAAAGGACTTGGGTAAAGTGGTGTTCTTGAAGCCTGTCAAAGCATCAACACTTTCCTGTTTTCATGATTTAATAGTGAAAAGGGGAGGAGAGGAAATTGTACTTTGTAATTTGTACTCAGTCACCAGGAAAGGAGACAGCATTCTGTTTTCTGTGTAATTGCAGCATCTATTTTTCTATCCAGCAGTTCACTTGAATTTGACAAATGGGCAGTGGTCTCACAGAAAATAAACTACCAGGAATGCTGTGAAAACATGGAGCTACACAGCTCCAAACAGATACAGTTCAATTTGTTCTTTTCTACCTCCTGCTGATGAATAGATAGGGAACAGAAATGAATGAGAGTATTAAGAAACTGTTGTGTGTGATGGAGAGGAAAACAAAGGGCATAATTCAGAAGATGAAAATTAAAAGGGGGATGGAAGAAGAAGAGGGAAAGAATCAACAACTTTGATTTTTCTTTTAATTGTTTCTGTTTGAATCACAGAACCACTGGGAGGCTGGAAGAGATCTTCAAGAGCATGGAGTGCATCAAACCACGGGAAGGAAATTTTCCAGGTACAGGAATAGGACAAATGACAACAGAAGTACAGAATGTCTTTAATACAAAAACTTGCTTTTAGTAGAAAAACCAGGAAGGATGCTCAGGGATTGGAAGTGCCCAGGGAGGGTTGGATCCCCATCCCTGGAGGTGTCACCTGCAGGTGGCACCCAGAGCTCTGGGCTGGGGACAAGGTGGGGATGGGGCACAGCTGGGACTGTCTGGGCTGGGAGGGATTTTCCAACTTTACTGATTCTGGGATTCTGTGATAGTGAAGAACTTCAGTGGCCACATGAATGCTGGTAATGCCTTAGGAATCCCACGTGCTGAATTCCATGCACAGCTGCTGCAGATGTAGGAAGGGCTCTCTAGGGGGTGTTAGGGGTTTCTGTAACACATTCAGCCCGTGGTTCTCTGCCCTGGGGCTGTCCCAGACCCTTGTGGTCCATCCCACTGCTCATGGGTATCATTATGTGCTTTAAAGATCTTGGGAAAGGACAACCAGCTTTTGTGTTGGCAGGTGAGCTCCAGGGCCCTGAAGAGAGGAACACCATGAAATCCTTCTACTGTGAGTTTCTGGAGAGCTCTGAACCTGCTCCTTGTAACTCAGTGTAGCCAACACCACATTTAGAAGCTGTCTGTGCAGTCCTACTGCACATTAGCATTTTCTGTGACTGAATATGGGAATTAGAGACAAGTCACTTTTGCTGGTGCCTTGTTCCTGGACATGCTCCAAGGAATAGAGCTTATGCATAGCAAGGCTGTACAAAGTGCCAACTGTTTCATAACCACCTGCTATAAGCAATTTCAGCCTCATCCAAAAAATGTAACTTACAGTGGTAAAAAAAAAAATCACAGTTGTCAATTCTAATTAGTCATCTCAAAGGGAACCTTGGCTTCATATTAATTTTCTTTTCATCAGTGAATCAGTCCAGTTAAATCTCCTAATTATCATTTACTTCAAAAAATGAAAAGTTATTTAGGTATCAGTTCTTTCAATTCTAAAGTAACAGTGTATGTAGACTTTAATATAGTTTGAGTATATGATCCAATGTGTATATAACTATTTCATTAGGATTTGGTTTAGGGCATACCATACATTTTTATGCTAAGGAAATCTGAAAAAAAGAAACTGAATAAAGAAATTAAGTCATTACAGATACTGTGCCAGTGCAGGGTGACTGCAAGGTTAAAATTCCTGCCGAATTTTAGCCCACAGAAGACCAAATGGCATTCCTTGGATTCCGCTTTTGATTATTCATACTGCATGTCATACATCTGTAACCCACCCTGGTAACCACCTCAGCTGACTCCAGCTGCTGTGGATAAATAATCAAACCAAATCAGTGTGTTCTTCATTTATAGTTAGAGCAAAGCCAGGATTTGAATGACACAGGATTTTAACCTGATCCCATTAACTGAAGCAGTGGGAAATAACATTTCCATGTGAGCAAGGAGAACATGATACTTCCAGAACAGCACGGTGAGGGGATCCACAGCTAATTGGCTACAAACAATGCTTAAATAGACAGGCAGAAGAAAAATTAAAAACTGAGATTGATTTGGGTTGGTTTTGTTCAATCTGCCATACAAAGATGTGCCACAATACAACCGATTAAATTTGTACCTCATCTTCCTACTTAGATAAAGTGGATGTTATCAGATTTATGTGTCCCTTGCTCTCTGGCCCTGCAGTGGATGTCCTTCTGTGCTCTGGAAAAATTTCTGAGGCAGCACAGGTCAGAATTACCTGGGGGAACTCAGAACATGACTTCACAGATTAGCGAGATTTGTTTTAAATTTTTAAATCACATTTTAAAATTTCTTTGCAAGCCAAAATAGAGCAACAGCACTGTGTACTCAAATGACTAACCTTGTAATCTCCTCCTAAAAACAGAATATTTTGGTTCACTGCATAAAGAATCAGAAACTATTTCCAGTTGTGAAGGCTTAATTTTTCAGCAAAATTCATTAACTGTGAAGCTGATTTTTTCTTCTCTCCTGTAGCTACAAAGGGTTCTTCCTACAGTGATGGTAGCTCTACTGTTTCACCCTTGTCTGTCCTAAAGCGTTGTAACCCACTACCCAAGATGTGTTAAGAATGGTATGTCCCTTGACTCCTGTGAACCCTGTAATACCTAAGGACTGACCCGATCTCCTCTGCTTTACCCTATTGGCAGGAAGCCAATTCCCCTCCTCTTCCTGACCATAGAAAAGACCCCTGTGCTTGGGAAACTTCCTCTTTACCCCCTGGAAGCCATGAAGAAATAAACCAAGGAACCCCTGGGAGAAAAGAGCCTCTTTGTATCTTTTACCCTTGTTCATGCTGCTCTAGTCCCAGGCTTGCCCTGCTACAGAATTGTTAACAGGGTGCGGGGTGAGCCTTGGATAGAATTGCACTAAAGCTCTTCCCCGGCCAGCAGAGCATGGGAAGATTATCTGCAGGGTTCAATAATTCTCCCTTTAGGGACACAGAGTGGAGGAGGTGAAACAGAGCACCACTGGAGAAATCCCACCTAACCACAGATTTTCTCAGATTTCAGCCCATGTCACACTTCTTGAAGCACAACTCATCTGTAAAGATTGCACCCAAGGGACAAACCCACAAAGGTTTGTTCAGCAGAGGGTTTTCAGAATAGAAGCTGCTATTGTCTTTGTAGGAATAAAGAAAAAAATCCCCCACAGAATCCACAAGTCCCAGGTTCTGCATTATGTACAATATTTGTGTATCAGAGATTGAATTGCCCAAGGCAAAATTAAGAGATTGTGCACAGAATTTATTCAGTAGGTGAAAAATGAAACATTGCAGAGAAGAGTAGAATGGAAATGCAGATGTTTATTTCAGTTGGAAAGAGTGATAGGAATGCCTTGAGAAAGCTGGTTTTATGAAGAAATGGTGGTTTTTGGTAGAACTAAAAGCAGCAGCTGGGGATGAAATGATCTACCTGTGTTTGGCAGATCTTGAAATCAGGTTCCTGCTTCTTCCTTATTTCTGCTGGACTTTGAGAACCTGCCTGAGAAGGTAGCACTGACTAAACTTTTTACCAGGTTTTTCATCCTCCAGATCTAGAAGTGAGGATATAGTTTCTTCCAAAAAGGTGTCCTAAGGCCTCATATTTGTGCAGGTATTATTTCCTCCCATCTCTGTGCTAAGAGAAGAAGTGAGAAGGTGGGTTGGCTTTATTTTTCATGATTTTATTCTAATTACTACCATCTGGAAACAACTAAGCCACCACTGATAGAATCAGTGGGGTGCACAGAAAGTGGCAAACAGCTACAACAATCTTTTTTACAGGTTAATCCTTATGTCTGACAAAACGGCCCAATTCATACAAAAATGTATTTTAATAGAGCTGAGCATCCATGGGCAGGAAATACAAGACACACAAACAGAGAGAATACTCTGGGAAACACAGACTTGGTTTTGGTCTTAATGTTAATGTCACACTGATTGATCAATTCACGGTTCAAACCTAAAAGAAACAAATACTTTTACTCTCTCAAGGAATATTTCCCGTGGGTTTCTCTGGGCTGGGGACAAGGTGGGCATTGGGCACAGCTGGGACTCCATGGCCTTGGAGGGCTTTTCCAACTTCACTCATTCTGGGATTCTGTGATAAACAACTTGGACAAAAAGGTTTCCCAGCTCTGGGTGGTCTCACAATGAGAAAGGAAATTTCTCAGAGTACCTTGACCTTCATAGTCATGAAGAAGTATCCTTGTGCTAAAATTTTGATCTGCCTTTACAAACAGAAGAAAGTTTATGATGTATCAGCTTTCCCTAAAAATAGGGTTGGAAAAAAATTAACATCTGAAAACAGTTAAATATGCACATTTGTCCTTTACTGAGGAGTAAATAACAGACTTAGCTTTAAACACATGGCCTTGAGTTCTCCTGGCTTTGTGGGAATGAAAGCCTTAAATCAGATTCACATGGATGGAAGTATCTGAGTATAGAAATAAATACAAGATCAATGTTATATAGCATTGAAGTCACACTTCCTGGAGTGTCTCTCATGCACTTGTTGACCAAAGAAGAGATTAATTGTTTCACTTGTAGAAATTCCTCTGCTGCCTGAATTTCAGAAAGGTAAATATTTAAGCAAGCAAAAAAATCCCCACTTCTAAAGCTGCTGGTAAAAGCCTCATCAATATTCAGGTGAAAATAGAATACAGTAATTTCATGACTATAAGGCGCACTGGAGTATAAGGCGCACTTCCAGGTTGCTGGCAAGTCCCCGTACTTTGCCATGTATTAGGAGCACAGACATATAAGGCGCACCTTTTTCTTGAAGTGAGGATCCGTGTGCAACAAAGTAACGAACTAGTAACAGAATTCTGTCAGGTGCTCAATTTGCAAACATTTTATCACAGATTGGTGTAGCCTTTAAACACAGCCCCAGGCACCGTCCCCGTGCCATGGGCCCCAGCACTCCTGCCTGCCCCCAGGCGAGCTCAGCTCGGCTCAGGGCTGCTGCGGACTCACACTTCCGGGTTGGTAAATTTCCAAACTTTGTCCGTATATAAGGCACACCGGCGTATAAGGCACACATCCGGATTCGGATCAAAACTTCAGTCAAAAAGGTGCGCCTTATATGCGTGAAATTACTGTACTTTCCTAAAAAGCAAAACCCCCCCTCATTCATCATCAGTTTGACAAGAAAAGGCAATTCTTCAGAAATTTTCCCAATCTTAAATGAAAATGTTTCAAAAAAATAAAGAAAATTAGAAAATGGACCAAGAAATCCCTTCAGATAGGTCATATCAGGAAAATGCTGATAGGCAATGCATCATGTTTGACCCCAATAACCTCTGATCACAATTTAAATGGCTCTCTGTAGAAACCATTAAGTTGTAATTATTTTCTCAAAAGACTCACAGTTATTTAAATGGCATAGAATTCATCACTTAGTGATATTCCTAGAATGAAAATATTATTATCAGAATAATAATAATAATCTTCTTAGAAATATCAGTACAATAGAGAATTTATACCAAATCAAAATAATTTAAAAATTAACACATCTGGTGCTGAAAAATTTTACCTGCTCAGCATGGAGGAACTACTTAATGGCTGCATCTGAGAATTTTAAAGAAAAGTATCTGATTGGTACTCTTCACTTTAATATTATTTAAGGTCTAGTTAGACAACACTTTATATTTCCTGTACCTTTGAAGAGATGGAGAAATATGTTGAGAACTGGATGCAGAAAGAATTTACTTCCTTGTTGAGGCTGGTGCCTAATCAATATTTGAAAAGTTTCTTTCCACATAAGTATTAAAGTTTTCTGTGTAAGTTTTATCAATTTCTTTCAAAGACAGGTTGGATGGGGCTCAGACCAACCTGGTCTAGTGGAAAGTGTCCCTACCCTTGGCAGTGGTGAAAAGGGATGATCTTTAAGGTCCCATCCATCCCAAATCAAGATGTGATTCTATAATGCAAGATGAGGGAATTTAGCCTTTTCTGGGAGGAGATTATTTTAATTTCAGGTCACATTTAAAATAATACTTGCAAAGTAAAGAATGAAAATTTTCAACGTGTAAAATTAAAGATCCATGCCAACTTGCACGAATCCCATAGTCCATTTGCAGACTTACATTTGTAATCTTTTCTGTTTAAAAAAGGACCTTTTGGATAACTCACAGCTGCAGAAATGGCAAGAGCATTTTGGAAAGATTCTTTATTAAGGCATTTTTCCACAGGAAATCTGAAAACTGAAGACTTCTCAGTGAGTTTCTTGCCTTCTTGCTTGGCTCTTCTTGCAATTGAGGTAACTAGCATTTGGCACCTACAGTTTTTTAATTATACTCTTAAAATCCCTATCAACAATCATTTTGTGGCTTTGCTAATCACTGTTCTAAAGGCTGCATTTCACCTTGGAGGGGCCTGGATTTCAGTAATGCTGGAAGCACTCTTTTCTTGGTGCACTCACAAAGCAAAACCCCCTCAAAATTGTCAAAACAAAAGAGACAAAAAAAACAGAGGCAGTTTTTAATCTCTATAAAATAAATTCTCAAACTATTTTAATTCTTGTTGTTATACAAAGCACAAGTCCAGCACAATTACAATAGTTTAATGTACAGCAGACCTGGAACAAAGTCTGCCTCAGGAATTTCTTGTGATTCATCTAACTGGGATTTGGAGTGCTTGATCCCATTTCTACTATCCTGATACTCCTATAAGCTATGTTCTCTATTTTATTTGCTTCCCAGGAATGCAAAACATTCTTAGTAGCTGTTTTATAGAAACTCTTGCTGCTCCATGGTCTCACAAAACAGAAAAAAATCCCCTTTGACCAAACCCTGTTGTGTACAAGGAAAGCATTTACCTCCAGCTGATCACACCCATGGGAAGACCCGAGGTATTTTCTTCAATGTATTTCCCTTCCTCTGCCCAGTCTTTCTGGGCGGTGTTATTTTTGATAATATTCTCATGTTCAGGCAATGGGGATTTGTGCTTTGGCTCATTTCTGAAAGCAGAAGTTGCACGAGGGCTTGAGGGAGCCTGAGTCATGCTGAGGTCAATGACCATTTGACCTCTGATTTATGCTGTGAGTAACAGGAACATTAATGCCCTTTCCAGGTAATCCTTTGGTCTTATTTCCATATTATGCTTCCATAAATCTTTGCAATAGCTTTTCTAAAGATGAAACACTCTGCAGCCTCTGTTGAGAAAATAATGGGAGGTTTGCAAACCATGACCAGTGGAAACACCATCAACCCACAAATCAGCTCAGCAATGTTTTTACTGAAATTGTCTGCAGCTGGGTGATTGGAGTGCAGTTTATTTTCACAAGCCATCATTTCAGGCAGTTTCAGATGGCTTTTTGTGGACATTAATGACATTGCCCAGTGCTAATTGCAGGTATTATATTTATTTTATTTTATTTCTGTGCAGCTATTCACAGGTAGGGAGCTGTTGGAGGGTCACCAAGGATCACACCCTGAGTACAGCTGGGAGGGACCTCTGGAGATCCTCTAATCCACCCTCCTGCCCACACCAGGGTCAGACAGAGCAGCTTGCTCACACCTGCCTTCAACTCAAGTTTTTGGTATCTCCAAGGATGGAGAACTCCAAATCCCTTTGGACAACCTGCTCCAGGTTTGGTCGTCCTCACACTGGAAAGGTTTTGTCTTATGTTTAAATTGAATTTTCTCCATTTCAGATTACTTTCAATCCATACCACTGAGAAGGGTTTGGATCCACCTTCCTTCCTATCCCTGTCAGGTATTTACACATTCCTGCAATGTTCACAAGAGCCATCAGCAAAGGATAAACTGGAAGGAAAAATAACTGGAATTTCGGTTGCTTCAGCATCTTCCTGCTGCACTGATTAGTTCTACTTCTTTTGGAACAGTTTTACATAGCAGTACTGCCTGCAGCCCTTAAACAGGCTGAAGGCTCCTCTGGGCTGGAGGAGAATAACAATTTCTCTTTTCCTGTTCTGTGGAATAAACAGAATTGTAGCACAGGCCGAATTAGCCTCTGAAAATAAAGGCAGAGTTCTACTCTTTATGCCTTTATGTTAAGGGGACGTTCCTATGCTCCTTCTCACCAGGTTGACAGAGTACACAAATAAGAGGAGCCTCAATTTCCCCTCTGCACAAGGAAGATTTTGACAATAAAATAACATCTTCTTCTATGAATTTTCAAATTTTCTGTCAGAATAATATATTTAAATTCAATTTATAATGAGTTAAAATAGCAAAAAGGCAAAGAAATGTTTGGTACCAGAAAATAAGGCACAGAGAAGGAACTTCAAGTATTTCAGCAGCTCACTGACCTCCACCCCCACAGTGTGATGAGGGAGAAAATAGGAAGAACTGGAGTGGGAAAACTTGTGGGTCAAAATAAAGACAAGGAAATCACTTATCAAGTATTGCTGAGAGGAAACCATGCTCTCACCCCAAAGCTTCTCCTGTGCAGGTGAACAATCCCAGCTGTGCCAGCCTTTCCTGCCAGCAGAGCTGCTCCATCCTCTGCTCATCCTGGAGCCTCCTCTGGGCTCTCTCCAAATCTTACTCAGGAACAGGAAGGATCTTGGTGGATTAAAACAGGAAAATTCACCTCTTGTTACAAAGGCAGCCTGGCCAAGTTGTGTCATTCACTGAACCCTGAGCTCCTTAACAAAATTATTTTCCTTTCCTCTTGTGACAATTCTCCACCTGCACTATCTACTTCAGTTGTTTTGCAGAAGTGCAGCAGCTCAGGGTCATCAGAAGAAGCAGGGAAAGACCAACAATGACCTCACAGCTGTATTGTACTGGCTGCAAGGAAAGCAGAGAGTTTGTATCTGAAACCCTGACAAATTCACATAATGAATTAAAGTTCTAGTGCAACTCTGCATTTTAGAAGACTGAAAAAAATCCCTTTTTTGGCATATGACACTAAAACTTTGAATTTCAGCATTTCTTCAAAGGCATTCACACATATAACTGGAAATAATTCTGTGCATATTTAGTGAGCATTTATAGCAAGAGTCATCACTTCTGTTCTTTGTATTGTCACAATATTCATTGCAATGAATTTTAGTCTAGACAGTTTTTTTCTCCTATTAAAATGTTTATTTATTTAAAAAAATTAGTCTTGCATTTGGGAACTTTGTATAATCAATTTGCATTAAATAACAGTTTTAGTGGCTTTAAAAAGGAAGGAACTCTACTTATTTTCTGTATACACATCTCTTATAAAGGGACTTGAGTATTTAGGTAGTTATCATTTATAGCTGCTACCACCTTGGATTTCAGTGCAATTTATCAGGCTTTGTAAAAGTATTTCTGTAATACCTTGATTAAACAAACATTCCATTGCTAGATTAATCTGAGCTTTCATAATATATCCACAAAATATTTATTTGAATTAGGACTGGTTTTAACTGATACCTTCATGATCAAGGACTGCAATAGGCATTTAATAAAACAGCCAAATACTTGACTGCTTTTTCTCTGTGCTTAGACATCATTGCAGCTCCTGCTGACTAGGTTAGAAGTGGTGTTAAGGAAGATTTAGATTGGTGAAACAACATGTAAATTCATGGGAGAATATATTAATAGAAAAACCATACAGTTACCACACAATCTGTTCTTGTATTTGCCCATTAACACAGATTTATTGTGTCTTTACACCAATGAGTGCAATTGTGCTTGACTCTAAAGTCTTGGACCCTGACATCAACAGAAAACTCTTGAGACTTCAAGGAGCTTTGCAGCAGAGTTTTTATCATCTGTGGGACAAACCTCCCATACAAAAAGATATTCAGCATCAGATCTTCTAATTTAGACTCCAACTATTATCCTTCACACCAGGGTTTATGCTGAAAGCAGTCTGATATTTAACTCAATAACTCTTTCCAGAGTACCAATGGTCTCTGCCTTTTCAGAGCAAGGCTTGAGTCCAGGAGATCCAGAGACAGCCCTGTAACGCTGGTGGCAGGTAGGGACACCAGGGATGAAGCCACAGCCTGTTCCTATGGGGAAGAAACACATCTTGTTGAATAAATAAACATCCCCCAGAATAATTTAAATAAAAAATTTAAATATACACTGACAAAGAAAAACCCCTGGTTTGATTCAGTCTATATCTTAATTCTTTGTGCTAGTTTCCATCTAAGAAGGCTTCACACCCCAATTAAAGTTCAGTTTTAGCCCAAAGACAGTGCTTTTGTTAATCTGTAGTAACAAGACATGTTTACAGCTCTGTTTAAACCAGAATATCACTCAGAGTTGTGTTGTGTCCTCTACTGTCTCAGTGATCCAGGGCAATATGAAATGTTGCTAGCAAATAAATTCTGACAGGCAGTGCTGCACATCCATTCTGACTGGCAGCCCCAGATTTCCCACAAGCTCTGAAGTACAGCCAGCACTGGGCACCCATTTTTACTGACCCAAAGCAAAGGACAGTCTTTGCTTATCCTTCTAATCTTACACAGCTTCAGATCACTCAACTCTGCAGTTCTACTTTATTCAAGTGCTTCTCTTTTTAGGAAAAATTGCCCTGCATGCCATGTAATTGCACTGCTCAGTGTGGATTTGGACTATGAATAGGATACAGGCATCCTGAATATTTTCCCAGTTAATGATCTGTATTAAAATAAACCTGCAACCTCATCCATTAGCTCTCCTCTCTACAGAAGAAGGGAAATGCAATCAAAACAGAAAAGGAAAAAAGTTAGCTTTGGCTTCAGGGCATCATTGTTTTAGCTTAGCTATGGCATCACCTAAAATCAGGAAACCATCAATATTCTAGGACTGTAAATCACCTTAAATGGTGTGTAGCATCATAGACTTGGGTGTCAATCTTGCTCCATGTTTTTATTCCAAAGGCCTTATTTTCAGCCATTGCAATTCACCTTTGAGTGCCTTAGGTGAAGTGTTCTCAATATGAAAGCATTTACCTTTGACCAGATGGAAACACTCACCCACTGCTGGCACATTTCTCTCACCTTAAACTCCACTGTGAAAAGATGGAAAGAGATTGTTCTCCACTCAAACTCCCATCCACTTCCCTCTGACTTTCTTAGTTAACTTTGACTAAGCCAATTGCTTAGCTTATTTTTTAGTAATTCATTATATACAAGCATTACAGTGACCTTTTTCTCCTCCTCCCCCCTGCTCTAAAACAATAGTGCTGGAAATTACTGTATGCTTTATTTTTTCAAGTGCACTCACTGTAAATCTTAGATTCGTTGACCCCTTCTCCAAGCAGGAACAAATTGGGACATACTTCTCTATTACTTCATATCACTTTTTGCTACAGATAAATACCTCAAGAGCTTGAAACTGATGGTCCTAAAAAAGCAGATGGGGATCTTTCTGCTAATGGCAGGGGTGCTTGCTCTCACAAAGGCACGAGACACCCAGATTTTGGTAAGAAGCTGCCATGTACTCATGGGCTGCCCTAAGGAAACTTCTCATTCCGGCCATGCAGGTGCTGGCAGCACCTGAGCTGGGACCAAGGTCCCTCCACAGCTGCTCCCATCTGATGGCTACTCCTGCCTTTCCCTCTCTCCCAGCAGAGTTTGGCACAATCCACAAATAGCGGTGCCCAGACAAATACCTGGGGAGCCTGGCCCCAGACTGCTCCACCTCTGCCTTTATCCAGAAAGGAGAACAAGTCACACTTGTTAGCACATGATATTAAAAGCTGGTGTCCTGGACAAGGGTAGTGCAGGTTAGCCGGATTCATTCTGAGTTTGAAGTGAATTTTAAATTATAGTGAGTGTATATGGATGAAAAATCTCAAAGTCCAGCCTAGATCCAATGAAACCACATAGGCCTTGTTTTCAATATCTTCCTGCAGCATTTTACAGAATCACAGAAGAACATGAGTTGGATATAAGAATAACCTAGAATTCCTCCAGGATTATTGAGTCTGACTCCTGCCCCTGCCCAGACCCCCCAGCAATCCCCCTGAGCATCCTTAGAGCTGCAGCAGCCTTGGGGCCAGGACCATTCCTGGGGAGCCTGGGCAGTGCCAGCACCCTCCCTAAAATCCCACCTGAGCCTGGCCCAGCTGCAGCTGTTCTCTGGTGCTGTCTCTGGTCACACAGGGCAGAGATCTGTGAATCTGAACAGATCAAGAGCCCTCAGCCATTCTCATTCAGCTTCCCCCCCAGATCTTTCCCCATCCTCCTCCTCCTCTAAGCCAGTCCAAGATGTGGCAGTAGCTGAGGCTTCCTTGCCCTCTGCAGTTTGCATTATTTGGGCACAGCCCTAAATGGGGGACTCTCCACAACAGCTGAGTGAGATCTGGGAAATTTGCCCCCAGTTCCTGCTTCAGGAGAAGCTGCTGGCAGGGAAGGGTAGCTTAGCAGGCTGCCAAAAACAATGATGGTGAAAGGAACACATCGACCTCCTCTTCCTCACCAGAGCCCAAACACAGAGCTCAGGGACCAAAAAGAAGCAGAACCTCCCCTCAGCAGAGGTCTGGCGCCTTCAGACAAGCTCCAAGTCTGGAGTATGGATCTGCTTCAGAGCCCAGGAGTTCTCAGGTGTGCAGGAGAAATGAATCAGGATTCCAGGAAACTGCTCTGCAGTGGGCAGGGAAGGGCTGGCAAATGCTTTTCATATTGACACTACAGCTCCTCTCTGACATATTAATCCACACACCAGGAACTGAGAAATGAGACCTCAATTCCAGCTTGGATCATCTGGCCTGAGCTTCCACATGGAAAAGAAGTGCTGTGATAGTTCTCTATAGCAGCTTAATTTTGAAATCGCTGAAGCTTGAAAGCCTCAAATGAGTTTTCCCTTTCTGAAACAGAAAATAAAACTTCAAGATCCAACTGTTGAAAAGCTTCCCTGAATCTCCGGGGAATCACAGTGCAGTTTTCTACAGCAATAACAGCCATCAAACCCATAATTCTTAATTAGAATAAAGCCATAGACATAGAAGATCGAATATGTTTTATGTACAACCTTTCTTACTGCTAATCTTAAAAAAAAACAAATTAAAAATTGCTCTATTCCATACAGAGTAATAAATATCCCAAAGCACACAGCACATTGATAGTAAATATTGAATTTGAGGGGTGGAAGATAAAAATTTGAAGCAACCCTCCCCTTGATCATTTCAAAGACAAGTCATAAGTAGAAATTGGAAGGTACCAACTATCCAACAGCATAAAACATGATTGGCAAGGTCAGACTGTTTCTAGAAGCAGCATTTAAACACTGGTTTTACTGACACTTGAAAAAATTGCTAAGACAAGGGACAACAGAGTATTAAGAAATTAAAAAAGACTTAAGTAGAAAAAGGCTTTTCTCACAGGGAGCATGAAAACAAAATTGATTCTGCAATTGACCCGAGATGTTTGAATTGATGGAATTAAACCTAGTGTGTCCTCAGGAAAATCACCTAGCATCGTTTTCCAATATTAGTGTATTGTCCAATTATCCTTCTAAAGATGCATAAATCACCATTTTACCCAAATGTTTTCCAAAAATCTGGTTATCAGCAACACTCCCACACGGTGCTGGCTCAGGTCAAAGCCCCATTTATTTTAATTGCTCAACTGTCCTAGTTCCAACTGGGTGTTTAGGAAAGAGTACAATAAAAAAAGAATAAGTAGTTGAAAAGTTCTCTCTCAACAATTTATATTGAGGGGGTTTTCTCAGCCGGGTGTGGTTTTATTTTCACAGCTCTTGATGGATTTCTTTTTCACGTTTCAGAGTCACATCAAAACCCAAATAAATTATTAGCTGCTGTACATCCTGCAGCAAGGGATTTCAGTGCTTAACAAAGTAAATGTTAAATTGTATTATATTTTAAATTAATATATGAGTGCTGATGAAGAATGTTCAGCTCTGTCTCCTCAGTCTGTCTGCATTCAGCCTGCACTTGAAAAAAGAAAATTAATCCCCTTTGTTTTTCTGAAATTAAGGTTACCCAATTTTGCATGTGCTCAAAAATCTGTTCCTGCTGTGCAAGAGTAGGTTCAAGAGTAGGCAAAATACAGCATTTTTGACTTTAACAAAAGGTAACACCTGAACAAGGTGAAATGACTGCTTTTCAGACAGATTATGCTTTGGCTTTTATTTTTGAGACATTCCTCTGTTATGCCCTGACTTGCCTGAAGATGGTACTGGCATCACACAGACCTTCCTGCCAGCTCAAAGCACCAGCACAACTCCAACACCTCATCTTGTCATCCTCAGTGCAGAGCTGAAACCATCTCAGGCAGCTGCTCTGAATATTTCAATCCTGCTTCTTCTCTAATTTACAGTAATTTAAATATAAAATAATAAGTTCTTCATGGTGCATTATTGTGCAAATGGCATTTAATGAACCTATTTTTCTGCAGCTCTAAGTTAGCTCTCCAGAGTGAGCATTGCTACAGGTGGGAAAATAATGGGGTCTTCAGTTCTGGATCCAAACCTTCAAATATGAGGAGTGGCTTGGTGGATTTTTAACAGAACTTGATGATGGAAAAGGAGAGAGAAAATGGAGAGGGGAAAAGAAGCCCTGCCTTGGGGCAACCTGTAGTGCATCACTTACCACAATATAAACTATTTAATGCAAAGCAACTGTGCAAAACCTCTGAAAAATGCTGTTTTCGAGGAAGAAATGAAGAAATACTTCAATTGAAAGCGTTATTTTTTTCATGCAGTGTTTCACTTTGAAACAGATGATGAAACACTAACCACTTACTTATTTCTGGAGAGGTTTATGAATTTTTAAATAAAAACCCTAAATCTTTCTTATTTAGGAGCAGGAAAACTGAGAGGAGTGATGAAGAACACTGGATATATATTATATATATAATATATGTATGATGCAGGTTATATATAAGTTACAGATAAAAGACATCACTTAGAGTCAACTGATTGCACTGAGCTTAAATGGCTTTTAATTTACATTTTTCAGCCTTCATCTTTTCAGTCTTTATATAAACTTGATAATTTTAACCTTTATTTTTTTATATAATTGATTGGTATGCCAACAAAATATGAGCTTGTTTTAAGGCAAAAGAAATCCTCAAGAAGAAAAATCCTGAATGTCCTAATCTTCCAATAATGAAATGGAAAGGATTTTTGTTTAAATAAAAAACAAAACCAACAAAACAAAGCAAAACAAAATTCCAAACAACAACAACAACAACAACAACAACAAACCCACAAAAAACCCCAAAAAACCAGAACAAAACAAAAAAACACTCCCCTCCCAAAAAAAACCCAAAACAAAACAAAAACCAAAACCCCAAAAAACCCAAAAAAAAAAAAAAAAGAAAAAAAAAAGAAAAAAAAGAAAAAAAATTGTATGTGCCAGGCAGCATCCTGGAGTCTAATGGGAAATCTCTTTTTAATTCTGCTGGAGACAAATGATACAAGGCCTTGACAGACTGTTCACCTTGTGGTGAAAACTAAGAGTGTGAGGCAATATTCTAATGTCTACTCAAATGAGTGAACAGATTTGTTTGGATCAAGATGCTTTTTGTGCTGTAAAATGACTCATTTTTGGTATCAAAGACGATTTTGTTCATACACACATGATGCTGAATGGAAAAGTCAAACAAACCAACAGTCCAACATATCAGGGGATGGGGCAGATAAGGCAAAATTTATCCACATTTTATATGTTTCTACTCAGGTGGCAATGAAAATTCACCTTGGAAAGAACAATTGTATTAGAACAGAGAGCAGACTTGACTAATCTAATCCAAAACTAAAGCTGATCCTATGGATTTACTATCTTCACTGGCTTCAGGGACTTCACTGGACACTGAATAACTCATTTACATTGAATGGCCAAATTTTTCCAACAAAAAAAGCCAAAAATACCCCCTAAATTTTCACAAAGATTGATGGATGTATAATAGGGTTGGACAGTGGGAGGTGTCCCTGCCATGGCAGGGGTGGGATGGGATGGGCTTTAAGCTCCTTTTCAACCCAAACCATTTTGGGATTACATGATTTTTTGAAATCCAGAGGGACCTGTTGCCGAATCTAAATGTGGATCTTCCAAATTAGGAGTAAAATCAGGAAAAGACATAACTTGTAATACTTTAAGGGTTGATTTTTGAGTGCCATCACACAGAAGGACATCTAAAACCTTCCCCTTCTGAGACCCCACAGACGAGAAATAAAACCCATAAAATTCATTAAGCTCCCCATGAAACATGGATCGAAATGAAATTGTTTCTCCAGGTCAGTAGTTAGACACATCATCACAAAAACCTGCTAGAAAACAGACCTTGACCTTTCCCCTAATCCAACTCTCTGCATCAATTTCCACTTCAGCTCTATTTTCATAAAGATTAAACAAAAGAACTGGATGGCAACTGCATCTGCTGCCAGACTTTGAGCCAACACAAGTCTGAGATTACCCCTTGGCTACTGAATAACGAATATCTTAAATATCTGAAGGATTTCATGCTTCTGTGGTGATAAATTCCTGGATTTTTGTCCATATTCTGTATTTTCCAGTTCTTCTGTGTTGCTGAAGGAAGCAAATCTTTTTCATTTGAAGGAAGGACAATGCCAAAATGGCAACATCATGGTTTCATTTGCAGTTAAAGAAGTTTTGATTACCCAGATGGGTTCTAGAATATTGAGAGGTTTTTTTTTAAAGTTCTCTGGGACCAATTATTAATTGCCCTGATTTAAATATTTCCTAATGATCTTTTATGTCCTATTGGAAGAGTAATTTTCTCACCAGAATCTTCCATCATTCCTTCATTTTATGTGACCTGAAATCTTTCATTCAGCAGAGAACACATTATCTCTGTCACTTGCCTATTTTCTTCTTATTTGTGAACTTATATCTTTTGATGATATTTTTGTGTGCTTGCATTTTCTTTGAAATTTGAATTCTTGGTCACTGAGATTGTGATGTAGCTTCAGCTCAGCTGCACTTCGTATTTTTCTGAAAGGCAGGTAACAGAAAAAAAATGGTTCAGTGTGAACCACAAAGATTATTTGCTATTCTTTGCAACATATGTCCAAAAAGTCTCCTAAAAATACTTGTTTCTTTAAAAGATTATTTGAGAGGTTTTGTTGTTGCATGCATTTCCCTTAATTGGGATTTCATATTTGCAGATCATGTGTGCTTTAAATGCATTCATTCAGGAAGCATTTCTGTGACTTATTGATGGTTCTAAATTAACACTATAGTAACTACAAATAGCTCTGATCTCCCATGCTTTTGTGATTTGTCTGGAGGCTCTCCACAGAGGACAGCATAGAAAGGAGAGCTCTGCTCTTGTTGCACTACAGGGACGCACATTTCTTCCTTTCCCTCCCTTTTTCCTTCCCTTTTTCCTTCCCTTTTTCCTTCCCTTTTTCCTTCCCTTTTTCCTTCTCTTCCCTTTTCCCTTCCCTTTTCCCTTCCCTTTTCCCTTCCCTTTTCCCTTCCCTTTTCCCTTCCCTTTTCCCTTCCCTTTTCCCTTC
>PYHW01009983.1:1547638-1559810 GCA_013186435.1 Turdus rufiventris | reverse complement strand
TCCTGGAGCCTCCTCTGGGCTCTCTGCAGCAGCTCCAGCTCCTTGCTGTGCTGGCCCAGGGCTGGGGCTGCACTTTGGCCACAAAACCTCCCAAATTTAGGCAAGGGGATGATTTGTGTTGTTTCTAGTGTTTGTTGATTAGCTGTTGGTGCCTGTGAATGTGCCAGCACTTGTTAGTTTGTTTGAATATAGAAGAGAAAAAACCCTTTTCCCTTGTTTTTTGTAAATGTTTGATGCAGTATGTCATTTAACATAGTCACAATCAAAAAAATTGGATCAAACACCGAAATAGTTGCTTTGTTTGCCAGTCAGAGAACAATGCCAGTTGTCAGCATTTGAATTATTATAGAGCCATTTGACGTGCATAACAAAGACCGTGCATTTTTGACTTGCCTTGTATTGCATCAGCAAATGGAATTACTTAATAGGATTACTATTGAGTTATATTGTACATTTCTATTTCAGTTACAGCCTTTGTACATTGCCTCTCTTTGTACTTTACACATGTAGCCATATTACATAAAATGGAAAATAAAACCTCGAAGTGCATGCTGCTTCATTAAAATTATTTTTATGGTATGTTTCAAAAATATTTTGAAACTTGAACAATTATGGTAAAAGAAAACTACACATGCTAAACTTTATTTTTAATTACCCCACAGAATCCAAGTCTCATAGACTGGTTTGACTTGTAAGGGACCTTAAAGCTCATCTTGTTCCACCCCTGCCATGGGCAGGGACACCTTCAACTATCCCAGGAGGCTCCAAGCCCCAACATCCAACCTGGCCTTGGACACTGCCAGGGATTCAGGGGCAGCCACCACCTAAATAAACACTAAACTTGTTATTTGTGCTATGTAGCTAAAAAGGATGGATCAATCAAATTTGTTATTTGAAAGATCATTATTTCTATTTGTTGACCCAAAGGAGATCAGAACAAAAATGGGATGTTGCTCATGGGGAGGAGTGAAAATTCAAACTGCTCTACAATGAATGGGCACAGTGTGGGGGATGCTCCTCTCAGGAGGTCTGATCATAGCTGTGTTTTTAAGCTGAAAGCTGATAATAGTTACCATTTCAATTTTTGGCAAATAATTTGTTGAAGCTGCAGTTGTTCACATGCACCATTAACTGCCAGGGCATATATGGAAAAAATTCCTCCTCTTTGCAGGGTATTTCATAGCTCTTCTGCTATAAAACTTACTCCCCTAAGCTATGAAAAATTTCCCAACTCCAAAGTATTTCCAACCCTTTGAGAAAACAGAAGTCCAATGTACCTATTGGAATTCTTCACAGTGGTTAGAAGCAACCATAACTTCTGTTTACAGTATAGGATTATAAATTATATTGAAATATCATTCAGTTAGAGTCATTCTCCAACACTGCAAAGAGATGGATGGTCTCCAGGGTAAGGTTGTCATAAAAAGGAAAATCAAACCAGCTGAATAATACAATAAGTCTGTGTATCAAGCCAACTCAACCAAGCAGTGATAAGAATTGTGGCAGGCTTTGAGGAGCTGACTGACAGATTTCATTTGTCTGAGTCCAGATCCTGCCCCAGTGTCGTATGTCATATCCTCCCACCATCCCTTTGGTGTTCTACCAGCACCCCTCCAGGTGCTGTCAGGGGGGTTAGAAGGAGTCTGCCAGTTAAAATGCTTGAATGGATAATTCAAGAGAACAAGTAAAGAGCCCATTTCATTTGCTTTGGGGTTTTTTATACACCATAGAATTGACACAGCTTTTGCATTTGGCTGTGTGCTTACACGTTTATTGAACTTAAGGACACAAATATGTAGTGCAGTGTTAAAATGGGACATTTGACATAAATAGTAATGAGAGTGGAAAATCAAGATGATTAGGCCCTTTGGCAATATCAAGAGTTATCTTTAAATCTGCGACTACTGATGGAACATCTGGAGCCACGTATCAGATATCATCAGTGTCTCTACAATTTAAACACAAAGGCCTGTCCACCTGCACAAAATGAAAGTTGTCCTGTGTTCACCGCGGTGTTTCCCCTGTGACTTCATTTCCTCATGGGTTTTAACTACTTTTTGCATTCACTCCAACAAGGTAACAGAATGCTAGAATCAGTAAAGCTGGAAAAGCCCTCCCAGCTGTGGAGTCCCAGCTGTGCCCCATCCCCACCTGGTCCCCAGCCCAGAGCTCTGGGTGCCACCTCCAGGTGACACCTCCAGGGATGTGGATCCAACCCTCCCTGGGCACTTCCAATCCCTGGTCCCCCTTTCCATGGGGAAATTCCTGCTGTGCCCACCCTGAGCCTGCCCTGCCCAGCCTGAGACCGTTCCCTCTCCTCCTGTCCCTGTTCCTGGAGCAGATCCCAAATCCCCCCGGCTGTCCCCTCCTGTCAGGGAGTTGTGCAGAGCCACAAGGGCCCCCTGAGCCTCCTTTTCTCCAGGCTGAGCCCCTTCCCAGCTCCCTCAGCCCCTCCTGGGGCTCCGTTCCCTTCCCCAGCTCTGTTCCCTGCCCTGGACATGCTCCAGCCCCTCAGTGGCTCTCTGGTCACAAGGGCTCAGAGCTGTCCACAGGACCTGGTGACTCATATAGAGTCAAATTTTACAGACCTCTCTCATGCGCATGCCTGAGTTAGTTCTGAATGAGTTTTGAGAAATAATTCAGATTACTAAAGCAGACATCCAGAGACACATTGGTACATAAATATCCAGCTGACGGTTCACTCACCTTGCATCTGCCGTGGCTGCTCTGGATGTCCTGGTTGCACTGGTGCTTCCCAAACACCATCAGGTACCTGTGCTCAGGTAGCTGCACCCCACTGTGAGCAAACACAGCTCAAGAGCAGCTGGGCTCAGTTTTAGGAAGCAGCTCTGGTGAGTTAAACTCTTCAAACAACCCAATATATATATTTCCCACTGCTCCAGCTCAGCAGGGGCTAGGCCTGGAGCATCATGAGCAGCAGTTGCCAACACAAGCACACAGACACACTCCTAAAATCCACCACTCATCATTCCATGTCCTTCCAGGGATGAGAACAGTGTGAACAAATCCTCCCTTCATGAACCTCAGGGCTTCGGGTTTTGAGCTTCAAGCTCTGGCATACACAAATTCTCATCTCATTTTACACAAATCTCTCCCCTCCATTTGCCTATACAAAAGATATGTAAAACAATAAAACCCCAATTAAAAATATGCAATTAAAATAGCACATTTTGTGGGTAAACTTCAGCACCACACCTTTGATGTGAAATCTGTTATAATTTGAAGACCTAATCTAAAGCTTGCAACTGTTCCAGAAATTCTCATTCTTCATGAGTACTGGATAGGTATAAATTTTAATAGCAAATCCTTTCCTTACAGGAGAAATCTTTGGACATTATCAACACCCTGAACAGAAATGGGAAAGGATAAGCCACAGTTTAAAATTTAAAGGCACTTTAATTTCAGATCAAAATTGAAGGTTTTGCATAGCATTTGTGGTCTAGTCCAACAGGCTCCTAAAATCAAAAGAATAAAACTCGAGTCCAACATCACTAATTAAAAAAAATTTGCATATCTCTCAGCAAATTTCACTTTATATCTATTGAAATTATGAGAATATTCATTCCCATAGCAGTTCTAAGATTTTTGATCATAAACAGATCTCCTGAAGGAGGTGGACATACACAAAAGGCAAATATTCAAAAATTCCTGAGGTGCCAATTGCACCTGAGCTAATCACAGTGGAGACACAGCAGCCAGAGTGTAGAAGAAAAAAATAATTATAAAATTCCAGTTCACATCCAGTCGAGATATAGGATTCTACATTTTCATTTTTATTAATTTTAAAATCTTTAGCTTTCTATTTGTGAGCAAAAATTCAAGTGTATGTGAATGAAAATGTCTGGAAGGAAAGAAAACAGTAACTGAAGCTGCTGCCTTTAATCAACAGCACTCAGGAATAAAATAGCTGCCAGAAAGATGTTTCAGTGGAGTTACAGTCCAGCCTGATGCCAGAATGCCTCTGGCACTGTTGTTTTGACTCACTGGTAATGTCTGCAACTTGTTAGCAAGGGTTTTATTAAATCATCTTGTCGCCAATTCCAGCTTTTACCAAGTTAACTTAAACAAATCCACCACTTAAAATAGAAAAAATGTTTTTTCCATTGAGTGAGTCTGGATAAAACATCTTTGAAATCCTATTTCCATGTCTATATCTTGCACCAGACTTGTGTGTGGAAGACAGAAGAAAAGATAAGCACCTATTTTTTTTTAAATTAAAAAAAATATAAAACAGTAAAATGAAATTATTTTTCACTCCCAAACTTTAAAAAGCACTGCCTTTTAAGTAATGTGGATCTTAGCCAAAATGAGAAAGAAAAGCTGGTGGGTGGTACAAGATTTAACATCAAAAGGGAGGTCTCTAGAAAAAACAACATTTTTAAAGAGTTTACACTTGGCACTGTCAGTCATGTTTTGAAATTTGGCACCTTTAATATTTTAGGGTTGCAAAATCAAATCAAATGAAACAATTAAGTGTAATAGTGGAGCCAAAGGATGTATATGAAGGATGACACAAAACCCCCACGTTGCAGCAGTAAATGTACTGATGACATGACACAGCTGTCAGGGTAACTCAAACCCTGGAAAAACTGAAATTGCCAGAGAGGAGGGGCCCTGATTTCCTCAGAGAGCACAAACTGCAGCACAGACTCCTGAATGAACACATATCCACATGTCCTAAAAGTTGTGAACTCTGGGAGAAGAGCAAACCACAATATTTGCTTTTATCTAAGCCCTTTCCTTACACAAAAGTGCAGTAAAAATGCCTAGAAGTGTTTCAGAAGTTTCTAATTAAAATATTTAAAAACTATCTTGATATAGGCCTCCACCTTCTCTTCACTAAAATAAATATATTTTTCAGTAATCATAGTAGATTAAATCCTGTGTCTAAGATGTTTTTTCACTCCTAATTCTAAATTTAACTTGCAAACAAATAACCTGATAAGAAACTAAAACCAAACACTTTTCCACTTTTTTTTTGTTTTGTTTTGTTTTGTTTTGGTTTTGTTTTTGGGTTTTTTTAGCCAATGTTCACTTTCTTAAACTAAATTATGCTATTTTTGGCCAGTTTGGCAGAAATTGATTGTGGTTCATCTCTCAGGGCTATCAGTCTCTTGGGCAGAGCAACCCCAAACTGGGAAGGGGAATGGATGCACAGCCATATTCCAGCAAAATTTATGGATAGAGAGAGCTGCTATGTTTCCTGGCTCTGAACTCAAAGTATTTGGGTCAGGCTTGAGCTTCTTAAACTTTCAGAAAATGGGGAAAGTTAACGCAACTCTCAGAGGAATGGGCCATCCTGTGTTCTTCTGGGTGAATAAACAATACAATTGTTTTGAATGAGCTATTTTGAGTCACTTGAATTAGCAGGAGCTCCCTGTAGGAAATTTTCCTACTCGTGTCGAATTCAGTTGGGATTGCTCTGTAAGCACAGTTTTAAAAGAGAAGATTGTGAGTAGAGGGGTTAGGCTGAGGACGATTAATCCCAGTGTTGTACACCTGTGACTAGGAAGGGAGGTAGAAAATGTTCCTATAGTGAAGTATTTAAAAAAACTTGCAAAATGCTTCTCGAGTAATTGTGTTCCTCATCCATGAGCAGCATTTGTTAAAGCCTTACAATTCAAAATGGTCTCTCATAAATTGCCTGCTTTGCCAGCCAGAGCTCTCTAGTCAGAGCCTTAATTCTGAAGAAAACTCACCTCCACTGGTCATATGTTAAGGCCACCAAATACTCAACTAATCCTGTTGGTTTTGAATTCTTCCTCTTTGCTTTTAAAAGTAAAGTATCTCCATGGATCAATACAAGGGCACTGCAAAATGCTCACACTGCCCAGAGAAGCTGTGACTGCCCCTGGATTCCTGGAAGTGTCCAAGGCCAGGCTGGATGGAGCTTGGACCATGCTGGTATAGTGGAAGGTGTGCCCACCCATGGCAGTGGGTTAGGACTGGATGGATTTCTTCCAATACAAATCATTTTATGATTCTATGATAATCCTATGAAAATACTTGTACTAGTTTGAAAACAAACCAGTGAGAGACTTCAAGTCAGAACCACAATTTTATAGGAAAATTAAATAAATGCAAGAGTACAAAAACACTGACAGAGTCAGAATACAACCTGACACCCCGTCAGTCAGTCAGGGTGTTGGTAGCTGCCCCATTAAATGGTGGCTGCATTCTCCTGCAGTGACAGATGTGGTTCAGTTGGAGCAGTGCTCCCTTAGAAAGGTGTGGCTTACTTCTGAAAGATCAAGACTCAGTAGTGATGTACAAGGGTCTGGTCTTCCACTGTGAACCCAGGGGAAAAAGGTTGACTGTGGTGTTCCAAATCTCAGTTTTTATCTAGATAGCAAAGGCTTGGCTCCTCTGCCTGGCTGGAGCCTCTCCCAATGGGATGATGTAATTTTATCAATCATGTAGTGGGACTCAATGGCCCATCAACAGGAGATAACTCCTGGAGGAAGGATGGGTTGTGGAAGAGATAAAGAACAGTGCCCCACCTGGTTTTAAAAGCTTGTGAAGATGATGGTAGAATACATACTGCTGGTCACATCTTCCATTGCAACCTAAGACAATACTCTGCCTCCACAACTGAGCTACATGATTGAATTCCTTTCAAGAGCTAACTAAAATATCATAATGGATTTTCTTCTTTGAAATCCATCAGCTACCACAGGACAGTATATATGGGCAAAATTCATGCCTCAGCTGGAAGAGTTCACGATAGTTCTGCAAGACTGACTTTCAAGTTATCTTGATCACTGGAGAGTAAGTAAAATTCTTTAGGTTTTATATCTTAGTAAAGTTACTAAACTCTTTGGATTTCTAGTAAATACACAATTCCACATATTGACCTTCTTTCTCTGAGATTTACAGCCAGGGTCATGTTGCTTACCTTGAAAACTCCCCAGCTGCAAAGAGAAGCCAAAGCACATAAAGTATGACTTGGTGGGTTCCCTCCACCTTCAGCAGGAACTCAAAGCCGTTCCTCATCCTTCAGTCAGTTGCTTCCTTAGAATTCCACATTCTGTTATCCCACTATTACTCACTTCCTGCAGATACCAGCACAAAACAACTTTATCTGAGCAAGATGGGAAAAATAAAGGAAAACTGACTTCAAAATCATGAGCTGAAAGGGATTGGTTTAATAAGGAACTTACTCAGGAATTCCACATACACAATCTAGAACATGTCTAGCTACACTTTAATTATGTAAATTAGCTTTATTTAGGGTAAGAATGGGATTCCTAAGGATCTGCAACACTACAAGATATAAATAACAGAAAAAGTCTAAGTGTTGATTCACATACATTACAAATTCAGCTCCTTAGATCCTTATCTGTATAGAGGAAACTATTTTTATTTACATAATTGTAAACCACATACAAGGAGAGAAACTTGTTTGAAATAAAAAGGGGTTTTTTTTACATTATAAAGCATTCTCTATTATACTTTCTTCCCCATAAATAAAATCAGGCCCAGAATTTACCCAAGCATGAAATATTTGATTAGGTAGACAAAACAGTCTGACAGGAAGCACACACCATTGGGATACTCTGTGTGTCCCTTTTGATTATGCAGAAAATCCATATTTTTCCAGTTTTAGAAAAGAAATGGACATTACACATACTGTTAACATGTTCTGGAATAAGGTTTCACAAAAGCTAATATTAGTATTCATGTGACACTAAGAAGTCACCAATCTGCTCTGGATAAGGGATGTCTAGAATATGATCCTTCTTTTTAATAAACAAAATATTTTTATTCATGGAAAAAGATGAAAAGATTGAATGTTTTGCTTGTATTGTGACAAGTCTCTTAATACCAGCCCATGAAATATCAGAATGCATCTAGAAAGATTTAAAGAGTTTATTCATCTACAACAAAGGCCAGCAAAAAACTCAGAAGCATTCAGTATATTTTGGAACAAAAGAACAAAAAAAATTATTACTTATGCAACATACAGCTGTTAAAAACAGGAAATGGGATTTTCCCCATGAACTTCCATTGGTATTGGAGCAGTCCTCAGTTCCCTTGATCACCAAAAAAAAAAAAAAATTGAAGAACCTTAAGAGAAGTAATATCATAATATCTTATACTAAATTCAGCATTTTTGCTTGCTAAGCACTATTTATTCTATCTGGTTAATTTTGAGAAACTTGGAACTAGAAATTCCTCTTCTCCTGCTCTTTTTCTTTCTGCAAATACATTGAAAAATTTTGAAAACAGTCCAGATAGTTTTCATTAACAAAGGGATGTCAAATGCATGACAGGAAAATCTCCAAGGAAAGTTTAGTAAATGTTTCTCCATTTTTAATAATAAATATTGATTATTTAACAGCAAGGCTTCCAGATGCTGAAATGGCAAAAAGACTGTTGGCAGCAAATCAACACAGTTGGAGCTGTCTACACTGAGTAGGAGAAAATAAAGTTAAGTGCAGCAATCTTGGGTATTATTTTACTTATCTAAGTAAAGTGCCTTAGCCTACATTATTTTACTTTGAATTACAGTAATTTCACGACTATAAGGTGCACCCTTTGACTAAAATTTTCCCCTGAACCTGGAAGTGCGCCTTATAGTCTGGTGCGTCATATAATGGACAAAGTTGCGAATTTGCAAACCCGGAAGTGTGAGCTGCGAGCTGCGGGGGGAGCCGGCAGGGCCACGGCTGCCAGGTGGAGGCAGGGCTGCGGCTGCCAGGTGCAGGGGAGCCCGGGGGCCCGTGGTGCCCCTCCTTCTGGGTACAGGTGGGCCTGGGGGCCCATGGCCGCCAGGTTGAGGCGTGGCCTCGGCCAGCAACCACGCAGGGGGAGCTGGGGGGTGGATCCTCGCTGTAAAATAAAAGGTGCGCCTTATAGTCCGGTGTGCCTTATGGTCGTGAAATTACTGTGTTTCATGGTCCAAAAAATTGGTTAATTCACCAAATTCACTTTGTGCTGATGTTGTGCTTCAGTCAAGGATTGTTTCCAAACAAACCTGAAGTTAAAAAAAAAAATTAAAAAGTAATAGAGGATACAGCCAGGTGGAGTCTGGGTTCTTCCCAGCAGAAGAGACAGGACAAAAGGAAACAGCCTCAACCTATGCCAGGGGAATTTCAAGTTGGACATCAGGAAGAATTTCTCCATTGAAAAGTTGTTATTGAAAGACTTCTCATCAATAATTGTTCTAAAAAGAAAGGGGTAGGTGACATCGCATTGGCTCTTGGTTTGTATTTATTGATTTAACTGTAACTGGTTCAGTGCCTTATTATGCCCAAGAAACATGACCTAACCAGTGCTGAACAACTTCTGAGAGGGAGCCTGATTGATTTCAAATCCCAGTAATTTAACTCCAAGCCAAAAAGAGCATTGGACTGCAAAGCAGCAAACGTGCTTCAATCACAAGTGTTGATATGAATCCAGTCACGTGGGGAAAGCCACCCAAGGGCACAAGAATAAAGAACAACATAGTAAACAGACGTGAGCAGACAGGAGCTGTCCATTATGGTTATTCAGTAATTGAAACAAAGCATGTTTCAACAAAAGTCAAAAGTCTTTAAAATAAAATGAGGCGTGGAAACTGAATTCAACGCTGATATGTGCATTTTCATCTGTTCTGTGAATTTTAGAGCCACCACGAAGCATTTGCAGTCTGCCCAAAGACTGAGGAAGTTCTTGAATTTGACGTTTTAAAAAGACAAATCTTCTGCAAAATAGATTGGAACAAGCCTCCCCATAAACAACCTGAATACCTTTCAAATGAAAGTCATACCTCTAATCTCTTCTCAGCATTCACAGGAACTGCCTGTAACTCTGCAAATAATTTTATCCAATGGTCAGGCAAGTGGAAGCAATTATCCTTTCAGTCTTAGGTACAGCACACATGCATGTATATTCATTTTCTGATGAGGCAAGAATGGACTTTCACCTGAAAAAAGATCATTGAGAAAGTCTGTAGGCTCAGTTTAATTAATCCTGAAAATATAATGGGAAGAATATAATAGCAATGGGAAGAATAATATACCAAAAACGAGAAATTCATAATAATTCATAATAACTCATTAAAAATAATTACTGTAATATTCTTTTACCATAGGTATAGCACGGACTGGAAATGAGGAATACTTTAGCATATAAAAACTTGCTGTAGCATCTCCACAGAGAGACAAGAAGTAATCATTCACAAACAAATGCTAGAAGTTATTAAGCACCAGACTGAAGCAGACAGAAAGACAGGGTGAGGAATCCCAGCATGGATCATGGAAACAACAGGCTGGGAAAACTCAGAATTGACATCTCTGGACATAACTTATGTAAGTATTACACATAATAATGCCAATTAATAACGTTAAGAACGATGCAGTCAAGCTGGCAAATAAGGGCTTCCTCAGTGACCTGCAAACCCTACCTCTGGAAACAGCCCTGCTAAACTCCAGCTGAGTAGTTTAATATACAGTAATTTCATGACTATAAGGCACACCGGGTTATATGGCGCACATCCGGGAGTTGGCAAATTTCGCAACTTTGTACATTATATCAGGAGCACCGGACTATAAGGTACACATTTTTTTTTGCAGTGAGGATCCGTGCCTTGAGCAACAAAGTAATGAATTAGTAACAGAATTGTGCGATCGTGGGGTTTACTGGCTTGGCTCAGGGCCAGGTGGGCTCGGCCCTGCTTGGGGCTGCTGCTGGTGCCAGGTGCCTCTGCCGCTTGGTGGTGCTGGCAGCCCAAGCCACCCCGCAGTGCAAGGATCCAGTGCTGTGCCATGATCCCGCCAGCCTGTGCCACCCTGGCACCGCGGGAGCCTTGTGCCGCCTCCACGCTCCGGGAGTCCCATGTTGCGGCACCCCCGGCACCACAGGAGCCCCGTGCGCAGGAGCCGTGGCCACCCTGAGCCAAACTGGAAGTGGGAGCTGTGGCCGCCCCGAGCTGCGGCAGCCCTGGCGCTGTGGGAGCCCTGTGCCAGGGACTATAAGGCACACTTCTGGGTTTGGAACAAAATTTTAGTCAAAAGGGTGCGCCTTATAGTAATGAAATTACTGTAACTTTTTTTCTAATAATTTGTGGTGAGAACCTGTGTTTTACCCAGTGAAACAGATTAATACAATGTTTTCTCATTTTGAGCATTACATCTGCTTCCTTTTGATCTTTTTCTAGAACCTAACACTAATGATGAGAATTCAATTTCCTGTGTTTATAATAAAGTTGGCATTTGCTATATGCTCTTAATTAAAGCTTTAAGATGTGTTAGACGAGGACATGAGTAGATTTAAAAGTACTGAAGTATTCTTTGAAAAAGTTTTAGCATTTTGCACTTTGCTTCCAGTATATGAACACACAGATTTCACTGACAATGGAACCAGAGCTGAAGACTTTACAGATAGGAGCAGCATTCCAAAAGCCCACAGAGGAACAGGAAGAATGGATAATTTCTCAAAAACTGAGGTGCAGCAGAGAATGAAGTTCAGTTTCAAAATCTGCTGCAGGGATAGTCTCAACTTCCCTCAGTCCACACGGGTCATCTGATCTCTGTGTACAGCAGCAGGGTGAGCACTGGGGTGTTGAGAATTCCACTTACTGAATTAAAAGTGCCATTATTTCACCTTTCCATCTCAAGTTAGCTGGTTCATGAATAGCAGAAAAGCATCTAGCTTTAGTTGATACTGGACAATCAGGTAATTATTCGTCTATTATTGTGAAAACTGTGTAATAAAGGATGTAAAAGACACAAATGAACCTTGATATCCACTTCTTCTTTGGTCTGAATTTATTTGCAGATGGGAAGGAGCTGAGGGGGCAGTGGGACCTGGAAAACTCAAGCAGTGGCCACTGGGAATCTCCTGAGATTTAACAAGGCTGGGGCTGCACCTGGGTCAGGGCAGGGACGCATCCATGTCCCTGGGATCCATCCACACCCCTGGGATCCATCCATGTCCCTGGGATCCATCCACACCCCTGGGATCCATCCACACCCTTGGGATCCATCCATGGCCCAGGGATCCATCCACACCCCTGGGATCCATCCATGGCCCTGGGATCCATCCACACCCCTGGGATCCATCCATGCCCCTGGGATCCATCCATGCTGGACTAAGCAGCTGGAGCAGCCCTGGGAGAGGCCCTGGGAGCTGTGGGGCAGAGCTGGGACCCCAAACACCCGTGCCCTGG
>PYHW01009983.1:1506303-1518867 GCA_013186435.1 Turdus rufiventris | reverse complement strand
TGGACACTGGGGTTGGAGCAGCCTGGGACAGTGGGAGCTGTCCCTGCCGTGGCAGGGGGTGGGGCTGGATGAACTTTGAGGCTTTTCCCCACCCAGACCATTCTGGGATTCCATGAAAACACATCATGTCCCCCCCTGCTGGAGACCAGGGCAGACCTGAATATATTTGTATATTTTGGAATTACTGTCCTAGCCCAAACCTGATGAGCACAGAGCTCTTCAAGAGTTACATCCCCAAACATGTCACCTGCTTCCTTTCTCATTCCCTGTTCTTTTGCCAGCCAAGTACCTCCACTTTACCATGTTCACCCTTTCTAAACCAATCAATCAATCAATCAATGCTACTGTCTTGCTGGTACCCCAAGGACCCCACCCACCCAGACACTTCAGGACTTCCTCAGTAACTCCCCTCATAAGCAAGCAGGTTTTAGTACAGCTTTTTTCCTGCTTGTTTAACAATTCATTCCCACTGCATACAAACTAGAAAAATAAAATGTTTAGTAGGAAATAGGAAGTAGCTGGAATCTTGAAACGTGTGCTGGTGTTAGAGCACAAAGTTGCTGTGTTGAGTCCTAATGAACACCCAAGGCAATAAATAACTTAATCTGTAACAATATTCACTTTATAGAACTAATCCACTGACATGCAATTCATTAATTATCTCAATTTGATCTTTTCAGACACTGTAATTTACTGCAGATAGAATGTCACAGTAAGGCACACAGGAAAGGCAGATGTTACACTTGAGAGCTGGTTATGCCAGCCTCCCTGGCTGCTGACAACAACAACCACAGAACCACTGAGGCTGGAAAACACCTCCAGCATCAGGACCCAGCCTCTGAGCCATCACCACCTTGTTCAGCAGCCCAGAGCCCTGAGTGCCACGTCCAGCTGTTCCTTGGACACCTCCAGGGATGGGGACTCCAACACCTACCTGGGCAGCCCCTGCCAAAGCCTGACCACCCTTTCCACTGTTAATGGTAAGAGCACAGACATAAACACAGTCTCTCTTTTTCTCAGTAACTCACACTCTTATTTGAAACCACAGTTGAAGTAATTCAGACTAAATTTTTCTGCATCAGCTGGAAGCAGTCTAAGCAGAGTGATTTCAGAAAGCTTAGTAAGGACTTTTATTTTGTGGTAATAACAGAAGTGTAGCACAAAAAGAAGGTAGAAAGCATTTTCTGAGTTATAACAGGATCATTTTAAGCAACATCATGATGGCCTCAGTGAGCAACACTTTGCAAAGGTCTTATGGTGTAAAAACATCAAAGATACTGATTATATGAGCTGAAAAGCACTAAAGGACCAAGCTCCCCTGAGGAACATACAAAGAATACTACAACTACCTGTCACTGAAACTATTTGTTACTATTTTCCTGTGCCTTTGAAGTTGAAATTATTTACATAACACTTAAGATCGCCACTTTTATTAACAGGGCTAACGAGAAGCACACAGACATTACAAAATTATCCAACAATGCCAGCTGCAAATCAGCACCAAAAGCTACAAGAAAGCTAAAAAGGAGTCCTTTATTTAACTTGGAAGTTAAAAGTTCATTCATTTCCCTTTCTGATTGAAGACACTCTCTGTTCTCAACAGGATACAAGGTACAAAATTATTTTAAAAGGTGATGATAGGTACTAAACATAAGCAGGTGCACTGGAATAAGAAAGGCAAGACTGGGGGATTAATTTTTTTTAACCTTTTCTAGATAGGTTAAATAAAGTTTCTTCTCTTTTTGTGAATGCTATAATTACATGTCTTTAGTATTAATGTAGAAGTCACTCAGTCCAGTTATTAAACAGAACCCCCCTAGCTGTTACAGAGGCTCAGGGTAAGTTGCAGATCCCATTTTAGACAAGCTTCCTTGTATTGAATTGCCACACTGGGAGCTACCAGGTTACCTCACCCTCAAAATCAGGACTTGCTAAACCAGGATAATCAGTTAGAGTAGTTAGGTAATACCCTTCATTAAATCTGTTTTGTAGCTTGTGATATTGCTGATATTTGTGGTACTCACAGTCATTAGAGACTATATTTCTATTTTCATCCAAAATGTCAAAGACCATACTAAAAATCTTATTGTTTAAAACCTTAAACTCTGCCATCCTAATTCATGATCAGGATTATATTCATATTTTTTAGATCTCAACTGATAAAAGAGAAAATTGCTCATTTTTCACTCAAATGAGCAACTTTAGAGCAAGGGAACAGATGACAATATTTCTTAACATAGTTTGGCTCAATTATAATGAGGTACAATAGACCATAGAATCACAGAGTGGTTTGGATTGGAAGACACCTTAAAGCTCATCTCATTCCAATCCCTGCCTTGTGCAGGGCCACCTTTCACTACCGTGGTGGCTACTCAAATCCTGTTAAATACTATGTAATTTTATCTCATCTATCTGATCAAGAAATTTCTTGCAGCATAAGGTCCTAATCAGATTTTTATTCCAATATTTAAATCATTGCCTTTTGCATTTGAAGTAGAGCAAATACAGGGAGCCCCACATCAACTTGCTTATAACTAATTGCAGAGGCTGATTATGTTGATTTAAACCTAATTAACTGTACTGACGAGGTTCACAGAGGCTCCTCACTTTCAACAGGCACTGAGGACAAGGTGAGCAGAGAGTTCTCAATGTCCTGAGGAGTCATTGCTGAAACAGATGTTCTTCTCATCTTGAAAGTTATAAATTCAAGAAAAAAGTAACATTACAGTAACTTCATGACCGTAAAGTGCACCGGATTATAAGGCGCACCCCCAGGAGTCGGAAAATTTTGCAACTTTATACATTATATAAGGTGCACCGGACTACAGGGCGCACTTTTTTTTGCAGTGAGGAGCAGCACCGCACACAACAAAGTAACTAATTAGTAACAGAATCCCGCAATCGTGGAGTTTACTGGCAGGTGCTCAATTTGCAAACATTTTTCACAGATCGGCGCAGGCTTTCAAAGGCAGCCCCAGGCACCCTCCCCATGCAGTGGACCCTGCACTCCTGCCTGCCCCCAGTGCTGGCTGGCACAGCTCGACGCAGCCACGGGGCCACCTCCCACTTGTGGCTCCATGCCGCCACAGTGCTGTTCCTCCTTGTGGCTCTGCGGAGACGCCGTGCTGCTCCCTCGCTTGGCTCAGCGCTCCTGCCGTGCTGCCTGTCCCTCGATCGGCTTGGCACTCCCGCCATGCCGTTCCCCCTTGCGGCTCCATTGTGCTGCCATGCTGTTCCCCCTCGCGGCTCCGCAGAGACGCCCTGCCGCCTGTCCCTCGCGCGGCTTGGCTCTGCTACCATGTCACCTGTTCCCCCCGGCTCAACGGTGCTGTGGTGCTGCCTCCCCCTTGCGTCACAGGGCTCCTGCGGCACAGGGCTCCCAGACTCAGGGGGGCACGGGGCTCCCGCAATGCCGGGGCTGCGGCGGCTCGGGGCAGTTGAGGCTCGCACTTCTGGTTTGGCAAATTTCTGAACTTTGTCCATATATAAGGTGCATTTGGACTATAAGGTGCATTTGGACTATAAGGTGCACTTCTGGGTTCAGACCAAAATTTTAGTCAAAAGAGTGCGCCTTATAGTCGTGAAATTACTGTACTTGTTTCCTCAGCAAGCGAATATTTAGTATTAATACACTGAACATTTATGTTTCACATAAACCAGTGAAAACGGTTTTAAAGTTCTTTTTTATGTGAGGAAATTAGATGGCCCCAAAATGTGAATAGAACATATATAAAATGTTATTTTTGTGTGAGTGAAAACTAAAAGTTTTGTTTAAGCCCAGAAACCAGGCACCCTTCTTGTGCTGCAAAGTTGAAATGCTTCTGTGTTGTAATAAGCCTTCTTAAAACCAAATAGAAAATGTATTTGAAACAAACAAACAAACAAACAAAAAAACCCTTTATATTGCATGCTCCTGTATAGGGGAATAAGGGGAAATCCAATCTCAAGACAATTTTCTGAAAGCAGAAAGAAAACAATGGAATTGCTAAGAAAGCAATCAGACACTTTTTTTATACTGCCTGTCTTGATTTTTAATAGCAATAGCTCTATCTCTCAAGACACAATTTGATACTGAATATAATTTATTTTTTCCTGAGTTCAAAGAACTTAAATTGTTTCTTATAGAATGTAAAACAAAACAAAAATAAACCCAAACAAACAAAACAGGAAAAATATTTTAAGATATGCAAGGAAATAAAAACCCTACATGTATTGAAATAGTAAAATCTATTTTCTCTTTTCTCCACACACAAAATGGATAGTGGTAATGTGTCTCTGGAATCTGTATCCATAATTATTCACATTGTGTTTTAGCCATCTCTGGTCTACTGGAAATCACAGAAATACTGGGTTTTGCTTTTGCATCTTCCTTGGAAGATAATTATTAATCATGGACTCATGGAATAACCTGAGAAGGATCGTCCAAGTCCAGGTATTTTCCCTGCACTGGTGCAAACCACAAGTGACTGATATTTCTAGAGAAGAATATTCAATTTACAAATTACAGAAGACTGAATTCTATTTGCATCAACAACCTTGCAAAAACAATGACCCCCAACCAAGTCATTCAAAATTTTAGTTTCTAGAGAATCATTAAAAATATTGTTGAATTTTCCTTTCATTTCCACAAAACACATTTAGCCTTTTGAGTCTTTATTGCTTTTGTAATAGTACACATTATTAACTGAAACGCTAAAAAAGCTGGCAGTAGTGTTACGCGTTTATTGCTCAGAGCCATTTTCATCAGGAGACTGAAAGCAATGCACCTTTGCACTTCAGGGAGATACACATAGAGAAATGTAATAATTAACCCCCACCAAATTTGAAAATCCTGCTTAAAGTGCATAAAATTTTGCTTACTGACACTCTGGTTAATTTGAATAGATTCCTAACTGTTAAATATGTTTTTTTTTCTACTCAAAATATTGCATTATGGATTTTTTCAAAATATATTAATTATAAAATTGAATGTTTAAATGCTTCATGATCTTGTGTGATGTCTGCATGAGGCCATCGGATTCCCAGGTTTTGGTGTTTGCTCATTTGTGATACTTCACAAGACATTTCTTCCCTAAAAACTAAAGACTCCTAACCATTTCCTCTCTTTTGCATGTCCCATTCAGTCCTTCCCAGTCCATTGTTCATGGACTGAAAAACAGAAATGCAAATATTGTACCTGTGCTGCAAGAAGGGAGACAATTTTGTAGACACCTATATGCAGGGAAGATGAATTTGGGGATAATTTGATGTGGGTTACTGCCTAATACAGAATGCAGGTTATAATTCACTTTCACACACAAGAGTACTGGCCCTACTGTGCTCCCAAAAAACACATCAGGAGGAAGAAAACTCCACCCCTGACTTAGTAAAGTTCTAACAACAAATTAATATGAAGCCACAAGCAGCCACAATTATTAAATTAGCATGTGTGAGGAGTACAACAGCTCCCCTAAGTAACGGAGTCACTACATTTAATGACTGTCAATTAAACGAATGGAGCCAAAAGCACAAACAGGGTTTTGCTCTCTGGGTGATGGACACTCAGGGTGCACACCCTGATGAGACTCATCCCTTTTATGCCACACGGGGAATTTTAACGGGATGGGCAAAGATGCAGCCAAAGTGCCAAATGACTTCTGAGCAAACATGAGCAGCCCTTAACTTCTGATCTCCAGTAATTAAATTTATTAGGAGTGCAGACTTGAAGCCTTCTGCAGCCCCTCCAACCCAGTAAAGAAAACCTTCCAATCAGTGCAAGTCAGGCATCTTCAGCTTTTGGGGTCACTGCTACCTTCTGCATTGTTATTTCTGGATATTATTTTATAAATAATACACGCAAGTCTAATTCTGCTCAAACTCTGTCAAACTAAAGTATCTGACATTGTTTGCTTTCTAGAAATGTGATTACTGCTTTCTGTCAGAAATAAAGCTCTGTGGGAAATCTATTTTTCCTGGTCAAGAAAGTACTGTGCTGAATACAGAGTGAAGGGGAGCACAAGTGGAAATTATGTAGACGGTATGACTAGAAGAAAATGAGGAAGAGCAAAGCAAGCTTAGAATATTTGTGTAGAAAAGTGCTGACACATATCACTGATGATGTAAGAAATTAGTCACCAGCCTCTGCTAAGGTTCACAAAGCTGGAATCTACTAATTTCCCTGTTTATTGTCATGATCCCTGTCCATTCAGCTGGGGAGCTAGTGGGGTCTTAAGAAGAGAAGGGTAAGTCTTGCAGTTTTAACCAGTTGTGGGAAGGTGTTTGATTTACTCTCCAGAAGAAAACTTCTGTAAGGTTTTCCCTCCAATGTCCCAGGCTGCTCCAGCCCCAGTGTCCAACCTGGCCTTGGGCACTGCCAGAGATCCAGGGGCAGCCACAGCTGCTCTGGGCACCCTGTGCCAGCCCTGCCCACCCTGCCAGGGAACAATTCCTGCCCAAGATCCCATCCATTCCTGCCCTCTGGCACTGGGAGCCATTCCCTGGCTCCTGTCACTTCAGGCTCTTGCAAATAGTTTATGTCAAATAATCTAGAGAAAGGTAAAAACAACTCACACAGTTGTCAGTGGGCAAGAACCTGATCCTTAACCTTTTTTACATGGAATTCAGCAGCTTGATACAAACTACACTGTTCAGTATTGCATGGTATTTACCAAACAGCACCATCTGAGTAGAGAACATAAATGTGGCAGCTGTAGGTTTCTTAATGATAGTTATTTACAGATGCCTGAGGGTTCCAAGGTCTGGAATCCAACCCTTTCATAGTTTACGATCTATCAGAGCCAGTGCCTCAATACCATCGATGGTAAATTTTGACTTAATCTTCGCATTTATTAAGAAAAAAGGGGGAAAAAAGTTAAAAGCCCAGAGAAGATATAAGCTATTTTATTTCTAAAATGTGTTTTTATAGCACCAGTTTGTATTTTCAGTGCCTGACATTTTGCAAGTCATATGATGTGTTTCCTCAGGGAAAGTAAATCAGCTGCTCTCCTGGAGTGCAAGCTTCCTAATACACAAAAAAAAGTGCTTTGTTTGAGAGCAAAAGTGCTGCACAGTTGTTATGGCAACTGGATTTTAAAAGGAAGTGCATAGTTTTGAGGGGCATGTGCTTAATTCCCAAACATATCCTTCACCCTAGATGCCTTGGGAGGAATGATTTTCAAATTAGTATCTTGCAAGATGCAGTATTACTTGCAGATGAGCAGTTTATCACAGCTCCCAATGGCTCCATGGAAAAGGGTGATCTCTGTGTTTCAGCTCAATGGAAAGGGTGATCCCTGTGTTTCAGTTCCATGGAAAGGGTGATCCCTGTGTTTCAGTTCCATGGAAAGGGTGATCTCTGTGTTTCAGCTGAAGGAGCCACTGCCTGTGAGCCCCCAGAGCCCTCTCCTGTGGCTCTGCCCTGTGAGCACAGAGGGACAGCGCATTGCCAGGGCAGCTGAGGCAGTGGGTGCATGAGATAGAACATTTAACAGCACTCAGCAGAAACAGAATATCCTCCCTTACTGGACACACACACAAAACTAACTCCTGGTGCAGCTGTAAAGTCCTCTAAAATAAGGAAAAAGCATAAAGAGGAATCCATCTGGCATGTGTGTGATGGGCTGGGTACAGCAATGCTGATCATAGTTGTCACTGTGCTGTCAGAACCTGTCAGAGAAGTTTCAATATGAAGCTGTGAATTGGGAGTTGAAAGTTCTTTCATATTTTTAAGAAAGGCTGCAGTACTTGAATCATCTATAATTGACAACATTGACTTACAGTTGTCTTCACTATGTGGAGTTTTATGAAATTTCAACACTATATAGATGAAGTTTTGAGGATGTTTTTCAGAAATACAAAGCACTGGCATATACAACACATTTATGCATAAAACAAAATTACAAATGAAAAATTAGTGACATGTTTGTGCCAGGACCAATAGCTTTGTATAGAAAAAGGTCATGCAAGTCAGAACTACAGCTAAAGAGCCAAGATTCCCAAACTTCCAAGGGATCTACAGATGTACAAAGTAGTTCTTTCAAAGGAACATTTACCATCAAGCACAGGCTGAAGAAACATATAACAGGCAAAGTAGATGCCAAGAATCACACCATATTTTAAATTCAGAATAATTAAGTAACTTCTGAAAGCTATTAGTAAACAAGATCAAAAAATACAAATCCTCCCATATCTTATTAAAACACAATTGGCTTGAGAAGAGTAAAATACTGCGTAACAACAATCAGAAGCAGAAAAACTACATCTGGAATCAACTACAGCAAGGAGTTCAAAATTGAAGACCTTGGAGGATGGATTACATCGTAGCTGCTAAAGCTACATTTCCTTCTCACCTGCTGTTGTAAGCGCAGGACTTGTGTTCTGCACAAAAAATCTGAAACTCCTGCCAAATGTACCAGTACTATAGCAAAGCACTGGTATTTGTGCTGGTCAAAATCACAGATTCAGCAGGTCTGAATAAACCCAGGGGAAGGCACTGCTCCTGTGGCTGCTCCACACCCCCTTTTTGCTTTTCAAGGCTGCTGAAAGATGGACTTCAGAATTAGCTGTTTATACACATAAACAATGGGTATCTTCAAAAATCTATGAATTCTAGGTCGTCTATAAATACTGCCTGTTGTGTGCACCTGCACTGGATCCAGCCAGATTTATAGAAGGAGGAATTGCTCGTTCACAGATGCATCTTAACATTAAAGTCCATTTCATTTACATGACCCTGGAGCCTTGTCCAGACAAGCTCACTTGAGCTTTACCCAGATGGTGCCCATTTGCTCAGGCATCATTTATTACAATTCCCTGAGGTTAGGGCAGGCAGCCAGCTGGCAGAGGCTCTCAGACTTGTGCTGGGGAGATTGCATGTCTTCATCACGGCATGGCAAACACAGCAATGACAGTTCCAAACTTGCCAATGTTTGCATCATTCTGCTGCTTAACCTGCTGTGTTCAAGCTTGTTTTGTGCCTGAAAATTACAGATATATTTATAAATAGGCAGAGTCATGAAAGAATTGCAGCAAGAGCACGAAGGAGCTGCCCTGAATTAACAGGACACTGGTGTTGCCATATCAGCCTTAAATAAAACTCCAAACTCTAGGAGAAACTAGTGCATGATAAAAAATAAAAATATCAAGGGAGGACAACAATATGAAGAGATAATCAAGTTTTTTCAGCAGATTGTTGTTCTAACAACCTAAGCAGATTAATATGAAGCTTTTTCATTTTCAAATATTCTACTATGGCAGCATTAGCAAACAGATGAATGAAAGCTACACAAGCAGGAGTTTTTATTTTAAATGTCCCAGGCTTTAATAGTCTACGTCCTAGCATATATGGAAGAAGACCAGGCAGTGCTGAAACATGAAACTAATATACTTAAAGCTGGAAATTTCTTACCAGTGTGAAACTGCAACTGGTTATTTCACCTCCTGCAACCTATAACATATCCCTACAAGATTTTTATAGATCACTAAATATGCTAAATTCACTGTTGCTGCACAACTGTTTTATTATCATGGTATTTTCTTTAAGACAACACCTGCTGTCAAATGCAACCACTGAGATACATCCATATTTAAAACAAACAAACAAACAAACAAACAAACAAACAAACAAACAAACCCCCACACCCTTCAAAACCATCTACAGCCAGTGTGAATATTATACAAGGCATACACTGGCAAACATAACGTAGACCTGGCAGTTTGCAATGCCCTGGTGGAGAATGTCAAGTTAAAATTTACCCACAGCAGAGCAGTGATAGTGAAGTGTCCAGTTTATGACAACAAACAATAGGAAATAAATTTGTTTTACACAGGCAGTAGCCAGTGCATACCCAAGTATGGAGCATCAAAAGAAATACAACCTCTTCCATTCCATCAGTATTAATGACACCAGTAACAAATGCATTTATCTTATTCCCAATTTGTTAATTTTCAAGCATCTAAATTATTAAACCATTAAATTTTCCCATGGATCTAATGCAGGACAATTAACTCATTTTAAGACAGTTTCTGAGATTTTAAACTACAATAAACTTGGAATTTGCTGTGAAAGTCCAACCTTCCTAGTTGGAAAATGATGCGTTTGAGATCTCTCCTCTCTTTTCTCAGGAAACCAACTCCGTCTCTAAGTCTACATCCAGAATTTCATTAATCACAAAATACTTGACTAAACAAGGTTTCCCATCATGTCCATGCACAAATGATATCCTGAATCAGAGGATACATGGAACTGACTGGCCAGTTGCAATCCTTCTTTTCCTCCTCCTGCTCCAAAGATGATGGGAAATGTTTTTCTCCTTACACCTGTTTAGGAACTTTGGATTTCTCTTTCCTTTTACCTATCATGATACTTAATCTGTGGATTCCTGTACCCAGTGAGTTCAGGGCAGCATACATGTTCAGCATCTCAAGCAGTCCCTGTTTCCACAAACTGCAAATTGATTTTCCCTCTCTCAAGTTTTTTTTCCTGAGTTGTCTTGACCCCACCTGTCCCAAAAGTAATGGTTCTTGATAAGAGCAAGGACTTGATGGGCTTCTAATTTAATCTTTGCTGATAATAGTACTAGTGGAGTTTTTGGTTGGTTGGTTTGGTATTTTGTTGGTTTGGGTTTCTTTCTTTATTTTTTTGCCCCTTCTTTTCTTTCTTAAGTTTCTGCTGTAGGGAGAAGTCTGTCTTGATGGTTTTATTTCTTGTGGGGAAGTTGGTTGCTAGGTATTGCATCATACCTGTATCTGTGCTATAACCTTCTTGTTGCTTTTAGTAATAAGTATTGCAGATTTCTTTTTTCCTAAACTCTTCCTGGTGAATTTCTTGGTTATGGAACATGGGCCCTCAACACTGGGTCTGTGATCCTGGTGATTGTGCACAAAACACAAAAGCAGTCCTTGGAGAATCTATTCAAGGGAAGTTTTTAAACAGAAAAATTGAACCCATGAAGTGGTTGTAAAGGGAAAAACATGAAATTGTTTTTTAAAAATGCTACACACAAAAAGCCCCTCGTTCATGATTTATAATAGTATTATAATTCTAAGCTGTTGTCAGTTATATGTAGCTGGGGAAAGCTAATTGGATTTGTTACTTTAGTTCAACAACTCACACATGGATTGATAATTAGTTTGTGACCTCAGATAATAAATTCAATACGTTAGCAGTTCTCTCATGAGCATTATTTTCTGAAGGTTAGGACTGCAGAATGTACATTTTTTAACAATTATTTGCCAAACAGTTCAAATAAATAATGAAATACCACAGACTGAATATCACTTACTTTGACTCAACCATCCATTACTTTTCTTGAGAGGTTATGAGGCAATAATTAACATTTTGCTACAGAAGTACTGCAAAGGCAAAGTTTATTATAAGTACAATTCATAAAGGGCCTGTATGAGTTATAGTTTCAGGATGGGGAGCAGTTTTAGGCACTTCTTTTATCTGTGCCTGCTGGTGTCTTGTCTGTGAGGGGGTGGATGTGTTTGTTGGGTTTTTGGCAGTATTTATATGTATGAATATGTTTCATTGAAGCTGAAACAAACACACAGGTCTCCTGAAAATTTATTTTACTTGAGCTTTTGGGATTTTTTAGTTAATAATTTCTCTTTTTTAATTGCTTTATTCCTGGGGTTTTACTTCTGATAGTGGTGTAAGTGCTTTTGTAAGATCAATGGAAGGGTTTCATATTTCCAGTGACACAGTAATGGCCCCAGAGGAGTCATTACCATCCCTCTGCAGGCTCTGGAGCTGTTTTGGTGTCAATGAAGTGTCTCTCAGACTTCTATCCATGTGCTAAGAGCCCCAGAGGAGTCATTACGTGTCACTGGCAGAGCCTGAGCGCTGATGATGTCAATGGAAGTGCGATTTTAATGCCTGGAAAAATTCCAGGGCTGGGATGAAATACAGGCTTTACCTTTAATGTGTTATTATGGCTGCTCTGTGTGAGGTTTGAGCCTTAAAAGAAGAGGAATCTGCAGCCTCTGAGGCTTGTGTTTTGGCAGCTGGAAAGATGAAATGAGTCAGGAATTTGTACCTTTTCCTGCACTGTGCAGTGCCAGCACATGGTAAAGCTGTACCATGGTGGTGGATGCAATGACCACAAATGGGGAAAGCTGCAGCCCTGACACAAAGGAAACACCACAAAGTTATTTTTGCAGTAAAATGTTTTGTAGGCTTGTTTTGTGCAATGAAAGACAGGTGGATAATTCAAGATTTTGGGGTTTTAACAAGGAAAACATAATGTCCTTTTATGAGATCTTTAAAAACTATTTTTTATTTAAATGCATTTTTTACTCCTTGCACTAATCTACATGGAAACTTAGAAGCTATTCCTGTAGACTACACATTTTCTTTCTTTTTATTTCAGCTTTTGAAAATATTACTATCTTCATCAATGGTTATAATGAGCATTACAGGTACTACTGAAAATCATATCCCAGCATCACAGGCTGAAAACATTTTTTCCCCCCAGTGTTTCAAATCCAATACTTTGTTAATGCACTTCAAGGTTAATTGCTTTTTATGCCCTATTAAAGGTAGTGAGATGTTTACATAGAGAGCAATACAAATTTTTTTTTTTT
>PYHW01009983.1:1490681-1502370 GCA_013186435.1 Turdus rufiventris | reverse complement strand
GGGTTTGCAGAGCTGCTCCTCTCCCATCTCCTCACTCCTCTCACCCAGTGGCAATTCTGCAGGGTTTTTCCCCCCTTCCTAAATGTTCCCCAGAGGTGCTGTTGCTGATGGGCCCAGCCTTGTGTGTCCTGGAGCCACCTGGGACTGGCTCTGCCAGAACTGGGAAAGGCTTCCAGCAGCTCACAGAAGCAGCCCCAGCTACCAGAACCTTCCCACACCAACCCAATACAGTGCTGTTAGACTGTCAGTGTGCAAACACTTGTGCTTAGGGATTGCTCATTTCAGGGAGGTTCAAGTGATCTTTGCCTCAAGTATTTATTCCTCGCTTTTGCAGTAGTGCTAAATGTGATATTTTAATTTGTGGAGAGCAGCACGGAGGTGCTGTCTGTTTGCAGGTGTAAGGATTGCTGCATTTTGTGATTCCCCATTTAGTGGCTTCTGTTGGGGGACTGCAGGAGCCTGGCCACACTGACAGTAATTGCATTTATGCTTAAAGGCAATAAAAAAGGCAGATGTAGCAAACAAAGTGCTGCAGAGTGACCTTGGAGAGGGCCCATGCTGTGGCACCATCATTAACTGTGATGGCCATGCCTGGGCCCTGAGATAATCAGACTTCAGAGGATTGTGGTGCAGGGGGCACCTCATGCTGTCGGTTTTTCACAGACATTACCGTGCTCTGTGTGCTGGGTTGTGTGAGAACAAGGAAGATCTACCTTGAGGCATATCAGGCTGGAGGCATTAGAGACCTTGACAGACTAAAGCAGTGTATTAAGAGCTTCCACTCTGATGATCCTCTTAAAAATGAGACTTCAGAACATCTAGTGCATAGCATGATTCATCTAAGACATCAAATAACATATGTTCTTAGCCTTTGATGGCAGTCCTAATGTTGTGCTTCAGCTGAGAAGTAAAATTAGTCACAAATTTTTAAAATGCCAAATTTCTCTGCAATATTTTTGCATGCTCATCTTGTGAAGAGCTTGATTTCTGTAATCAGTCATTGAAACAGTGAATTGCTGCCTGAGTGAAGTAATTTTTAGCATAAAATACAAAAACCCCACCCAAATTATAAGCTTGTTTTTCATGCTGAAAAGTAATTGAATGAAATAATCCTTTATAATGCTTTTGTGTCTGAGGTCTGTCATATTGCAGGTCCTGCCCCTTGACAGAGAAACATTTATTTTTCCTTAACACCATCTTGTGAATCCCTGGCAGAGTAAATCCTTCTCAGGACATTTTTATGAGAGGTATAATTAACTTCCCAGAATCTCAAACTTCACTTTTCCTTGTCCTCAAGTACAGAATATCCCAAACTGGAAGAGACTCACCAGGATCATCCAGTCTCACTCCTGGCCCTGCACAGACGCCCCAACAACCCCACCCTGAGCATCCCTGACAGCATTGTCCAAATCCCCTGCCCAGGAAACCCATTAGGATCCCATGTTTGTGATTTTAATGCAAAGTTAGAGTAAGATTGATGCTGTTCCCAGAAGATCTCTAAGTAGTGGATCTCTCTCCATAATGCCCAAATAATCTCACTGTCTGCTAAGTGACTGCTCTGCATTTGGCAACACACGGGTAATGTTGTGTGATTTTTGTCAAGCTTGTATAACAGAGCTGCCTTCAGTCTGATAGCTGTGTACAGTTCTGGCTGTCAGACAAGAGCTTGGATAAATTACCACTTTTGTGAAGGTATTTCCTCCTCACTTAAAACGTAAACACTGAAAATCACTTGATCCGAAGGTGCCTTACCTATTACACCTGTCCTTCAGTGTGTAAAACACAATTGCAATTCAAGAAATTCACTCACCCTAAGTAGTGTTGATCTTGTAATTTCTGATTTTAGGCAGAATTATGAGAAATGAAACGCTGAAGACTGTAATTGTTTCATAAAGTAACCCTGAGGGAAACACTGGAGGACTTGATCCAAGAAGTGAAAAAGAGAAAACCAATACTTTGGCTGTAACATTTTACTCAAAACTTTTACATACAGTTATACACATTTCATTCATCAATGCACTATTGTAGTTTTCTGCTCACAACAACAAAGATATCAGCCTTTATCCCATGTCTTTTATTAGAAGACCCTAAGTCACTGGTGGTTTGAGAGAGAAATACCTAGATTAAAGGCATAGAGTAGATTTTTAGATTCTTAGGGGGAAAAAGTGACTTGCATCAAAAATTAAGTCAGAAATACTAAAAGCTTGTGAAAGCCACTCATTATTGAACGTTGTTTTGTATATGATGTGGGTTTAGATCTACTTATGTTTAAATTAGGATTTTTTTGGTATAATTTTAATGACCAAATTTCAATGCAGGCCAGTGTCAGTTACAAATCTGTTTTGTTGTCTCAGTGGAGGTCTTGTATACCATATATTTTAGTCCTGTGAAATCTAGATCTGACAGATTTGCTCTCAAATTACCTGATGTATTTCATGCACCCTGGAGGAATAGCTTTAAAAAGATACACTGTGCTTTCTGTCCCTGCAGTAATAATGAGCTGACTATTTAGCTTTGAAGAGTTCTTTGTTTAATTTTCACAAGCAATTTTCTCTCTGTGGAAAAAACACATTTTAATATTATGCTCTGAAGAAACCCTGGGCTTGAAAGAGGCTGTTGAAGGTTATGTGCTGCTTTATATCTGCATCAAAATACCTGAAGGGGACACACACTCCCTGAATATTGTAAAGAAATGTGCTGGGTTTAAAGCATCTGGTTAAGTGCTAAATGAATATTTGTCTTGCCAATTGTATGGGTTTGGACCCTGAAAGGCAGCTGATGCAGAGATTCCATGATAATGGTTGGCAAATATTTTGCATGTGCATATGGGTGTTCCAAAAAATAACAGCTGCAGCAAATTGGGGTTTGGAAGCATTTAATAACTTAAGATGAAAGAAGCCCATATCAAAAATAAACCATGGCCTGCAGGTGTCTGTAGCTGTGTTGTCTGGCTTGAGCTAACAGTATCCTGTAAACAGGAATTTTATTGTTTCTGGCTCTCATCCTTAACTTTGCACCCACAACAGTAGTAGAGGAATGTTTGAGTATAAATATTTGAGTATAAATATTGTAAGTTTGGTAATTAATCATGTGATCAGTGTAGACAAGAGAAACAAAACTGATTCTGTTGTCTTGAATTAATAGTGATTTCACCTAAAGCAGAATTTCCACCAGCTGTTTAATGCTCATGCCTGTGCAACTGGCCACTTCTTACCTTTAAGCATGAGTAGAAAGAATCATAAAACATAGCTGACAATTAGCATGATTTTCATTTCTGAGCATTTAGTGACATGCCAAGATAGTATGTGCATTGAACTTAGATAAAATCCAGTAAATTATAATAGGTTATGCAATATTCCTTGTAAATATTGCCTCTTCATTAGGAATATCTGATTATCATGTATTGCTTTTCATGCATTCTTGAGGGTTTTATCTGACAAATCTTATGGGGGAACAAAATTCAGTTCAAAGCTCAGCTCCTGTGTGTGTAGTAATGACTTCAGGACACAGTGCTTCAATTCAGGTGGCAGTTGAGTCAATTCAGATTTTATTTCTGACTTGAGTTTCTTTGCTGTGATGGGATATATTAAAGACAGCATTGATATTTTTTAATCATTTAATAGATGTGCTTTTAGCTGTAGTAAGAAGCAAAAATAGGAGACTTACTGCTGGCACCCTCATGTGTGCAGCAGTGCTCAGGTGCACATTGGCTCCATTTAGAACCACGAGCTGGTGCCCTTTGAGCAAACCTGGAAATTTATAGCCCAGTCTAGTCCTGTTAGAGTTGAGATATTAACAAAAGAGAGGAGTCAATTGTCCATATTTTTACCAAATATATTTGACCTATAATGCTGGAAATAAAGGTTACAATATTAAGTCATTAATTTCTGTGTTCTTATGGTATTTGCTCCATTTTCCCTTAAAAGGAATAAGTCCAGGTTTTTACAACAGCTGGTATATTTATAGCAATTAGTTCTGGACAGGTTGCACTGCTGTCATTCTAAATTGCAAAGTCCAAACAAATTGGAACTAGAAATTATTTAGTCAATGAGTATGTAGTTTATCTTACTCACTTGAATTGGAGAGCTATCAAACCTGATAGGTGTGACTGTTTTGATGCTGTTTAATTAAAATGGAGCTTTTTATAAGTGTTGAATATTTTAAGTATAATGTTAAACAGTTGATGTAAGTATTGTTCAGTAAGATGGCCTTCGTTGAATAGAATATATACCAATATATAGGACTTGTTGATAAAAGAATTCAGAATAACATACACATTTGCTTGTAAAATGGGTGTTCTTATGAAATAAAATATTAAGGCTACTCTTGTGGAAAAGTGGTGATTTATCTTTCAAATTATCTTATAGACATAAAGGTTGCTGTCAACATAATTTTGTTGTTTAGTGACTTGACAGTTTTTGCTTTCAACTCTAGTAATATTGAAAAGCATTTACAGGACCTACCTTAGTGGATTTCCAATGTCATAAATAAGAAATATGTATATTAATTGTGTCAAAATGCTAATTATTGGCATGGATTTTGACACCAAAGACAACGATCTGTGCCAAGCCCACTGTATTATGCACATACAGTGATCAGTAACTGCTCAAATACAGACTTTGGAAAAAAAGTTCAGTAACAGAGAAACACTTTTCAGCTATAGAAATGTCAATGGTTCCAGTGAAGGTGCCATAATTTTCTGGTATAGGAAAGCTAATTTGTAGTTTAAGGCGTGTTATTGTTATAGTAGTAAAACATGTTAAACACACAAATCAATAATCACAGAATCCCAGGAGGTTTGGCTTGGAGGGGACCTTAAAGGTCCCCCTGCCATGGGGCGGACACCACTGGACACCTCCCTCTGTCCCAGGCTGCTCCAGCATTCAACCTGGCCTTGGGCACTGCAGGGATCCAGGGGCAGCCACAGCTGCTCTGGGCACCCTGTGCCAGCCCTGCCCACCCTCAAAAGGCTGATGCCAAAGATGGTCAGCAGTTTATTAAAGCCTTCTGCCTTTTCTCTGCTTCAATCCCACGAGCAGCCCCACACAACACTGACTCCTTCCTCTCACAGCATGACCTGCTAACTCCAATACCATCCCTCTCCTCCTAACTCTTCACAACTTTTCCCTCATGTATAGCACCTGTGTGCCCCTTTACTCCTCTGTGGTTGGTCAATACACATCAGCACTCCATGATGCTTCTCCTTCAGTGTCCTTCACTTGTCTTATACAGCTACACCCCATTAGGGATGAGGCTCAGCCCATTCCCAATCTTCCCCAGTCTGTTCTCCCCCAATAAAGTTTGCTCTTGCCACTTGAACCTTGGAGTGTTGTGTCGTGTCCATCTCAACTGTGACACCTGGGAACAATTCCTTCCCAATATCCCTTCTCTCCCTGCCCTCTGGCATTGAGAGCCATTCCCCCTTGTCCTGGCACTCCATCCCTTGCCAATAGCCCCTGTTCATCTTTTCCATAGTTCTCTTCAGGGGCTGGCAGGTCACAGTGAGGTCACTCCAAGGCTTCTCCTCTGCAGACTGAACAATCCCACTTCTCCCAGCCTTTTCCCAGCAGACCTGCTCCATTCCTCTCATCAACCTCATGATATGGGGTGTAGCAATATGTGAAATATTGCTAGACTTTCTGATGACAGCATCACTCAAGAAAGGAATTCTAAGGAACACCTATTGTGCCCCTGTCCATGTAAGTGTGCATCTTTTTAGTAGCAAAAGCCTTGAAATCCAATTGAATCTTTGGAGTTGCCCTTTTCCTCTAGCTGGTCAAGAAAGTTTGCTTGCTCAAGTACAGAATAAAGGGCAAGAAAAGTGTGCAGTAGAAAAGTAGTTTAAATAAATTGTTGGAAGGAAAAAAGATGTCTTTGTGAAATTACCCTTCATATTTCATCTTTTGTCAGTGTAATGTATATTTTAAATTTTAAAAAAAATTAAGTGTTCAATAAGCTGTTTAATTTGCTGTCTCCACTAATCTGGGTTTTGCTTTTGGCTAGGAAAAAATTCATGTGCTCATATAATGTTCTTCATTACCTTGAACAGTCTGATTTTATGTCACTGCATGCAGTAAACCTGAGACTGCCTGCTGAGTTGTGGAAATGAGGGCTACAGAGCACATGTCTTCAAATCAGAAATGCAGAAAAACCCAGCAGTAGAAACTAGTCCAGAGTGCATCAGCAAGTTAACAGCTTTTGTGTGAACAGGTGTTTGCAGCTGGTCAGGAATTGAGATAAATGGTAAAGACAAGAGTGCTTGAAAGCTTTCCTCTGACAATCCCTAGACAAAGGCAGTCTTTGTGACCTCTTCATGTCCTGTTTTCACAGCAAACCCAGAGAGACACAGAAACGGAGATGCAGTGCAGGGCTAGAATGCCTGGGAGTGCTTCCCTCTGAATGGTGCTGTTTGAGCGATTTATTCTTCGAAATGTCTCTCTGCACATGGGACCACGGCAGACTCAGAGCAGAAAAGGAATCACTTATGATGTGTGATAACATATCTCAGCACTTGTGTTCTCATCACTTTTCTGCTCTTTTTAGGAACTGTGCAGTTCTCTGATTCAAAGCAGATTAGAACTGGAGTCAGTAGAACTGTTTTCACTCCCACGTGTCTGTCCCAGAGTTAGACAGGCCATATTTTTAGGTAAAACTTGAGTATAAAATATTAATTCCCAGTCCTGAGCAGCAAAGATCGAGGAAAGTCTGTTGTTGATACCATAACTCTGGATATGGAATAGTAGTTTAGGAGCAGAAGAAATGGGTAAAGATACAGCCCCTGTGGATTTCTGATGTTATTCCACACTAGTTTTTCATTATTTGAGGTAATTGGAGTAAGCCTTTTTGCCAGTATTGTTCTATAACAAAGTACTTTCTTGACCTACAGACTGAAAGATGGAACAGTTTGCATTTTGCAGTGGTAAAATTATGACATTTAAAAAGAAAGATTTTATCCATAACTGTGAAGAGTTCAGTTTGAGAGACTCAGCTTTGGGGTTTCTTTCTTGGGTTGCTTTTTACACTCAAGTTAATCTGGGCAATTACAGTAATTATTTCACGACTATAAGGCGCACCTCCAGAAGCTGGCAAATTTTGCAACTTTGTACATTATACAAGGCTCACCAGACTATAAGGCGCACTTTTTTGTGCAGGGAGGAGCTGCGCCACGCGCAACAAAGTAACGAATTAGTAATGGAATTGCGCAATAGCAGGGTTTACTGGCAGGTGCTCAATTTGCAAACATTTTTCACAGATTAGTGTAGACCTTAAACGCAGCCCCAGATGCCCTCCCACTGCTGCTGGCCTTGGCACTCCTGCCCGCCCCTGGCGCCAGCTGGCGAGGCGCAGCTCAGGGTGGCCGCGGCTTGCGGCGGTTCAAGGCTGCCCGCGGTCCGGGTTGACTCGGGATGGCTGATGCTCACGGCTTCTGTGGCTGCCCGGTCCCTCCTTCCCCGCGCCATTCGTGCTAGGCTGGCAGCAGTGGCTGCTCCTTCCGTCCTTCCCCACGACACTTGTGCCGGGCTGGTGGCGGCAACTCCCTGCCTCCTTCCCTGCGTGGTGGCCAGGGCCAGCTCACTCCCTCCCCATGAGGCTCCTGATGGACACAGCCACCTGGTCCCCTTGTGACTTGGCGCTCCCCCGGCACTGCCCCCCCATTGCAGCTCACACTTCCGGGTTGGTAAATTTCACAACTTTGTCCATTATATAAGGCGCACCAGATTATAAGGTGCACTTCCGTGTTCGGGCCAAAATTTTAGTCAAAAGGGTGCGCCTTATAGTCATGAAATTACTGTATTTGATTTGTGAGCTTTCAGCTGAATGATATTTGCAGCCAGTAGATATTGGCTTTGTTTTGTACAAGGCAGAGTTGCTGCAGGTTAGCTGGGAATGTTGGCCTGCAAAATTTTTAGCTCCTGTCTTGAAGCCTTGAGAATTTCTCCTCCTAGAGGAGATAGGCTTCTACAGGAAGTCACCCAAGAGATGCTGGAGCTTTAAAATAGTGGTTTACAAAAGACACTCAATTAATGTATACTTTTGAATTAAATTTTTCTGATTAATGTACTGATTTTTAAATAATCACCACTTTTTATATAGATACTTTCATATGCAAATTAGTGTAAGCAAGTGGGAGAATATGTACAGAGAACGCTAAAAAAAGGCCCGAAATGCACTGTGTAGGATCTCCTGTGAGAAAGAGCTGCTGGGAGGAGGATAATCCTTCCAAGGAAATCCCTAATGAGCCATGTTTTGTCCAGCTAGATGTTACCGCTCTCTGTGGATGTACATATCTGAAATGTTTTTCACTACTGTTCTTAGGATGTATAATGCAAGAGCCTGATGTGTGTAAAATCCTTCTTTAATGCTCTGAGGAGGTAATTTATAGTTCTATTTGATGTTTAGGTAAGATGCTTGCTCTATCAAATATGGTGATTAGTCCCTCTTGAATATGAGAGGGATTTCTGGCAGCAGAATTCTGTTTGACTGGAAAGCCTTGGAGGCTGGAAAGAAATCCGTCATACAAAAAATGTCTCTATATAGTTGCTCATCCACCAGATTCTAAAAAGAACCTTTAAGCTGTCAAGAAGTACAATATGATAAAAGCAGGAATGATGAAAAGGAAATGGCACCTTGCAGCTGACCGTATAAAAGCATAAATTCCTCCCGGGACTTCTGCATATAAAAGATAGGTTTCACTACTTTTTTAAGAACACTGGATCACATTAACTTATTCAAATAGGAGGTCAGATCACAGTGTTTAGGTTTAAAGCTGTCCCACACAGCCCTTGATAAGAAAAAATTGACAAATCACACTTTTGAATAAACTCATTTTAATCCTTTTCTTCCTTTTGAAGTAATAAAAAATATCCCTGTCATGCAGTTGCCATTGCATTTAATAGCTGTCATTTAGTGAAATGGAAAAATGATATCAGAACATAATGCCTTCAAATATGGCTAATAGCATTTTACATGAGGAAAAATACTTTTATTTTACATGAATATGGCTGTTAGTCTATGATTATTATTGAGAATTTTACTGCTTTGCCTATTGCAGCAGAGTGAAAAGAACAGATATGACTCCTGTCATCCGTTTATAAAGACAGAGATTACCGTTCCTTAAGTTTTATATACTTTTAAGAGCTTGACAAATTCTTGGCCAATTACCACTTTATATCATTTTTATTTAGTATAGTTAGCAAACTATCCCAAACTGTATTTTAAAACAATGTAGTGATTTTTGTGTTTGGATCTGCTGTGTTAAATATGCTTTTATCTCAGAGCATATCATTCTTGTTGAGATTCATGGCAATGCTGTTGTATAAATGGGTATTAATTTTAAATTACAATGGGTTACATGTGGAATTACAGGTGACAACCAAATAAGTTCTTGGTGATTAAAGTTACTGATGCTTCTAATTAACCTGGGTGCACTGGACCCAGGTGCTGCAAACCAATGCTGGTCCAGAGATGGCCATGCAAAGTGAAGAAAGGTCTACATTTATTCACCTCCACCTTTATTCACCTTCACCTTTACTTACCTGTAGCCTGAGCTGACATTTGAAAGAACCCCAGACAGACCTAACCGGGATCCACTCCCAAGGAAAATCAACCAAATTGCAGAGCTATGCAAAAGGCATCTTTGGAAGGCGAAGCATGCTCGGTTCTCCTCTGGTGCTTACTCCAGGCACTACTTTCCCTGGAGTTTTTATGGACATTTCACTAACAGAGCAACTTACAGATTTTACCTTCTTTGTGCCAGACATGACTGTATTCCAAAGTGGGGAATTAGACTCTGATTTATAGTTAAGATGCAGCAGATCAACTCTTAATTATTGGAGGATTCTCCCTCCTCCAAAATAATATGAAGCACAGTTATTGGGAGTGGTTTCAGGAGCACATGGAATGCTAAGTCATGGCAGGGTCTAGCTGGGAGTTGAGCATAGGATTACTCCAGTCCGCAGCTGATTTTTCTTGGAGTATATGCCTGAAACCTCCAGGCTTTATTTTGTAAGTGGTAGCTAAAAACAGCAGAAAGAAACTAGGAATGTCTTAAAGCATGAAGGAAATACCAATAATATTTTTAAGCAGTGCCTAAAGATGTTTGCTTCGAATGGGGGAGTTTAGTCCTGTGCATTGCTTATTCCATGAACCTCAGCCAGCTTGTTATTGCTCTCTGATGTGTCCACAGTGTTGCTTGAGTGATGCCACAAAGTCATTAATATGGAAGGTTTCATGCAGGTGAAATTGGCTGCTCTCCTCATGAATCGGTGGAGATGCTGATTTCTAGAATATTTCTGTTGCAGTTTCTGTTCATTGCAAAAAGGAGGCAACTCCCTTGTGTTCTTATAGATTTGTAAATTCTTACTTGGAGAAAAAGGATGAATGGAATGTCCAATATGGAAGAATGCTAACCAGAGATAATGAACAGTAACTACTGAGATCTCCAGTCAGGGTGTGTTGTTATTCAGTATTTTTTTTCAAAAAATGAATTAATTTTGTCTTCTGTATTTCTCATTCATCCACTGCCTCGAGCAATACTGTTTTACATTTAGTTGGTAAGATAAGATGCTGAAGGTTTTTAGATAAACAGGTAGGCTTTACTTTAAATGATGCTTTAAATCTGAGCTGATAGTTTGTATATTAAAATACCAGTGACATCACATTCAGATAATAGGCAGGAAGGTTTAAGGATCGTTGGGGTGTGCGTAAACTTTCCTATCTATTAATTAATTTTTTTCACGATGTCACAAATGTCAAATATGAAACCTTCAGTTACAGTGCTCCTTTCCAAAGCAACATGTTCCCCTTGTGACTGCAAGTATGGGATAAAAGGATTTGCTTTTCATCATAGGCCAAATTAAATTTTAATTGCCTGTGAAAATACAAATGTCAAAAGCAAATCTTCAACCTGAGATTATGATCCTTTGTCACAGATGTTATGTCCCCATTTAAAAGTAAAATGTTTTCCTCACTTGGAGTATGTTTTCCACAGAATATCCTAAAGTTCTATTTCAAAACACTGGGCTGTGATATGTAAGTGATGTATGTTGTTGATAGTAGAGGATAATCTCAATTTGTATATGACATCAGCAACTGTTATGCTTAATGTGTCAGGTTTTTGATGTCCTATCAACATGCTAGGACATCAAATGGAACATAAGTGTATAGCTGGTTAAATGACACAGTGTGACATGGACAGTGTGCATACAGAGCCGCTGAGCTACAGGAGGCAAAGGAGAACCTTCTTTGTGGATACAATTTAATGAAACTCCAGAGTCCTTTCTGATGAATTAAGGGAAGGAATGGACCTCAAATTTTTCTGCTAAATTATAATTGTGACTTCTTTCCTGTTATTGCAGGCTGTCTTAATCAGAAATGCTGGTTCAAAACCACAGGTCTTGACAGGTTGATCTGCTTGAGCTGTCAGTGCATGCTGGGACCCCAAACCCCACTGCCCTGGACTGGGCCAGGGTGGGCAGCAGGGCAGGGGGGATTGTGCCCCTCTGCCCCTCAGGTGAGACCCTCAGCTTCGGGCTGAGCTCAGGGTGGCCTTGCAGGGCCTGAAGGAGCTGCAGGAAAGATGGAGAGAGACAATTGGCAAGAGCTGGAGGGACAGGAGCCAGGGAATGGCTGCCAGTGCCAGAGGGCAGGAATGGATGGGATCTTGGGCAGGAATTGTTCCCTGGCAGGG
>PYHW01009983.1:1461396-1481236 GCA_013186435.1 Turdus rufiventris | reverse complement strand
CAGAGCAGCTGTGGCTGCCCCTGGATCCCTGGCAGTGCCCAAGGCCAGGTTGGACACTGGGGCTGGAGCAGCCTGGGACAGTGGGAGGAGTCCCTGCCCGTGAGAACCATTCCAACCTGAACCATTCTGTGATTCTACATCAAATCTATTTTCACTTGTCATTGAAGAATGTGTTGGAATGTTGAACAGTTCAAAGGAAAAGACCAGTCTGGTCCCTTAGCACTGTGTGTTTGAACAGGGAATTCAGTTTAGAGAGCCTTATTTGTGTCAGCACTACCTGTGGCAGTAGCTGCAAGGACACTGAACAAATCCCAGTACATTTGATTATTAAAACATTGGCATTATTTTTCTAAGATGTGAATCGCTGTGAATGCAGAACCATTTGAACTGTGGGGGAGCCTTAATACGGCTCCTAAACGGGCACTGAAGATCTTATCAAGTGTATGTGGATCCCATCTCTAGCACTTAATTGCTGCAAAGACCTGGGAGGGTCCCAAAGCAAGCACACATTATAAAAGACAAGATTTTTTTCCCTCCAGAAGATCTTCACTTGTGGGAGGATCCTGGAGGGAGCATGTGACTTACACTAATTTTTGCTAAGCAAACAGAGGCTATAGATGCTACAAATCTAATACAAATGCTAACCTGCAAAGGCTAACAGCATGAAATTTGTATTTTGTTTTATTTTATGTTGCTGATAGTTTTTTTTTTTTTTTTTTAATGAGAGTTCCAGATTGCTCCCAAGCAAAGACACGTTGCAATAACACACAAGTACATTGTATTGTTAGGAAGTGGCTCATTATAACCTCATCTTATCATATAAACCACCAGCTCAGGGATGCATTAAAGCACTTAGAATGTGCCTTATGGGCCTGCACAAGAAACAGATTAATGCTTGTGAAATCATATTTTAATTTTTAAATATTCTTTCAAGATTAAAGGAATCCTCTTAGTGCCATGGGTAAGCAATATTTTAAATCTGTGTGATTGTAATGTGGTTATTAATTTAATGTATTATTCTTATACAAAAACACATATTACCCTGGGTCTGGTTTAAAGTGACAATATTGCAGGCACTGAGCATTCCTTTTGTGAGCAAATACAGCAACACAGTCAAGCAAACCCATGCAATTAGTTTGGTTTACTTTTATGCAGCAATATGCATCCTGATGCCCTGGAAAGCACTTAATTGTTCTTAATATAGTTGTATTTCATATGACATGGCCAAATGGAAAAAACTTTGTACTCTGGGGGGAAAAAGATCACGTGAAACCGTTGAGATCATGGGATGTAACTATGCAATATGCCTCTCCTCTCTGTGAAAACAAAAGGAGACTTCTGAAATACATTATCCTAGTTAGAAATGGAATAAAAAACTTAAATAAGCACTAGGTACTTTTACATCATTCTTTTTATCTCAAAAACTATCATTTTTTAATTGGAATAGAGAGTACCAGGCACTAAAGCCCAAAAAATTCAGTATTTCTTCTGAGCATTCTAAGAAGCTGCAGATAGACAATTAATGCCTCCATTTATTCCAGAGAATAAAGGACAGGAAAAAAAAGTCCAAACAACAACAACAAAAAATTCCCCATGAAAAACCCAGCCTTGCAGGAATTTGTAAATGGCTTGCAAATGGTTCGGAGGAAAAAACCAACTGAACTTCTATAATTTGTAAGAGTTGTAGCAATTGCCAGGTAAGCAGCCTTTTACAAGTTATCCATGGAAGGATATGGCCTCGGTTGTCTAGAGCTGTAGATAAGAATATAATTACAGAGAAGATAATATTAAATCCAGAATTAATCTTGCCAGTTAATCCCAGGAATATAAGAATCTGAGATCCTTCATTGTATGTTGTTGATCCTGATCAGGATCTTGTTGATCTTGGTTTGTCCTTCTGTTGAACTTCAGGAATTGCAGTTGAAGTGAACGATCAATCTTGTAAAGGTGCTACTGAAATTGAAATAGATGTAAGTGATACTTAAACATAATAAAATTTCTCTGTTCCATCTTCATATTGTCAGATGGCACTCATGAGGGAAATGTTTACTGTACAAACAGCAACTTGTTTACCAATATTTTATAGTTGAACCACTTCTGTTAGGAAAGAGCAAAAATAAATACTTCTGGTATTTTGAGAAAGCTATTTAGTCATAAATTTCTGCTGAATAAGAGGGANTTTTTTTTTTTTTTTTTTTTTTTTTTGTTTGTTTTGTTCCCTGAAAGTCTAAAAGAATCTGATTTTCAACTTAGACTTTAAATTTTCATCTTCAAAGAACGATTTAGTATAGTGTCACTATAAGAGAAAACAGTTAGGTTTTTGTGTGTGCCCTCCCACAAACCTCCCTCTCCCTTTCCATTATCTCTGATGGACAATGGGAATTGTCCTGAGATAAAGGCCCCAGGTGGGAATTGCACTCTCTGGTGCTTGATTGTTTTAGCTCCCTCTAATTCTCTTGCTAACAATTTTATGCAAGGTGACAGATTTCTGCAAGAACCCAAAGAAAGAAGTGATTGGTATCCCACATTTCTAAAAAATAAGGAAATATTAATGGATCAAGAGTAAAGAGAGTAAAGAGGGAGGAATTGAGATGATTAGAATAAGCAGAGCCTGAATTCCACGTTTCCTCATTCACATCATTAAAGGACAGCACTGTAACACTCCTGACAAAAATATTTGCTCTGCTTGTCCTTGCATATCTTTTTCAGACTTGGTTTTATTACAGGAGAAGCTTTAGGTACGGAAGTATGAAAATTACGTGAAAGGAATGAGAGAATGGATTTCCCGTTCCTTTTGTTTTGAAAAATTTTAAGCTTGTTATTTAAATGATCCCTGAATTCCTTTAGAAGTATGACAAACTTCAGCAATTTGCATCTATTTTCCTAAATTACTGTGTCATTTAAAGCTCTTCACATTATTTGTTATACACACAAAAAAAAAGACCTCCTCTTATAGATTCAGTCTATCATGGGCTAAAGGCATAACCAGAATAACTACACATTGTAAGAGTATTCCCATATAGCACATAACATACAACAGCATCACTTATTAATTCCTGTGGGTGTTAAGAATTGAATACGACTTCTGCTCTGAAATAGTTCAGGATTGAGATATTTGATCTATACTATAGTAGAAAAAGCTTTTCATTTTCAAGTCATGTAAAAGAAACACAAAAGATGCATGAAAAGGTTTTATTAAATTATTTTTTAAAATTTCATTACTATCTTACTATCTATTCTATCTTTATTCAGATCAAAGCATTAAAAAAGTAAAATCTCTACCTCAAATCTGGCACTTGTGATTTGAGAAGTATTTTTTCTTTTATCTAAACTTAAAGTAAATAAATAATGCCTGGTTATTATATAGCAGAAATTTCAGCTGTTCCCAGTGCACGTTGAACAGAAGTTGATTGTCATTGCTCCTTTTACAGATGAAAAATCTTAATCCAAAGATCTGTTCAAACATCAGAAGACACATTTGTCTACACAGCCTGGTTCTCCAGGAGCTGAGCTCTGTTGCTGATTACTTTGAGCATTGAAGTCATTCAGGGAAGCTCTCAGTGCCTTCTTGATTAGGCTTCCCCATTGGTGAAAAACAGAAGGTTTATTGTTAGGAGATTTCAATATCTTTTATCAAAAGCATGAGAATGGAATTCTAAAAAATGTGTGAAACTGGGGAGAAATCTATATAAATTGCTGGTATTATGCAAATGCTTAATCACTTCTTACAGTGTCATGAGACCGTGAGGAAATGGGATGTAAAAGTGTTTTTGGTGGTTGTGTGGCCGGGCCCAAATCCTGTTAAGAACTGCTCAGTGCACAGCAGACTGACATAGCAAACTCCATGGACTCTCAGCATTCCTGGCCTCAGATTGTCAGGGAGGGTGAGTCCTGAGGAATAACCTGGAGATGGATATCCCCAAAAGAGGAGCATTTTTGAGAGAGAGTCCACATTTCTGGTGCTGGATTGTCACAGGCAATAAGATTGGGCTGAGGGCAAGAACTGCCTGTGATGCCAATCACAGTTTCCCAAGCCTGAAGCTCTGCCTTCAAGCTGATGTGCAAAGTGAGGGAAGAGTTTTGCTTTTACTGTATTTGTAATTTTTCTACACTTCTTTCTTGATTAAAAGCCTTATTCTGCCAGTGCTTAATCAGTCACACTTTTTTAGCATTCTGTGACTATGCTTCTGAGAATTTTTAAATCTTCTGAAAGTCTTAATTTAGGCAGTGGATGAGCTCAGATATATTGATCTGTGCTGAGGATTGAGGAAAATCATTTTAGGAGTACTAGAAAGTGCAGGGAGATCTTTAACAGTCTCCATTCATTTGTGTCATTCATCTAAAGACACCAGAGCACTGTAGGACTGTGTAGAAAGTTCCTTCAGCTCCAGTACCCATCCCTCAGGTGGAGTTTTCAGTAATGCAGCTCCTCAGAAAGCAGTTCAAGAATTATTTCTGCACATTGATTTTAATTTCTCTATCAACGCACCATCATTCTTGCAGGAAACCTAACTGGCTTCCATTGCAAAATAGAAGATGAATAGGAATAAGTAAATGCTTGTCCATTCCATGTGATGTATATTTGTTGAAGTCAGTTTATAATAGGGCAGACCAGAAGTTTCTCTCATTTAGTGTATGGATTACAGTAAATAATCCACTTATTTGCCACTAAGATGTCCACAGTATAAACAAAATTAGAAGTAGAAAGGAAAAGCTTGGTAGTATGTCAGAGAGCAGCTAAGCAGCCATACTCTTGAAATATTCATATGGCTTATGTAAAGATGGAACCTGGAAAATGGAAAAGAAAAGGCTATTATTTATTTATTCTACTGAAGAGTGGCACATGTAAGTGGAAATACAAGTGGGGTCAGAATTGTAGTTCTATCATTTTTTGTGTCTGAACATAAATAAAATTAAACTGACAAATCAAACGTATTGAATATACTTAAAATTTGGTAAGAAATATTCTCAGTTTAAAGTTCTGAGGAAGTTTCTGTAAATATTTCAATTCACTGATGGTGTCTTGATGCATTGTCTAGGTTTTCTTTGTATGCTGCTGGAAATGCAGGAAATGCAGCTGACATGCTGCATGAACATTTTCTAAACATATATATTTTCATGTAATCTATAGGTGCATATTGTATTCTTCTGTCTCTCTAAAATACTGACATTGTTTTAGTGCTTAGAGACTCTTGATGTGGATTTCTCCTGTGCTGAGGATGCAGGGCTGGGCACAGGGGCAGCATCCTTCCCTGAGCTGCTGCCAGGGCTCTTCCCCATGGCCCAGGCACCCTTGGACTCCTTGGGCCAGGACACTGCTGGCTCAGGGACAGCAGAGTGTCCCCAGCATCCCCAGGACGCTGCTGGCTCAGGGACAACTCTGTGTCCCCAGCACCCCCAGGTCCTTCCCTGCAGAGCTGCTCCAGTCTCTGCTGGTGCTGGGCTTGTTCCTGCCCTGGATCAGGACCGGTATTTGCCTTGGTTGAATTTCTGATGTTTTTACACTGCTCATCTCCCAAAGCTGTCGAGGTCTCCAAAGGGCTGCACAGCCCTTGGGGATTGGCCACTCCTCCCAGATTTGTGTCATCAGTGAATTTGCTGGGATGCCACCAAGCCCTTTATCCCACCATTGATGAAGAAGTTAAACAATGCTGGGACCTTTATTGAACCTTGGGGACACCACTGGTGAGTGTCTCCAAGCCGACCCTCTGGGATCTGGTGTTCAGTATCGTTGCTAAGGCTGCAGATGAAGCTTTTTCTCTGTTTTTCCTGCATTATATATATATATATATATATATATATATTTTTTTTTTTTTACCCTTAAATAAAGAAGGTGGGAGTGGATGAACTTCAGGAGACAGGTTATACTGTAAAGCAAGATTTAAGTTTCCAGTGTGATCATTCTTTTGAACAAACATTCTGTATAATCTGTGGTTCATTCACTTCTAGATGTGATTGGGTTGCCTGTGTGTTTCTGAGCCTAATAAGAGATTGATGAAAAGATATTTTCATCAGTTTTCCCTCAGGATGGAGTACTTTATGCCTTTTAGTGCAGAGGTCCTGTATTTGACCCTTATTTCTGCTGACCTACTTGGATCTCATTATCTTCAGGAGTTTGGAAGGATAGGTGTTTCACTCATTGAGTAGGAAGGAGTCAGGCATACAAATAATCGAAACAAGGAGAGCTGTGCCCAGTGAAAATGAGGATATTTGTTTCGGTATGTCATGGGGTTATACCTATGTGGTTGAAAGAGAGTGCAGTCATTACCTATATTTTAAGGAGAATTCTTCAGCTGCTGTTCTAGGCTGGGCAATAAAAATCAGTAACACAATGGCTGATGACACAAAAACAACTGTGGTGTCAATTTCTCTTGAACATCAGGGTTGGCTGGATTTAAGAATTTTAGTTTCCTTACATATTTTCATCTTTTACTCCTTTTTAAATTAACAGTTAACTATCCAAGTGGTTCATCAGAGATTTCCTTGGTATTTTCTTCTCCCTTCAACTTCTCCCTCACTTCAGCTTGTCCTGTGCAGAGACTGTCAGTGATCATGATTTGTTTTCTGTTCCCATTATTTATTTCAAAATGATGCATTAAATGTGCAATTCACAGGTGTATATTTCGTATTTTTCCTGTTCCTTTTGTCTTGTTGCTAAAGGGCTCTGTCAGCAGAAATATGACTGATAGAGGAGATAGATCCATGCACTGTTACAAATGGTGTAAATGTTACACTATTTTGTCAACAGAGCTCTATTGTTGAGACTAATTTCTCTCACTGTGTCAATATAGATGCCATGCTGTGTTGATATTAATGGATCTGCCAGGAAAGGCATTTAATTAATCAGTTCCCAGAATAAATTCTGTCAACTTTAATTTCCTAGCTAACAGCCATGCTTGGACCAGCCTGGTGGGTCAGTCAACAAATGTTGTAGTTAGCTAGATTCATGTTGGAAAAGCCGTGGTTCAGGACCTCAAAATGGTGCTGAGGTCAGCGATTTGTTTCCTTTCTGTGTTTCAGCAGTCTGACAGCTCTGACATTTGTTCAAGGAAAGAAAAGAGTGGTCTGCAGTGTTGCAAAGGCCAGACAGCCTTTGCCAGGCTCTGAAGGAAAACAGTGCATTCAGTCACCTGTGGATCAGCAAGTTTTACTGTTCGGTGTAAAAGGACTGTTAATTGGAAATACACACTGTATATACCTGATCCAGGGGGTGTGGGGGTGGTAGCTACATGCCTGTAGAGTATTTAAAATGCTTCTGCTTTCTTATCAAAATTCTGAATTTACTGAATTTGATCTTATGTATGAGGACAGCCAGGTTAGTGGAATGGCACGAAGATGACATTCATGTACACAGTCTTTATCATGCAAAGCATCTTATTTGTACTGTGAGTGAAAACTACCTCATTATTCAAGCATGTTTTATTTTGGGGGGCAAATCTCCAGAAAATTAGTATTTCTTGAGATAAGACCAGTATCTTTAATATTTGTCCTTTATCCCAACTCACAAGGACATACATTTTAGTGTAATTTATACAAACACTAACCAGTTTTTTAAACCCTTAGAAATTTAACATCCTGTCATTGTCTGTTATAGCTGGTTATTTACTCTTGGATATTGATGCATGGTTTTGCATTTTGTCTTTGTCATGGGTAACAGGACTTTCCTATTTGATAATCAGTTGGTTAAGCATGGTAACATCTCAGCTATGACCAAATTCCTGCAGGACTTGAAAGGGGAAAAACAGTCTGGGAGCCAATGTACTAATTTTATGATTTAAGGTTTTTACTCTTTTTGGAGGCTATTTAATCCTATGGTAAAGTAGACATGCTTTTGGGCTTGCCTTTATGATTACTTTGAGAAGTAAAACAATCAGAATACCTGTCCTGTTAAAATGTAGTTGAATAACAAACCCAAATTAACATAAAAATCTTCCCCCTAAAATATAGAATAGTTTTTTTGAAGTCTTATGTGGCTATTTGTAATATGAAAAGCCTTTTCCAGAGGGTGCAAGTGGCAAGTTCTCCTACAAGTGCAGCAGTGGACATGCTCATGGAACCCGGGGTCATGACTCTCCTAGTAAATCTACTATAAAGTACATTTTGCCCACCAAATGAAGTAATAAATGAAATTCTCTGTCTCTTGCTTTCTATTCCCTCCAACAAGTACATTATTTATTGACAGGAAAACTGAGCTAAATGCATTTTATCTGCAGGATTACAGATGGGCATTGTTAAATTGCAGTGTTTTTTTTAGCAAATTGAATTAAAGGGCTCACCATCATTTGTATTGATGGAAAGTAATAAGAACTTTAATAAAACTGCTTTGTTACCAGAGTAAAGTAAGGTATTTCCTGAAAAATGTGTTTTATTGACAGAAGAGAAATACGATCTTGGAGGAAAGTGCAGGTCAACAGAGTATTGTGCAAACCCTGAAAATTCTTTATGGTGAAAAATTGCACCTCTAATTCTACTTCCACTTGTTAAAGCACTGTGCTGGATGTGATGATTTCACCTAACAAAAGGAGTGCCACAGACTCAGGTGACACTAATAGGTGTCATTCCCTTGAAGCCAGTGGAGCCAAGCTGCCTTAGAGTGGATAAAGATTTGTCAAGTTGAGCTTATGAAGATCTAAAATTTTGTATTTCTACAATAGGATATTCTTTTCAGGAAGGTGAAGGGCACTTCAGTAGACAAGGATGAAAATACTACACCATGTCTGTGCCTCTGTGTGGTGTTGATATTTTGTTGGGTAGCTTAGTTTAATCCACCTCTAATTCTGAACAAGGATGGTCTAATTATAACAACTTAAAAATCATTACACTAAAAATAGGGCACTAAAAATATACTGGATGACTCTTTTCTCATATAATCCATTGTGGAGGTTTAATATTGAATTTATATTTGCCCACTGTGTCTCAGCAAAGAGAACACACTTTAGAATGGAATGAAAATCTTCAGCAGAAGTGCTCTACCACTATTACATTTTTCTTCAAATATGTGTATCTAAGATATACATTCTCAGAACCATAAAAGGTGACTGTCCCAGTGTATTAGAAGTGATCCAACTCATGTATTAAAATAACAGCACTATTATAGAGTTGAACTAAGGTGGGCTATTTTGAGTCTCTTAAACTTTTGATTGCAGTTCTTCTCTTGCATCCTTCAAGTCCTTCAGGGACTTCATTGTTCTGCTTTCAGAAACCAGGACAAATGTGTTATAAAAGATCTTCAGCTGGAAATACTGTAATGGAAGGCCTGTTAATGTAATATGAAATGGCGGTGAAGATAAGGTGATGGAGAGGAGTGTTGATGAATATACTGTTGGGATTGAGTGCTTGTGAACTCATTATTTTTTGCATTTCTGTTTCTAATGAAGTTCAAATTTTCATTTTAAAAGCATCCATGGAGTGATAGCAGTTAAGCTTGAAGCATTAGAAGAATTGTCATTCTGGGGAACTGGTGGGTGGAAACATGATACTTTTTCCAAGAAATTCTTCAATCTAATCTCACCTGGGCAACCAAGTGGCTTGTTGAGTATTGTTTAGAAGCCCCTTCTCCCTCTGCAGAACAGAGGAGACCTTGTGTGCCTTTGTGTAAGAGTGTGGACTGAATTCTGGATGTGAGAATTGAAAACAGAATTCACTTATGTGTTTAAAGTCACTTAAAGTGTTTAAATTTTACAACCTTCATTGGACAGTCTTCTCAGTTGAAAGCAAACTTTCCTTTCTTTGCAAGTAGCAAAAACAGAACAGGGACTGGAAATGGGAGTCAAAATGAAAATTCTATCAGACCTTCTGGCTCTGCATAACTCCCTGACAGGGGGGCCAGGCTCTGCTCTCTGGGAACAAGGCACAAGACAAACCTCAAGCTGTGCCAGGAGAGGTTTAGAATTGGATATTAGGAAACACTTCTCCATAGAAAGGGTGGTCAAGCTTTGGAACAGGCTGGTCAGGGAGTCACCCTGCCTGGAGGTGTTCAAAAAACTTGTGGATGTGGGAATGAGGACTTGGTTTAAAGGGTGAACATGGTGGTGCTGCTGGTTAGCAGTTGGCCTTGAAGGTCTTGGAAGTCTTTTCCAACCTCAGTGATTTTATGAGCCTATGATTCTACTGTGATTTAATTAAATCACTTTCCACCAAGCTGAGTCTATTTTCCTTGTGACAGTAACTGGGGAGTGATCCCTCCCCATCATGATTTTGGCTCCTGAGGCTTTAGGTATATTTTTAGGTATATTTTCTCTCCCCTTCCTGCTGAGGAGGGCAGCAACATGGCTGGCAGCACCTGGCATTCAGCCAGAGTCAACCCACCACAAGGAAAGTTCCTAGAGAAATAGAATTTTGGTTTTATGTTTTCATATAGTACTGTAGTACTGCAGAGCAAGCCATATAATTGCTGTGTTACGCTGGTTTTGTGAAAAGACTTAAGTCTGTAGAATAAAGTCAGAGTTGCATTTGGATGCCATATTGTGAACCAATCAACTTGGGTGATTAGAAAATTAGAATAAATGGGTGTGCTATAGTGTGTCTGTGGAGGGAAGACTTTACCTGTTGCATATTGCAGTGGACATCCACACAGTTACCAAAACCTACAAGTTTTAATACATAACACCTTTCCAAACCACTTGCTCAGTGCTGTGTCAAAACCACAGTGGAAATGATGCCTCATGCTGCTACTAAGCAGGGTTAAAGCCAGTATTTAAAGGAACATATTAAGTGCTATCTATTAAGTGCTATTATCACTGATTTTTTTTCCTGCAAGACAGATACAGAACTATGCAAGATACAAATTAAAAGTGCCATTCTCCTGCTGCTCATGCTGTTTCGCAATTGTATGAGTGGTGTGTATGAACAATGGGAGCTATAATAATATGGAAATCTGTATCCTGCACTCTAAAATAATGAGGAACCTGAATTCTGAAATTCATCCTTTGCAGAAGGCTCTTGGACCATGGTCCAGGCAAGGAGTAAAATTATTCGAAGGAGAGATCCTTCTATCATGGAATGAGTTGAGAAATGAGGAGTAGTAAGACACAGGTTTGTTTTGATAGAAGTTGTTAAAGCCTGTATTTATCATGTTGTCATTGTGGAGTCTGTTGATGTGATAGTGATGCCTGGAAAGGCTGACCTGGAACAGAGACTGGACAGATCAAAAGGGATAAAATAGGAATTTATTGAAAGAATTCACCTTGGGCAGTGCAGGAGCCTGGCCAGGGCTACACCCAAATCAAATCCAAGAGGGATCCCAGGCATGAGTTTTACACTTTTATAAGTTTTGGTTCATCTACATTTGGGGTCAATTATCCAACCACAGCCCCAGGCTATGAAATCTCAGCCCCCTGGCTTGCCCCCTTCCCTTAGCCATTGTTTATGATTTTTGGGTATTGGTTGCCCTTGATTCTCTGGCTAGGAGATTTGTTTTGTCACTACCCTGTGAAGAGAACTTACTAACACCTAACGTGAAGTTTCAAAGTTAGACACCAAGCAGCAGAGATTCTGGAAAAATATAAAAGCTAAAACCCCAGGCATCAATAGCATGAGGACCTGTCCTTTCATTTGCTATGGAAAAGGATCCTGAGTTCATTGTTCTGTATCTGCTTCACTCCTAGGACTGACATTTCAAGCAATGCTCTTGAAGTGTGTGGTAAAGAAATTCCTGCCAGGCTTTCCCTTTCTCTGCTCTAGGTATTGTTCTGCCATGGTTTTAGATACTGTGCAAGAACAGCTTTCACAGCTGTTCTCTGGATCCTGAGATACTGGTAGGGCTCCTGGGCTGTCACACTGAGTACTTGAATATTCTCATATCAGAGTTAATAGATATTGCTGCATAAGTCTCTCCTTCATGGTGATAAAATGAATGTATTTTGAAACATATTAAATCTGAAAATTTGAGTGCTTTGCCAGTGTTCTTTTTATTGCAAGGTATCCCATTTTCATCTTCATAAAATTAAATGCTTACATGTACCATATAATTAAATTTAGGTCCAGCAGAGGATTTGATCTGTGAGTTTATTAACTTTTGGCTGCATCACTATTTAATTGCTTTGGAAGTTTTATCAGAGTAAAATGTGTCCAGGATACATTTATCAAAGAAAATGTTGATATAAGGGAATGGTAAAATTTAAACCCCAGATAATATCTATGCTTCACAGTAAGTTACAGATGGAAGTGGAACATGAGTCTGCCTTCATTCCTGCTATCAAATCCTAACCACTATTTCCAAAATGTCAGAGGTAGAAGAGCCATAATTTTATTTTGCTGCCCAAGATTTTACAGCTTAATGCTGAGGGAAGTCCTATCCAAATTTTTTACATAAAACTAGAAACTTGATGTTTTTGACAGGAATAAACTAATTCAATATAAATATTAAGAAAAAAAAAAGGTCTAAATTTATGCAGTATTATTAAACACATTTTCTAAATTTATGTTCTGTGTATCACATGGCTCTCTGAAATTCTTTCATCTTCTTTTTGCTTTGGTGGGGTTTTCTAAACTCCTATGAATGAAACCGGTCTTTTTTTTTTTTTTTTAAGTTATTCTTTCACTGATCTATTTTGCTTCCTCTAAAATTTGTCATACTCTGGCTAGCATTTTCCTACACAGATCTGGAATTGCTTTTTAAATGCACAGTCTGGAATGATTTTCCCCTTGGCAATAGTGGGGTTCTTGATCAAAATTTTATGAGCCCTACCCCAGCCTTGCATCATTCAGTCCTAATAATGAATAATGGTGTCTTCAAGGATGGAAACCTTAGCAAACTTTCTAGGTGTGCAGTAGACAAAAAAAAACCAGCCAAGATAATCACATGGAACAAGTTTTCACAGATAAATAATTAAATGCATAACTTGCCAGTTCTCAAGCACATTTCAGAGTGTGTGCACCCTTCTGCATGTGCTCAGGAGACTTCACAGGAGAGCTGCTAAAAAGCATTTGAGACATGATACAGTGTAGTACAATGATTTCCACATAAAAATATTTAGTTCTCATAAGAGCAGTGAGATGAACTTCTTACTGTATTTACATCTTTGTTTCTTGATTTTCTCTTTCAATTTGTCCTTTTTAAAAAAACTTTCTAATACTGTACATCTTTTAGCTCCCAACCATCCTGAGACTAATACTTGCTGAGTGCTCTGGGATGCCTTAGTAGATGATAAGTCTTTAGAAGAAGTGAAAGTTTTTCTTATTATTTATTAGTTATTATGATATATATATTATAAATATAATTATTGTTGTCATGTTTCTGATGTTGTGCTTGTTTGCCCCCATGATAAAGCCACATACAGAACCTTACTGTTAAAATTATGGCAGACTTTCTATTGTAAGCTGCATTTTTAGACTTAAAACATGACTATTTTTGATTGCTAAAACAAGTCATGTCACACCTTGAGAAAAAGTATAGAAAACTGGAAAAAAGTGGATTTTTAGTCCTACAGCAAATCATTGTCTGTAGTATGTTACAACTCAATATATGTATTTGCCCAACTCTCAAGTAGTTGTCTTGGGTTGCTGCCAAAGTTAGGTAGGGAGGGGCTGGATTTCCAGAATCTGTTTGTTGGGGCTTTTTAAAAATAAGAACATGAAAAGAAAATATTAGAATATAATTCACCTCTAATTTACAGTAATTTCACAACCACAAGGCGCACCGGACTATAAGACGCACTATTTTTTGCCGCGAAGATCCGTGCCGTGTGTAACAAAGTAACAAATTAGTAACGGAATGCCGCAATCGTGGAGTTTACTGGCATCTGCTCAATTTGCAAACATTTTTTATAGATTGGTGTAGCCTTTAATGCAGCCCCAGGCGCTCTACCCGTGCACGGGGCCCGGCACTCCCGTCCGCCCCCGGCTGGCGAGGTGGGGCTCGGGGTGACCGTGGCTTGGGGCGGCCACAGCTCACACCTCGGGGTTGCTGTGGTTCAGGGCGGCTCGGAGCTGCCACGGCTCGGGACCATTCGCAGCTCGGGGTGGCGCGGCGATGCCTGCTCCCTCTCTCCCTCTGCGGCTCCTGCTGGCCAGGGGCCAGCCGGTGCCTGGCTGGCGCCACCCAGCCTGTGCTGCGGGGCCTAGGTGGGGGCTGGCTGCTTCCTCTCTCCCTGTGCGACTGCTGCTGGGCTAAGGCTGGCTGGCACTGCCCAGCCTGTGCGGCAGAGGCTAGCAGGGGGCTGGCCGGTGACCCGCACTGCAGAGGCTAGCAGGGGGCTGGTCAGTGATGCCCAGCCCACGCGGAGAGGGCTAGCAGGGGGCTGGCTGCTCCCTCTCTCCCTGTGCGACTGCTGCTGGCCTGAGGCTGGCCAGTGCCTGGCTGGTGCCACCGAGCCTGTGCAGAGGGGCCTGGCTGGTGATGCCCCCCCTTGTGACTCGGCGCTCCCGCGGCACCACCCCCCCCACCCCCCTTCCATTGTGGCTCACACTTCCGGGTTCGCAAATGTCACAACTTTGTCCATCAGATAAGGCACACTGAACTATAAGGTGCACTTCTGGGTTCGGGGGAAAAGTTTAGTCAAAAGGGTGCGCCTTATAGTTGTGAAATTACTGTAATTCAAAATAGGAACATTTTGGAATATAGTTAGAAGTTTTTTTGTGGACTGCCTAGGCATTTTTTTCAGGTTTCACCCTCACCAGTTTGAAAATATGTACTTACTGCTATTTCTACAGAGCTAATGTAGCTAATCTCGATATGGAAAAAAGTCATGCATAGTCCAGGAAAGCTGTCTTAAAAAATATGTATGATTTAATTTCCATGATAATTTTATTTTAATTAATAACTTAAAGTGGTATGGTTGAGTCTGCAAATATTTCAAAAATATAATTATCACATAGTTCCCTATCCTTCAGATTCTTGAATTTGAAATTTAGGCAATGAAAATATTCTAATTTTGAGGTGAATCTGGGCTTGAAATTATTCAGTGTATGTGGCATAATTTCTGAGTGACATAATCTTAAAGCAGTGGGGATCAGCTCAGTCAGGAAAAGGTCAGCTTAATCAGTATTTGTGGTTTTAAATCTCCTGGAGTATATTTTTTCCCAAACATATTCTGTCTTCAAAGTGCCAATCAGCTGATACCTCTTGCCCAGGTGAGCTAAGGTTAGCTCCAAACCCTTTGCACATCACATCTGTTTAGAAGTCTGAGGCTGCAGAGTTTGGAATTAAATGCAGTGTCACTGCCTTACATATGATTTCAGATACTTAAAAAAAATGTTAAATTTTAAATGCCTTGCAGTGATAAATATTAATCTTTTTATTAAATACATTTTTACTTTATATTTGACTACAACCTCTACTTGTAAAAAGACTCTACTTGCAGCACTGTGAGAGAGACACACATTAGGATATTTCATTCCTTGGAGAAACAGATTTATATTCTATTATAAAGTTATCTGATTTTGACTGTATTATAGTTCTGTCTTTATAGCACTGCTTTTTAGCCAATACACTGTGAATTATCTCACACTCATTCTTCTCTCTTAACAGCCACACTGCTGATAAAAAACCTTAAAGTTACTTTGATATCTCTTTTGCCCAATGGCAAAGCTCAGCTGTACTCACTGCCATTCTCGAACAGAAGTTTAAACATTACTCCATTAAAAGATCTCTCTTTCTAGGGACTACAAAAACCTCCCAAGGAGTGCATACCATCAATTCCAATGTTTTCAGTCTTATTGTTAAAAAAATAAGAGCATTTTTTGGAAGCAAAATCCCCTATTTCACTTCCTTGTGGCAGGAATCTTTTTGCATTTATAAAAGCATTTTCTTGGAATAAGCCTGACTTGTTCAAACTGCCCCAGCCCTGGGGCAGCACAGAGAGGAGCTGGAGCTGCTGCAGAAATCCAGAGGAGGCTCCAGGATGAACCTGACTGGGATTGTTCACCTGCACGGGACAAGCTTTGGTGATTTCAGTCTGATTTGTTGTGAGTAGTTTAGGATTTTTGGAAATAAGAGCAGTTATTTTATCACTCTTTTCAAATTTTCTTAGTGATAATCTTCCTTAGGGTATATTATGGTTCTTTCGGACATGAGAAATCCTCACTGATGAGCAGTTGAAATGGTGTAAAGCTGAGTTTTAGAGGAATGAAAAGCAGAAGAACCTGTTAATGATGGAGATTTGCTGTCTGGAAAGGGAATGATCTAGGATAGGCTGTATTGCAGGCTTCAGGTCATAATTCATTTGGGTTGATTCTCTCACATTTCCATAAAGGGAAGAGTTTTAAACAGGATAGGATGGAGAATCTGTTTCAATTCAGTCGTCAGTTACCATGAAACATTTTTTAAAATGAATTATTATTTTTGAATTATGTCTTTAATGTGGGATTTAAATTTTTTCTTTTAGCTTCAAAAATTAGTCCATTTTAAGGTGTCCAGATCTGAGCAATCCCACCACTCTGCAAGTTGTGTATTCTGAAAATTAATGCTTTAGCTGAATATATATTCAGTTCTAGCTGTGTGATATCTAATTTAGAATTATTTGCTTTAGTACCATTCAGGTATTCACATTTTTCAAGCTAGTTATACAGCAACAGTGTATTATCCATGCAATTTATCAATATTTATTCATTATCCAAATGGCAGACTACTTGTCATAATTAATTATTGAAGTAATAAATAGTCTTATTAATAAAAATGGATGACAAGAACAGAATGATTTCCTTGATAAAGACTGATGACAGATTCTAGTATCTGACAAGACACTCAGAACACTGTACAGATTGAATCTAGGGCTGCCTGCATGGATAATAAATTGTTATTTCAGAGAATAAAATGATTGATACTTTTGCTTTGTTTGGAAAAAGCACCTGGGAAAAGATTCTACTCCCTAAGTTATTTAAGCAGACTATGGTGAAATTTTCTTTCCTTGTGACAAATTTAACTTTCCAAGGAAGTGACAGCTCTTTGGCAGAGAGAGGGAGGAATTGATGCCTGCTGGGGGTCCTTGACCTGCAGATTCTCCCAGGAGTCCCATGAATTTGGGAATGTGGCCCTGCCTGTCCCTGTGATGCTGCTTTGTGCCAGGGCAGGAGGGTGATGGCAGAGCACGGGGCTGCTGAGACAAATGAGGGTGGCACATACTCTGGGGACACTTTGCTGCTGTTGCTGCATGCCTGAGGTGCTCTGCTCAAACTCTGCTTTTTCCTTGGTTTGAGCTCACCTCTGGTGCAGCCCCAGAGGCTGAGCATGTTTGACAGCTTGGAAATGGCTGGGGAAGGGAAGGGTTTTCACACAGAATAATGATTTAAGAAACAAAACAAAATAAAAAACAAAAACCCAATACAAAAAACATACACAACCCAAACAAAACCCTAAACCAAAACCCAACCAAAACCCCCAAACAAAAAACCAAACAAAACCCCAAAACAAAAAATCCCCAAAACCCAACAAACAAACCAACCACCAAAACCCCCCCAACCAAACCAACAAAAACCACTACCCCAACAAAAAACCAAAAAACCTCAAGCACCAAAAAAACCCAAAACAAAAACTAAACCCCAACAAACAAACAAACCAGAAAAATTCCCCAACCAAACCAATAGAACCCCCACCCCAACAAACAAACCTCAAACACCAAAAAACCCCAAACAAAAACCAAAAACCAAACCTCAATAGACCACAAAAAAACCCCAACCAAACCAACAGAAACACCACCCCAACAAACAAAAATCTTAAACACAAAAACCCCAAAACAAGAAAACAAAAGAAAAACCAAACAAAAACCCAAACCAAAAACCAAACCCAAACAAACCAACGACCAATAAACCCCCAACCAGACCACCAAAAATCCCACCCCAACAAAAAAAAAACTCCCCTTCAAGCAAACACAAAAATCCCCCAAACATGAAACAAAAACCCCAAACAAACAAACAAACAAAAAAAACAAAAACCCAACCAAAAAACACAAAAAGACCCCCAACAAACAACCCACAAGAAAATCCCAAACAAACAAAAAACCTCAAACAAACACCAAAAAACCCCAAAACACAAACCAAACCAAACCCCAGTCTCAGCCATATCTCAGGAAATGTTTTATTCATAACCGGTGTTATTGAAGATTAAAATCTAAATATGATATTTCAAAAATCTTCTGAAGGATGTTAGGTCCAGAAGACATTTGCTTTCCTTGGCTTAGAGAAAATAGTACGTTTTGTTACTTTTGGTGCATCATTTCCCATTTTTCTGTATTTTACTTGAACTTAAGGGAGTTTCATATGTAGAAAAATTCTGACATTTGCAATGGACTGAGACATGGAAGTCCTATATAATTTTCTCTTAATTACTTCCTTAATAGCCTATATAATGTAGTCTATAAAATCAGTCTCACCATCAACAAAGGAAAGATATGGAGATTTATAACAGCTCTTACTGAGTCTTGTTCAGTTGCTCAGCCTGAGATTGACAATATTATAAAAAACCAGGTTGCAATAGTAATAGAACTGTTCCACTGAATGTCCACTGAATTAGGTTATGAATTTTTGTGCTATAATCTGCACTTTGCACTGATTCTGACTCATGTTTCTATAATCATACATAAAATCTAGTTCTAGTCTGGAATTTCTGCTTCTGCTGGAATTTTGGTTTAGGCCAAACAGAAGAGTTAAGCACCCAGAAATCACTCTGTATATTGAGACATGAAAAAGAAATGATTACACTCCTCTCTGGAACTGACTTTTCATCTGACCCACAGATTTGCTGGCTACTTGCATATAATTATTCTGAGAATGGCAATGTTTTTCTGGCTCATTAAGGATGGATACCCCAAGCCAAATTCTATCACAGTCAACTGCATCCGGTATTTAAGTGACAAGTCATCCTCCTGGAAGGAGGAGATGATGGTCAGAAATGATACAAGAATAAACATGGCAGAAGTTTACATCTGTTTAACATCAATTTCTTTTTCAGCAACAAGTAGAAGGGAGTAGGGAGATAACTGACTACTTTTAAAACTGCTTCCTAATATGGATGATCAAAAATATAATTACACAATAAATTCTAATAGTGAATTGCAATTCTGGCAGTTATAAGCTGTATGCATCCTGACAACAATTTTGCAGGAATTTTATCCCTTTCAAAGTGATCAAAGTTTAAATTCAAGCGATCAGATTCAAAGGAATTCTGTCGGAATTGCCTCCCTCTGCAGAGAAATAGCTGTAACATAAAAGGCAGCTAAGGGCAAGGAGAATTTTGTTATACATACACTTGGGAGTGGGAAGATTTGATTTGTTTTATCTTAACTCCTGAAACCACGGGGTTCAGACCTGGACATTGTTTGGTTTTACTGATACTGGAATGAAAATCATCAGGGTCCTAATGCAGTTATTCTTGTCTTCACATCCAAATATTTTTGGCAGCAGGGTTGGTGAGCATTTCTTTCCCCTGCAGAGAATTGCCCAGTTGAGCACATGTAGAGTTCCATGTAGAATTTATGCATCTTAGAGGGCTGGCTTTGTCTTATTACTTGGCTTGGTTTGTATACCAGCAATTCAAAGGGAAATCTAGATGTCTTTTCAGTTTTAGTGTTTCTAAAACTTTTTTTCAATAAGATATTGCTTCCATTTAATAATAAAAGCTATTTAGAATTCTGTTAGGTTTAGCTACAGCAAATTGTGGAGCATTCTTCCAAAAGAGATAATCAAATAGTTTTAACTTTTCAACAAAGAATCAAAGGAAAAGGAGTAGAATTACGTGATGCTGAAGTGAAGCACTGTCACGGTCCGCACAACCTGAGCGGGGGTCGTGATGGTTCGTTAGACCGTGGGGTGCAAAGGACAACAAGAGACTAAGGTTTTGTTCAGCAGCAAGCAGCAAAGCAGTTTATTGAGGGTTCACAATTCAGTTTTGGGGTAATGGTGAGAG
>PYHW01009983.1:1447277-1461078 GCA_013186435.1 Turdus rufiventris | reverse complement strand
GCTCCTGCCCAGAGCGAGTGCTGGGGTCTCAGGGTCTCAGTCTCTGACCATGATTGTGAGGCAGAATCAGGCAATCTTCAGATGGACCCTTACAAGCACGCTGCAGAAATCAAGCTGAAGAAGGTGATGAGAACTTATTAACATCTGCTCCTTCTGCTCAAATCTGCTCTAAAGTCTGAACATCTCAAAGAATTCCATTTAATATGAAACCTTTCATCACCTGATTGTTATTTATCAGGTGAAAGGAAATCCAGGAAATTTCCAGAACTCATTTTTCTGTATAGGATTAATAATAGCAGAAGTTTAAAAACGACTTGGGTTCACCAGGAGACTGAGAATGATGATCAGGCAGATAACAGGTGGCGTCGTGCAAGGTTGAGCAGGTTAGTTTAAATGCTGTAGGATAAGTTTGTTGTGAGTCAGCTCTCATGAATATAGAAGAGCTAAATACCCTCATTCTGGGCCCTTGTAAAAAGCTCTCCATGTAAATTTTGTTTATACAGTTTCAACATGCACTCAGATGAAACACCCTATTTTCATGTTTTTAAAGTAAATTACCCTGAATAGAGAGAAGATGATTTGCAATCTAATTAGGCTAAAGTGAAATCCAAGTTTCATACAAAGGTCAAGTTATCCTCCAGTTTATAATTTACAAAGTTTTTACCTTTTTGTATCAGTCCATACCCTTTGAAGTGCTGTTTCATATTAAAACTGATGTAATTATGCAGAGCTTCAGTTGTTAATAGCACCAGTGGGAATGAGTGATTCATTTTTTCCTGGATTGTAAGACACTGCTCTTGCAAACCACTGACAGAATTTTTCAAAGGGTCCACTTTTTGTGTCTGTTGACAAATGTATCCATCTGACAGACAGACATTATCACACAGTGGCATGTTTGGAAAAACTGGACAGAAACTGCTATTTAAATTTTTTCAGAGAGTGGTTGAGAAGGTGGAAGCATCTTGTACTGATTAAAAGAGGGAGAGTTCAACTGTATTTAAAGTAAAACATGCTCATGCTCTTTCTCTTGTATATCCACAAAGAGTCCATTTTGCAATTAATAACTCAGATTTCTGAATCTTGCTCTGTTATTATGCAGCTGCACAGCAGCTTAATATGATTTAAATAAGGGTAGTGAAGTTGTCTTGCTTTAGCCTTGTATTTTCCTTTCCTCCCTTCCCACCATCATCTGCACTCCAAGGTACTTCTGTGGCTACTTCCTTTGCTGCCTGAAAGCAGATGAAATGTTGTATACATGTTGAATGATCCATAAAGAAAACTACCTGCAGTTTTTAAATGCATTGCTTACAGAAGGATGAAATTTAGTCTTTATACAGTTAATCACTTTGGGTTGTTAAAGAATTTAGAGGGCCAACTTATTGATTGGCTTGTGCTTTCTGGAAAGCTCCTGAGGGATTTGCCTTGGTAGGTGTCAGTCTGCCACAGTTCTTGCTCCACAAATTCAGCATCTAGGAGGACCAGACCTCCTCACATTGTATTGAGCATCAAAAAATCCTGTGTTCAGGGAGTGCAGCCTGAGTTTAGGATCAGGGCTTACGTGTACTTCACACATGCTTCCAACTAAACTTCCTGCTGGTTTGTATGTTTGGGGCTTTTTGGTTGCTCGTTTATTGTTTGGGATTTTTGGGGAAGTCAATTAAAACTTTAAGCCTGTGCCATATGACTGTATTAAATGACATGGGAACCTTCTTCTCCAAATCATATTCATAAATGTACCTTATAGCTCTTGATCATAATAGCTGATGCAAGGATGTTATCCACAGCTCATTGTGAATTCATCCATGGTTGAAATCCTCCAAAGCAGAAATGTTATCACCACTTGCCTACATCTTTCATACTTTAAAAATAATAATTAAATGAAATTAGTTGAGTGCTTACTTTTTTTTTTCATTTTGAAGTATGGCTGGATGGGTACAATCTGATTTCCTTAATTATTCTACAAATTCAGAGTAATATATTAAGAGTGCTGTAATATTTTTTGTCCTCAGGGATATTTAGTTCTTTTAAAGCAATTTAAGCAGGAGAGCCTTATTGCTCTGAGTGTAGTTATGTCCAGAATTATGAGCACAAAGAGTTATACTCTCAGCCATGAAAATTAAGAGAATTCCTCTTAAGAGAGACCAACACCAGTTTTTACAGAAATATTGTGTCATAGTTTACAGCTGGAAAAATCCCCTTTGGAATTACAGTAAATAGCATAAATCCAAAGTGAATTCTGATGATGGCTCTAAGGAGTAATCCTGAATTCTTGTAAAATCCTGCATTGGCTTGTGCTGAAAGGCCATGATGTTATCATTGCAGTCTCACGTGGAGTTCTCACATGCAGCAGTCAATTATCCAGTCATTGGTTAATTAGTGACTAACAGGAACAATCAGCTGTTAAATGTCTGGCACTTTTGGAAAGAGTTTCTTAAGTGTACTCTGGCTTCAGCCAGCACACCAGGTGAAGTCTCACGGGTGGTCTTTCTCTGCATGGTGCCCTTGTTTTTTGCCATTAGACCTGGAAGGAAATCCATGAACTCCTCAGCATGGAGATCTTGGATTTCCAAGGTTTGATGCTCCTGCAATCCTCTGATCTGGAAGGTTAAATGCTGTCACCACAGCACAGGGAGTTCCTGAAGTGTGCCCAGCACAGGACAGAGCCATCAGAGGGCAAACTGGAAGCAGCTGCTTCTTGCTCTTGGCTCTGTGGGACAGTTGTGGGGTGGCAGGAGATGGGTGACCGGGAATTGGAGAGCAAGGATCCCCTTCCCTGAGCAGGGAACAGCACTGAGCTTCCCCAGCAGGGTTTCTGTGCCAGGCACTTCAGGAGCTTTCTGGCACTGGTTGGAGAGTAAAAGGCTCTTTGTAAGAAGGTTTTGGTGAGTTAAAATTTCCCAAGAGCCTGCTGGGGAGTAAGGACTGACGTGGGAGTATGCAGGGTCCCCTGGTGTCCACTGTAGTGCTGATTCCCATCAAAGCAGGGTTCCCTTCTCACACAGGCACCTTGTGTACCTTCCTGCCCTCCTGCCAAAAACCAGCATCTCCTTGCTGCCCTTATTTGTTGATCTCATTCACAGGTGTACAGACGCCTAGAAAAACCCCAAACAAAACCAACAGTAATTTAGAGAGAATCATTTGTATCCTCATTCCTCAGTCCCCTGTGCATAATGGAATCAGACTTTCACCACCATTCAGTGTGGGTTTTTGAATTTAGGCTTTTTCTTAGTGACCATTAATTTCCAGAGATGATGCAGCTGGTTTAATGAGAAAATAGGATTTTATTCTGCTTCATGCATCAACAACTCAATTGTTACCCAAATGCAATTACAAAATAGTGTAGCCCAGCTTTGGTGGGTATCAAATATCCACAGTTTTTATTCACTGCCTGGGAAATTAAATAAGTACTGCTGTAAATGAGGGTATTTGTTAATGTAGGGGGTGTTAATTAAACCACTACAAAAAGCATAGCTTGACTTCTGTGAATGCAAGGTCAAGTCTTCTACACCTCTTGTTTTTCTGGTGTCATTGGTTATATTTGTAAGTGACAGTGAGCTAGGAGGTACTGATAAGTGATTTTAGTGTCATGTGTTTGGATTTTTTTAAAGCAAACCAACATGGGGGATAAAAATGGGAATGTCTTTCAAATTTACTTCCAGATGCCTGCTAAGTACAGACACAAAAATTAATAGTGCAGCTCACCAAGTTAAAACCACTTTCAGAAAAAAATAACGTCGATTCATTCATGTAGTTCTGTGCATATTTATACATTAAAAGCAGTAAGAAATGCTGACATTGTGGGAGTGCAGATGAAATTGTGTTTAAGAAATCTGAGCCTAAGTGTCAAATAACTATATGTTATTACTATTCAAGTTACATGTGTGCAATTATAACTGATATGTTTAAAATTATTATTTTGAGTATCTTATTTACCACTTATCAGCTGCCAGTTTCAAAAACAGTGGGGACAAATTGATCAGATGTTTAACCATGTGAACTCAAGTGTTTTCCATCAGCTCTGCTTTTGCTTTGGAGCTGAACTGGGTACAAAACAGAACAGTTTGTAGTAGATCTCATCAGATTTGCACAGGAACATACATTCCTGTAATAAATTTATGGCAAATTGAATTATTTTCCAAATCACCCATTTATTCAAAGTTTTTTTATGAAATGAGATGCTAGTGCTGTCCTTTTGTATGTGTACAATATACAGGGTACCAAACCCTCTATAATCATGATCTATAATTGAAAGTGGAAGCTATATGATTAAATCTTAATCTCTTGCTTTGATAAAATGTTCCCCAAATCCTGGCTTTGTGGTTTTCATTTTGTTTTTAATGCATTATTACTAATGATTCTATGATGTTAATGCACTGAAGGGATAGGGAAGCTGGGGAACACTGCTTACTGCAAAACGTTAAATGGTTTTTTGAAATAATTCATTACAGCTGAAAGAAAATATTAAAGTTCTTAAATCTGTATACATTTAATCTTTTCTGTTGCTTTTAACAAGAATGGTCTGCACATCTGTGTCAGCTCCCACTAACCTAAATGATGTGTTTGATAGAGGGTTCTATTAGACTTCAGAGTTACCATGGATTTGCTTATCAGCATGGTCACTGGGATTTGCAATGACAATTTATTATAATGCATCATACTTTATTTATAATTCACAAATGGCTTAGAGATTTAGATTGTTGTTATCTTGCTCCTAAATCCTCTCTTCATTGTTGGTGTCAGTATCCATTAGACTGGATTGCTAATAGAACATCCTACTCCAGTAGGAAGGGCCACAGAGCCAGCCTTGCCCAAAGGCCTCTTAAACCCTGACAGACCTGGGTTCAGACCAGCTCTCTAGGAAGCCATTCCATGCCTGACCACTCTGGGTGAAGAACTGCCTCCTGATAGCCAGTCTGAATCTCCCTGTGCAGCTCTGAGCTGGAACAGCACTGGGAGTTTGCACCACTTTGTCTCAGTCTCTTCTGTCTTCACTCAGAGCAAGGATTAAAAAACACATGAAGGAAATGGATTTTCTTGTGTTTGGGCTTGGTTGTTTATTAAAACTTATCAAAAGTACAGAAAGTTGAGCAACACTTCCAGCTACTTGCTAGAAGTGAGCAAAATGGAGAGAGATCCAGCTACTACAAGGTGTCTTAAAGTTTAACAGTCCAATAGAGAATTAACACCTGTATTATTTATATTTTTAACCCAATAACTAAGTTCCCATGACCCTCAGTGTGATACTGACTGTCCAACCAGAAACTACTGCCTGAAACCATGAAGAAGAAGGAAGATGAACACCCAAAGAGACACCACCCAAAATCTTCCATCTTGTCCCATACCTGTATTATAATAACCCCAAATTCCAAACCCTTCACCATGTGAAAGTACACACTTCCATTTAACTGCACACCCGTGATTTTCACTCTATTTGGAAATTTGGAAGCCTTCTCCAAGGCCTCGGGTCAAAAGCAGTTCTGTATGGGTCAGAGTGCCCCTCTCTGTGTTCCCCTTCCCAGGAAGAAGAGGTCACCAGTTACTCTAGAAATGGTAGCAGATAAATAGAACAGTGACAAAACAATTCTCTTGCACAAACACTTCCAAGTGCTCCTCTCCCTCTCCAGTGGAACCCATCTTCCTGCCCCAAAGAGGAATTGTGAGGATGAATTGTTCATTTATTTCAAATAAGGTAAGAAAATACAATATTATACAGCTCTGGGGTTACCAAAGGAAAAGCTTGTTCATATTGGCTGTACCTGAAGTGATACAAGTAAAGACTTTAAACAAAATAATCTGAATTAGCAAATATAGTTTGAATTTTTAGCCCAGTTAAGATTAATAGCAAGTAGAGCTTGCAGGGTTTTGCCTGAGGAATTTTTGCCATCAATTTTATTTGTGCTCATACAATTCCTTATCAAGAGCAGTTCTACTGTGTCATGATTGTGAAAATTTTGGGCAGTGTAAGAGTTTTAAATATTTGAGTAGAAATGATTGCTGAATTAAGGGTTTTTTTTACCGAGTGTTTGCTATTTGAACAGTTCTTATGCCACCACTGAGACCTGCTGAGCAGGAGGTGATGGAATCTCTCACAGGTTGGGAGTGTTTGGAACTAGAAGGTCACAAGGAAACCATTCCTGTGTTTCTGCAAACACAAATAGCTGGCTGTACTCTGAGCAGCAGGTTCTCTTCAGATGCTCTAATGTATTTCAGCAGCCATGTGAGCAGAACAGGCCAAGTGTGAGGAAATTCCAGCTTTTTCTCTGTGTGGGTGAAGAAGGAAAAAGTTATTTTAGGAGAACTAACCACTTAGAATTGTTAATATTACCAGCTCTATATTATAGGGAGCTGAGACTGCAACTGTATGAAGTGCTCCATGTAAACAGTCCTCTCAAGAAGCAGAAATGTGACTGTTGACAATAACACCAATCTTTCTCAGCATTTTAAAATTAAAGTGTTACAGCAAAACTTTACAGTTCAGGCAAGTTAAAGATTTCAGACAACCAGCTCATTTTTCTTTAGGTAGTATAACAGAATATCCAAAAAGCACAACAAGAGAAAATACAACACAACAGGGCTTCTTTAAAAGAGCCAATTCAATAACATTCCAAGTCTAATGGATGAGATTCCCAGCTCAGCAGAAACTGCGGAGCAACGTGAAATTCAGATTGTTGGCAGAGGTTTCCCTGGGTTATGTTCTCACAAGTTTTATTTCATTGGAATTATGCCTCTCACCTGTGATTAAACATGACAAATACTTTAACAGAGCTACATTATATCAGGATAACATTCCCCTATCTGGATTGCCCTAGTTTTACCTTGAGATATTATCCATTGGTGGCTCAGTGTAGTTGACAGAAAATATCCTTGTAAAGCAGTCTACAATATCCTCAAAATTTAGCTCTAGTCCAGCTACTTTATCCTTGAAAATTGGTTCTGTGGGGACATAACTCACCAGCAGTGATGGGTCAGGACTGGGCACTCCCAAAGTTCTGAAGCCTTGCAGAAAGCAGCCACAAGGTTTTTTTCTAATCTGAAACCACAAAGGTGGTTTTTATTTTTTTTCTAGAAGAAATTTGGATTTAGCACAGTCTGCACCCAAAGGTGTGAGATTAGTTCTGCTGGGAAGAATCTCAGTGTTATGGTCTTGATAAATAAGAAGCCTGTTGGGGTCATTCTCAGATCCCTGCATGTTCTCCTGTCTCTCACCCCTGTACCTTTCTATTAGGTTCTTGTATTTGGCTGTAAGATGTAAGGTGCTTTGTGCTTCTCAGTTTCTAATTAAATCTGCTTCAGAGTAAGTCTTTGCCAGTGCTTCACTACAGCTGGCTCCACTCAAAGTTATTGAAGTACTATTGTTTTCTGTTAGTGACACAGAAGTTCTTGTGGGGGGAAAAAAAAAGTTCTCTGTTCTTGTGAGAAAAGGATTAACTTTGTTATAGAATCGTGGCAGAGTTACCTGGATTGCAGCCCCACGGGTCAGCAAGGCCAACTTGCTATTTGAAGAAAAATTGTTATGAGCCAACTGCTAGATGAGGTCAATAGCTTTGTCTGGCAAAGGTTTAGAAACCTCTGTGACTGGTGGTTTTACTACCTGAAAAGACAAGCTCACCCAAGGCAGCACTATCCTCCTAGTGAAATTAGTGGTGCAGTGGTTTTTGTTGTTTGGGGTTTTTTTCACTTACTTAACCTGACCCTTCCAAGCCTAAACTTCTACTTTTCTGAGTTTTTAATGTGACCAAGAAGAGTTCAGGCCCATTGCAGTGCTCTATAACTAAAACTGTTTTTACACATCTTGGTTGTTGTGGTTTTCTGATAGCCCAATTTTCCATCCTCAAATCTTGATTTTATTGTCTGTAACCCTTTGACTGTGAGTGTCCTGGTTTCAGCTGAGGGCTCATCCCAGAGCACAGGGCACAGCACCGTGTCCATGTGGCTCTGGAATATCCCCAGGAAGAGATTCCACAGCCTCTCTGGAAGCCTCTCTGGACACTCTGCTCAGGGCAGAAATTCTGCCTCCTGTTCAGAATGGATTCTGAAATTCCAGCAGGTTTCTGTATTTCCTGCTATTATTGACTGCGTAGTGTTTGTGGCTATATAGGGATGTGCTAAACAACTTGAGGATGAAAGTGGGAATGAAGAGCAGCTCATGCTAATTATTGCCACAGAACCTTTTCTCTTTGCCCAGTGTGACCACAGTGGCTGCTGCAGCCCAGTGAATGATTCTGTTTCAAACAATTTATTTCCTCATGGTCACAGGACACAATCTGCACCTCTGCAGGCAGGTACCTTCCTGCTCCTCTGCTCTATCTCCATGTTCAGCTCACAAAATTGTAAAAACACATGTTAATTTTCCAAGCAATCTCCTCTCTGGTACCTCAGTCCCACCTAATTGCATTGCAGTGGATTTTGACATCCAAGATAGTGTACAAAAAATTTGCTTCAAACTTTTTAAATTGATGCTGATGTCAATAGAACTTTTACACTCTGACACCAAAGCACTGCAGAATGGCACTTCACTGACATTGTAAAGCAAGGTTTGGGTATTTGAATCCTATTCTGGGAAATGGAAATTATGGATTTCATTTAAGAAACCTGGAAAGCTTCCAAACGTATCTAATTTTACTTAAATTTTATTTAATCAGTCCACAACTGAACAAGAAGCCTGTTATACTTTTCAGTTCAGTTTAGTTAGGAGGAGTTTGCTGAAGATTTCCTTGTTTGATGCAACAAAATCAAGCAACATCTGCTTTTCCCTCCTGTTTTTGACCTCTCTTTTCCTCAGTGGCATTAGCAGTGCATGATGATGAAGTGCTGATATCCATGCTGGTGCCAGGTGAAATCTGCCTTTGATTCAGGTTCCAGGTATTGGAACTGTTTGCTTTGCAGTAATTATTAGTTGCTCTTGCTGCTCAAGCTGAGGGCGATTTTAGTGCCCATTACAGGAAAGATTTTTAAGCTAGGTAATTAGCTATTTACCAGTAATTGTTGCAGTAGAATAACAAAAAGAATCCACTGTGCTACCTGATGTATTTTCACCCTAATCTTATACAGATTCTCAGCTGTGTTAATTGGCCCAGCTTGGTCCAAGCCAAATTCAGTAGTGGTTGATATACCTGAGGATCCGGCCTGTCTTTATTTTTTCCCTTTTACAAATCTACCTTGCTGCTCTGTTTAACTCTTTCTTTTGATTTCCACCTTTTTTCCTCTGTCTGCTTTGATGAATTTTAACCACAAAAAAACTCCCCCAAAAACCCATTATTTTAAAAGATGTATGTATGTGCACAGATCTGAAAGAGACTTTGTTGGACACTATCAGCTTTGAGAAAACAAGTCTGTAGAATTCAGAGATGTGGTAATTAAACTTCCATACATTAATTCCTTATTTTGTCTCCCACTTGAGATATCCAGAGCCTGTTGGCTTTCACAGCACTTGACATTTTGATAGCCTTTGAATTTTAAGCCACTTTCATTTCATCTCATTCAACACCTAGTTCAATTTAATTTCATTTTTGGATTAGTGAAACAGAGGCTGAATGCAGCTTGGAAAAGTTTGATTTCCCTGACTTGGAGAGCCTCAATTAGGAAATCTCTTTTAAAGGCAACAAGGCAATATAATTCTTGGTGCAAAATTTAGAGGATTTATGCTTAATATAATTCAGATTTTTGTTACCTACCTTTCAGACACTGAGTAAAATAAGAGAATTAACAGCCTCATTAACTTTATAACTCCAATGCATTTGTGGAGAATCAGCTCTCAGAATCTGTAAAAAAGCCTCTCCTGCTCTTGTACCTTCTGCAGATTTATTTGGGCTACTTGAGTTTTAACCCATGGTTAGGGTGAATCAACATCAGCATTTCTGGTTTTTCTCCAAAAATATTATAATATTGATAACAGGAGGTTTCTCCCTTTTCAGAGAGGTAGCTGATTATTGATAGTATAAAAATGATTGGTCTCACCTTCATACTGGGTTATTAATTGTTCAGTACACTGTAGATGTCTATCAGGGTGTTCTGAGAGAAGAAATTGCCCAGCATTTGGGATGTCAATGTTGCTGTTTGAGTTCTTGCTAATTACTGGCCTGACCAAAACTTAAATGTCCTAAAAAGAGAGGAAAAAACATCTAAAGCTACATGGGACAGGGAAAAAAATTAATCAGGCGATGTTGTGAATAGTGTATATATATATCCATATCTATATATCTCACATCAAATGCATGGGAATTTGTTTGATTCTATGTTTTATTTCCACCATGATTGCCATATTCTTCATCTAACAAAAAGGTACACTTCACACTCCTCCCTAGTTTCTTCTCTGCAAAGAAATTGCACACCATGAACTCCATCAATATATAGAATATTTCCTCATTACAGTGTCACTCTGTGCTGAGAGGGGCATGGTAGGAAGAGAAATGAGATTATAATATTGGTGTCATTACTATTTGAGTTCTGATGTTGGAGTTCATTAACACAGAAGGAAACACAGCTCTACAGCCAAGGCCTAAATGAAAAATTTACAAAATTAAGGGGCCTGCATGGTACCAAAATCACATTTCAGCCAACAAGGTCCTATATAATCTTTTACATTTTATATTAGCATACTTGTTTAAGAATATACTAGTTATGAGTTCTGTCAATTTACTAAAGAACAACTTAATTTCACGAAAAGACCAGTAAGCACTACTATTTTGGTAGCTTTTTACAGTGATGGTCTTCAATAGCCACTTACTGTAATTATAGACTGCAGCATTTGCATATTTTAATTGATTTGCATATTGTCTGCCTGTTCTAGATGGAAAATGCTTATTTGACAGCATTCGTGGTTTAAAACCAGTGGATTTAGTTCCTTTCCTCTTGTGCTGCTCCTGACTGCATCAGCAATGTCGTGCGTAACCAAACACTAAGAGTGCCCATGGTTTACAAAATCTGATAGAATAAGCAAGAATAGCAAATATTCCCTGCAGAATTTGTGGATTCTGTTGAGATATGTGTCTCTCACTGTTACCAGTTTATGGGACACTCTGTCCTTTGCAAGGCTTTCTATGAGAAATATGGAACTAAAAGAATTGAGGCTTTTGATCTTGTGGTTCATCCCAGCTCATCAATCTTCAAAACTTTTGCTTTTGGGTGTTTTCATGGATAAAGCACATTCACCATTGAAGTTCTTACCCAAGACACTGTGGGACTGTTCCTATTGATTAGATACATTATGCTGCTGTGAGTGGCTAAAACCATCCTGCAAATTGTACAAAGATGTCAAATTCCAATAGAAGGCAATCCCATGATATTCTGTGACATCCCAACATCTGTTGGGATTTTATTTAATGCCATGACCATGTGATCAATGAATTTCTGGACTCCACGGACTAGACCTGATTGAAAATAAAGTTTTCCAATGGATGATTTTTTGAAAAGAAATAGAAAAATAATGAACAAATAAAGCAGAGCTGAAGCTTTAGTAAGCTCAGAAGATCACTAGGTAAAATCTGCTGTCTAAGGGAAAAAGGGATTCTGAAGGGGTTGACAGTTACTTAAGGAAGAAATCTAAAGACAAGCAAAAAAAAAGAGCAAAAGCTCACCTAAAAAGAGAAGGCACAGAAGGATTAGTGACACACCAAGCTGGCTAAATAATGAATTCTGCAATAGATTGATGATGAGAAAGAAGCCTGCAGAAAATAGAAAAGAAATCAAAATATTAAGAGTGTAAATATTTAAAAAATAGCGCAGAAATATAAGCGAAACATCAAAAGACCTGGTAGAGCTCAGAAGTTACAGAAAAAATAAAAGGCAGGATCCTGTAAGTACATTAATAGTGAGAGAGAAATGAAGGGAAGAGCTGATCTGCTCCTCAGATGAGAAGGACAATATATGGCAGCTGATGTTTTAGAAGGTCAGAGTGTTAATATCTCTTCTGCATCAGTCTTAACTATAAAGCTGTGCTGTGATAATTTAAAGGAACAAACATTAGGTCAAAGGAAACAGGATTGCAGCAGAGGGGGAGATCAGAGCAGAGGCTCCTGTGTAAGCTGGGTGCTTACACATCAGCTGGGCTGGGGGACACTCAGACTGCCTGAGAGAATTACTTGAAGCTCTTGGAGGCTTCAGGGGCTGTCTTTGAAACAAGGCATGGCTGAAGGTCCAGAAAGTGCAAAATGGGAAGGTATTTGGCTATTATAAGAAAGAGGAGAAAGTGAGAGGCTGTCCTTATGAATGAGGTGTGAACAAATAATGGAACTCTCTCTTTCTAAACACACACAGTTAGTGAGAGCACTGATAGAACAGAATCATGAAAGAAATCATGTCAGAACACCACCTTTTCTTTTGTTATATCAGGTGTTTTATTGGTATGTGTGAGGTATTAGATATTCTATAGATTTTCATTTTTTTATAAAGCATATAATTCTATTTAATAGCAGGATATTCCCATTGGTAAGTTAGAAATATACTCCAGAAGAAAGGGTTGTAGAGCACCCTAGAGAATCATATCCAGAAAGTATTTTTCAGTGGCCCACTACCTAACTGTGAAGATTCACTGAGAGGGATGATGTAGAAAATTAAGCGGGATATTAGGAAAATAATTGCTCCAGGTACATTTTACTGGAGAAATTGTCTTGCACTGTTACAGAATGTCATCACTTCTAGCAAAAAATTAACCTACTTACCTCAGAATAGACTCCATGAAGCTTTTTTTTCCCCCATGGGACAGAGAACAGTCTAGATTTTGTACTCTAAAAATATAGTTCTCATTATTTTCAAGAAGAAAAAAACCCCACAGCATATTTTTATTTTCTCCACATAAATTAATAAGATTATTTAAATTCTTGATGGGTTAGTTATGGTCTGAACTTCCAGAAATTTCTGTTGCTCAAACGTACTTCTTAGGCCAAATTCAATTTAAAATTGAATTTCCTGCAATTGATTATTCAGCAGGTTTGAAAAACAAATGGTCTCTGTAACCTGATCCATTTGCAGGCTTTCACAGCTTCGAGTCATTGCTTTGTCCTTGGGACTTATTGCTCTGAACCTACAGTAATAATTAAAGAACAGGATTTAAAAATGCATGACTTTATATGACACCTCCCTAACAGTATTATACTTAATATTCTGGTATTTCAGATCTCCTTGGAATGTTCTTCCTGGAGCAGAGGGGAAGGCCACTCTCCTCTCTCCATCACCCTTTAAACACAGCCCAGCCTCATGATGATAAACACACAGGGCTGATCATGAGCCTCCACATCTCCATGTGATTATCTCAACTCGTTTGTGGTGAGTGTGTGTCTGGAATTTAATGAGGAAGGACTTCTGTGATCCTCACTAATAACAAAATGGTGCTGGAAAATCCTGCCTTTCTCAGATTTGATTTGGTCCTGTCATAGATGTGTGTATCTCGAAATATTGATCACTACTAAAATGGATGAGGAACCAGACAAAAAGCAGGTGTGAGTTGTGTGCTTAATATCACTTTCCCCTGCCCTGAAGGTAACAGACATGCTGGAGTGCACCAAGGTGTGACAGGGACTCTCCAGCTGAAGGCAAAGGATCTGAGATAATTGATATTTACCATCTTGTGTATTCACAAAGTGACATGCTTTAACAAGTTATAATCTCCATGTCCCTTCCAGCTTTTCAGTTTAAGCGCAAACTCACACTTCAGTTTTAAAATAAATCATAGAATGACTTGGGTTCAAAGGGATTTTAAAGATCATCTTATCTCATCCCCTGTCTACCTTCCCCTACCCCAGGCTGCTCCAAGCCCTGCCCAGCCTCATCTTGGACAGTCCAGGGATACAGGAGCTTCTCTGGG
>PYHW01009983.1:1420241-1439238 GCA_013186435.1 Turdus rufiventris | reverse complement strand
AGCCCCTTCCCAGCTCCCTCAGCCCCTCCTGGGGCTCCATTCCCTTCCCCAGCTCCGTTCCCTGCCCTGGACACGCTCCAGCCCCTCAATGCACTTCCTGAATTGCATGAACACACTCTGCTCTTACCTCCAGTTTTTTGTGTATTACAAAAATGCAGCAGCATTCTCTGTTGGTGTGGCTGGGTTTTAATACCTGCTGAATACCTCCAATATTACAGAGAGGTATTTCTTTGGAAGGTAGTCTTGGCAACCACAGCAAAAGTGTCACATCAGATAACTGTCACACTTAATTGTTCAAATGATACTGTGATTGTTATTTACAAAAAAAAATTATATACTATATGTATAATTACTAAAGAAATTGAAACAGAAATTTATACAAATAGAGAGCAGGAATTCTGTTAAGTGAACTATTTGTACTCTTTATCTGCAGTACCATCATTCTGTGGTCAAAAATACACGTTAGCTCTAATGAGAGTGTGATGTTTCCAGGAAAATATTATTGTGCTATTAATAAGACAAATTGTTTCAAAATAGCCTCTAAGACACCTTGATGTTGTATGTCACATTTTAGTATATCCACATCTTATTTTCCACAGTAAACGAATTAGCTGTCATTTTATCCCCATCTGTATATTTTATCACCTCTTCCCCTGTTTTGCTTCAATAAACATCAGGAGCAAATCAAACGTAGAACATAAATATCTATATGAGGTGGGAATGGCTGAGCACATAGTGCCACAACAGAAAAATAATTTCCTTCATCAGCAGTTGTTCAGGTCCCTAATTCTGAGGACAGAACCTTGGCTATTGTAGTACTAATTATTTTCTCCTTCAGCCTTCCTTCCTCTGTGTATGTTGTGTGAGGATGACACACGAGCTCAGGAAGTCATCCTATGAAAAAATTCCATATTTTTTTATGGGGGCTGGTCTCTTCTCCCAAGTAACAATGTTTTGGCAAATGTAATTTAGCTGCTTTCAAACATTTGAATATATGAGACTTTTCCAGTACAAACATGTAATTTGGATCCCAGTATGGTAATCAGAGAATAATATTAATATAATGAATAATAATGGATAAATAATGGATAAAATATGAAGTGAAATGCTACAAGGATTGGCTCCCCAGTTTAACACAGAATAAGATACGCATTTTGATTGTAGCTTTGTTGCTTTTTCAGCTAAATAAAATTTTAACTTGGGTTAAATCAATATAGCTAAGGATAATTTAATGAAAAGACACAAATTGTATTTTCTTTTCTCTTCGAAATAAATTAATTCACAAGGTACTTTATCTTGTTTAAAACTCAGCCCCAGAGATACCAAATAAGGTTACTTTAATGTGGAAAAATAAACTCAGTGCAGTGGAGAGGTGTTTAACAACATTGATAAATAAAATCTAAACATCAATACTTGTTAGCATTCCTTTAACCACACTTTTCTCTGATTTAATGAAAACCTTGCAGTATTTCTAAACACTGGAGCTTTATTGATTATAAAATATTATCACTTGCTACCTGAAAGCCGAGTTTATTCAAATACGTAAACACATAATCTATGAAAAAAAAAATGAACTAAGAAAGTAAACCATCTAAATAGATTTTAGCCAAGGCAGTAATTTCACAGCACTTAATAAAAAAAAAAACACACAAAACTTATAATGAAGCTTGGGAATGTCTTGAAAATTTGACTAGCAACTGCTTGTAGTGTCAAAATGATTCAGTATAGAAGGTACATTTCAACAGATTTAGTTGTTGCTCTATCTTCTTCTAAACCCCTACTTTGAGGTTGTGCTAGAAGAAATGAGAACTTCTGTACACTGCTAAAAGCTGGAAGAGTGTCAGAGCTGAGGAACAGTTTCTGACAATATCCTACAAGTGCCATCCTTACTTGTGCTCCTCTGGGATGAACACTGTGAGGACACAGGACACCTCTTGTTACACATTTTCATTTTGGTAAGGGTATAATTTCCATTATAGTGTGCAGACTGCCCCAAAGGAGAGAATTGTATCATATCCTGGTCTCTTGGTTCTCTGATCCTGGATTGGATCACTTCCTGTTTGGTGCAAATCATTGAACATTTTTTTTTTTTCATGGATGGGATTTGTAATAATTTAAAGGAAAATATGTTTTGAAAACACTATTCAAAAGTTTAAGGTTTTACAGATAAGGTGAGGGTTATATTACAGTCCACTTATGCAGAAAGATTAGCAAAAAGGTTTCTGGCTGTCTGATTTTCATATGACCTATGGAGGACACAATGAACCTCCTAAACTCCAGCTGCATCCAAGCAAACCTGCCTCCAGCAGAACTGGAAGAAAAACCTGAAGATGTGATGTTTAAAAGGCAAATATCTTTACTATTGATATGCAGAAATCAAGTGTCAAACTAGGTCAAAAATTCAGACCAGACAAAATGTTGCCCCGCATTTATACTAGGAAAAAAAATCCTGCAATGATCCCAAAGAGAATATGGGAATAAACTCTGTTTGGAGAAGAGATAGGAGGGGAGGGAAAGGATTTGACTGAGATCACTGCGGGAGGATGATGAGCTGCTGGTGATGCCATCAGAGCTTCTCTCCATGGCTGTCTGTAAAACAAGATGTCTGTAGAGAACCTGAAAATGATGGCAGGGTGCCAGCTCATTGCTGGACATATTCATGGGCCATTTCCTTCTTACTGAGGGAGTAGGAGGATTGAAAAGGGAAAAATGCACAGCCTTGGGATTAGTTTGCCACTTCTTCCTCCTGATTCTTGTGCCTTTACCACAAAATATTCTGGAATACCTCAGATTTTAGGATAAGGTCCAAATGTGTCTTGTTGCTGTTAAAATATTTTATGACTCATAGAAGGTTATTCCAGGCTTTGGGCTGCCTAATGGCACAGACAGCTTTGGCAAAAGCAGTGTTTTAATTCCTCTGATTAATGTTCTACTGAAGTCTGTGGACCTACCCAAACATTCCAAGTTAATATGCAGATAACTTCTCATGCCTTGTGTCACAAGGAACTGTGGAAAAGCAGGTTGTATCCTGTATTCCTGCTGAGCACTGGGATAGAGAGGCATGGTGAAATGTGTAAAATATTGACTTAATTCCCTGAAAATTTAGCCTTTCCATCATTTCTACAGGTCTTAGATAAAGAATAGCATTGCTGGAATAGAGCATTTGCATTTTGTGCCAGGCTTGCTTTATATCACTTAGGAAAATACCCCAATGAATCCTATGTAAACATTATTAGAAAACAATGCTTTATTAAGACTCCATGGTCTGTCTGCTTAAACAGCTTCTATATCTCCTGGCAGTGAGTATCAATCCCATTTTTTATGTATTTTACATTGCATTTTTGACATTGCAAAAGTAACTTCACAAATTAAGCCGTTATTTTAAAATTTGCATGGGAATGTCTGTTTTCTGGGGACTTTCATAAAAGTTTAATGAAACTGAAGCTATTAGGTTCAGTTTTTTCTTCTGGAAAGCACTCTTGCTTTTGGAGCACACAGTATGTTTACATCTTAAGTTGCCCTAGCATGTCAATTAGTAAACATGCTTATGAGATTGTCCATTTAAAACAACATTTTTACACTACATATAGCCTTGTAAATCACAGGATGCTGACAACATGAAATGCCAGCTGTGGAATGAGAAACTGATGAAAACGCAGTAATTCTGAATTTTAATATAATATAAATCATGTCAGCAATATTTGTGAATAGCAGCTGTCAAGATTTCATTTGAACTGCATGTATTATGGTATTTTTATATTCTTTTCTGATAAATTAGACCTCCCTCTGCCCCCCTCCCAACCTTGCTGTATGATAACCTTTGCAAGGATTGGAAATTAGTATAAAAATTTTGACTGAATGACATGAAAGGGATTGTCACAATATTCAAACAGAGAGAATAATGGCTTCAATCTGACACAGAGCAGGTTTAGATCAGATTTTGGGCAGGAATTGTTCCCTGGCAGGGTGGGCAGGGCTGGCACAGGGTGGCCAGAGCAGCTGTGGCTGCCCCTGGATCACTGGCAGTGCCCAGGCCAGGTTGGACACTGGGGCTGGAGCAGCCTGGGACAGTGGGAGCTGTCCCTGCCATGGCAGGGGTGAAATGAGATGACCTTTAAGGCCCCTTCCAGCCCAGAACATTCTGTGATTCTCTGAATTGTGTCAAAAAACATCACATACATTGTAGTGCTGCTATTTATTTTAGAAACTTGGTATTTAAAATTTTCCAGCACATGTTTTATTTAAAGATGTGATGGGGGCTGGAGAATTCTGTCGAGCAGATTGTCATCTTCAGAGTCTTATCCTGCAAAGAAATCCAATAGATCAGAATGCTTCTTTGTTGTGGTGGTTTAGATATGGAAGTAGCTGCAGAATCAGATCCCCAGTGTCAGAGCCCTGTATCTCTGCACTGCTTGGCAGTGCTGTGTGCACGCCAAGAAAATCGAGATCAGGCTAGAATGCCTAAAAGGAACAATTATTTTCCGAGATTTTTGTTACTGTGTATTCATCTAAAGCAAAGGATTTTTGTTCATGACTGCAAAAACCCCTCTGTTTTCTTGTCTGCTCTCTGAACGCTGGTTTTTGTTCCCATCATCTCCTGAGGTGGCACGAAAAATCAGGAAATGCTGCTGTATTTGAATGTGCTCTGAAATGCTGGTGTTTCAGTGAGTGATACAATCACAACTGAATGACTTGCCTGTAGGATAAAGAATTCAGATGTCTGTCAGTGAAGTGACCCAATTTGTATTGAGTTTTAGGAAGATAAAATTGAATTGCTGGCATAATTTAATATGATTTGCTTCAAAAATCAATGTATAAAATAATTTAAGGCCATTGTTTGAACAGCAGCAAACAAACAGCATTAAACAGTTGTACCAGCAAGGTGTGAAGTGCAGATTTTCCTGCAGACAGCTCCCACCTTGGGGCTGAGGCTGAATGGGAGATGCAGGAATTCCTAAAGCTGGGAAAGGCAATCAGGGGGAAGCTAAGTGACTTCAGAGGAGGAGCTGGCAACAGCTCTTGCTGTGATTGCCCAATCAGTGCCACTTGGCCTTTCCATAGCTGTGAAAAAAGAGGTTCACAATCCTGGCAGATTTTAAAAGGTTTAATAAAAGACAATAAGAGACAAACAATAAAACAGAAGGGTATAAGAGCTGGGTGCTGGCATTCAGCCAAGCTGTTTTGGAGACACCCCTTAAATTCATCAGCCCATAGACCTATCATACATTTTTAAACTTTTCTATAAACTGTTTTCCATATTCCAGGAACTGTTTTACATGGCCACTCCTCGACTCTGCCTTTTTAGAGCATGTGTGTTTCTTGGCTGTGGTTTTAATTTATTTTACTTATCAGTCTTAATKTGGGCTGTGGTSTTCAATTTCTGCAGACAGTCAGTGCTGGCRCTGGTGCATCAGCAGCAGTGTCTTCACTGGGTGTTATCCAACCAAGCAGGCARTTCACTCACTGCAAAGACACTCTATCAGCCTGTGTTACTCCTAAAGAAAACTATGTTAAAAACCATTTCAACACCACATATACAGTATCCACCCTAATATTTACAAAAAGCCAATACCATAGTAGGTATCTATAACAACAATTTAGGTTGGGCAATTAATTTTCATGGAAGGCTTGGTTTGCTGTAAACGTTGTGCAGGCTTCTGCTCATGGCAAGTGGATGTCACCCGCTGGTCAGAATGAGCCACCCTACTCCTATCTAAACCTGAAATAAAAATGTAAAAGCAACATGATCAGGAGTTACTTCATGAGGAAGCCACCATGTTTCAGCAGCATGATTTCATGCTCAGCTGGCAGTGATTGTAGGGAAACCCAGAAGGCAATCACAGGAGTTACAGAACTGTCATTTGAAGGAAAAATCTTTTCCCTTTCCCAATCTACAGACTAGACAAAGCAAAGGGGACCTTCAGCAAAAACAAATGTCAATTGCAGGTAATGAGGCATGAATACATTTTATAGTGGGAAGAAACTCATAGAGAAACTATTAAATAGCATTTAAAAAAATAAATACCTCCAGAAACTGCTCCTGGAGTTAAAAAGGGTAAAGATTGCAAACACAAGAGTGTTGGTCCAAAAAGAAAGTAGCAAAACCCAGTGACTTTCCCTGCAGGGGTTGTGCTGTGCACTAATTGCAGCTCAAGAAACCCAGAGGGAGGATTCATATCCAGAATGGAACAACCAGGTAGTTTGTAAACAGGTACTCTGTAATTCCAGTAGCTCACACTTTGGCTTTGAGGGAATTTAGGACTTTCTATTCAATTAAAAAATCAAACTGGTGACCACCTGAGAAAGTTTTGATAACTTTGGTTTTCTGATTTGCAACTCCCTTGTGTGGAGCACAGCACCAAATACAGTGACTTCCTCTGCTCCAGCACTACCAAATCACTGAAAAATGCAAACAAAATTAAGTACTTTGATCCACTTCTGCTTAAATAATATTTTCCCCCAACATAATGGTGGCTGCTGTATTATTCTGCCAGCAGTCTGGAAGTTGGGAATCCTTTTTCTGGATGAAAATATGGAGCATGTCTTTCCACTCAGAAAAAGCAAATTAATAGTTTGTTAGGAACTTTTAATAATGAGAAAGTAGGCTGGGGCAGAAAAATCCAGTAACCTGCTAAGAGCATGAGAGGAAATGTTTGCTTGACTAAGACAAGAAGCAATCAGAGATGGATTTTTAACATTTTAAAGCATGCTAGTCCAGGAAGGCAATCACCAAACCTTTAATACAAATTAATTAAATAAATGTTTGTGTGTATATATATATATATGCAAATGAACTTCAGAGCTGGTATTATATTTTAGCTTTTGTGAACTTAAAAATAAATTCAACTCAAATCAAAAGTTTCTTTTAATGTCCTGATTGCAGCTCTGGCTAGTAATGCATCTACCCCATAGGGCAGATGAAATATGATCTTTGCTTTTATATAGGCCTGTAATTTCTGAAAATCTAGGTTTGAAAATTTTTAGACATGGTTGAATCTTCAGAACTGTTGTGCTTCTTACCAGACAATGAATAATTCTGATTTTAATTTTATTGTGATGTATATTTTCTCTCCTTGAGAATTTAGTGATTATTCCTGCTATCCTTTGTGTTATAACAGATTTTTAAGAAAACCCAAGTTGTGATAAATATTCATCATGGACCCTTTAGGGGATTTCTGCTCCTATCTCAAGGGGTTTAGTCTTACTTCTCTATTAATTTCTTGTACAGATGCTGTCTCATAGCTTTTATCAGTGGTGTCAGCCTCTAAATCTTTTTTGGTTCTGCTTTATATTTCAATCTGAAGTGATCAAAATTGTTGGATTGTGACTAATTAATGTAGTGACATAGTCATGTTTTTTCTCTTCAGTGATTTTTAATGCTCTACTTCCCTTTTTGAACAGTTCTGTTCTCATTTGAACGTATCGAAAGAACAATCTGAAGTGAAATGAAGTTCTGTCTCCTAAGTGAAAACAGTAGCCAAAATTTATATATTGGTGCTGCTTCTTTTTCATTGGCATTTCTTTGCATTTAGCATTATTTAATTTCATTTGTTATTTTATTACCCTTAGTATTGTGAAGTCCTTCAACAACTTTTCACATAACTGTTTTCTTTCATTATCCAGAATAATTCTGTATAATCAACAAAATTTTACCTCAGCATTCTTTTGTTCTTCTGGATCCCCTATGTTGAATAGCCTATGTCTTAATAGAAATCCTTCTCTAATTCCCTTGGTGTCTTTTCTATCATGGCAACAAGTCTTTCTTCTTATCCATTATATCCAATCTTTTAATCTGTCAATAGTCCTTAAGACAAGCTTCTCCTTTATCTGTTGCCATGTCTGTTCTCTGCTGAGCCTTTTGGAAACAGATCATGTGAAAGAAAATTTTAAAATAATCCTCTGGATCTACCTGGCCGTGCAGTTCCTTAACAAATGGATCCATAAGGATGGGTTCCCTCCATGCAAGTTTGCTGGATTTATCAATTTGTTTATAATTTTTTTTGTCCTTTATTTAGATTGCCACACATTTATTTAAGAATTTCTCATTTGTGCTCATTAAATCAACCCTGGGTCCCATTTTAAACACAGATGTTTCACTTACCATCCTCTGGTCAGTTGTTCAAGAAGATTATTCAATAGATTGCACATCATCCTCAGAGTCCAGCAAGTTCTTATTTCATTACATTAGAAATTTTAGGTTAATAGTTTCTTCAATTATCAACCTGTGATGATGGGTTTTTACTTCCTTATTTTTTTATTAACACTTAAAACCGAGCAGATCCCAAACTCGTAATTTTTAAAGCATTATCTAATTGCTGCATATGGGTAACACCTTACAGAAGAAGGTCTTGTAAAATCACATCTCAGGCCTGTTACTTCAGCTAAGCAGAAGAGGGCTGTGAGGAGGAGACTCAGCTGAAATGGAGGTGGAAAAACAAGTTCTGTCACTATGGCTCGTTCACATTGTGCTGTGTAGGGGCTGGTTGAATTATGTTTGTTATGATTTAAAACTATAGTGGGGTACCTGCTGAAAAAAACCTGGATTTTGCAATAAGGGTCTCTCCTTGGCACTGCCTGGGCACTCTGCATCTCTTGGCTTTGTACATTTAATGAAATTCCCAAATCTCCCAAACCTTCACAGTAAGCACTGGTGGAATGACTCAGTTCAGCTTTTTTGTTGTGGTCTGAATCTCCTCGAGTTCTCTTTTCATTCCTTGATAATCTGTGAGCCCTACCAACTCTGGCATGGCTTTAAGGTTCCTTCCAACCCAAAGCACTCCAGGATTCTGATTCTCTGGTGGGTTATAGGATCTTTTCCAGCTTCTTGCTGCTGAGACCTAGTCACTTCTTTTTATTCTGCTTGCAGATGTTCTATTGGGACTGGAAAGCATTCATATGATAATTAAGTAAGTTGAGATTGTTGGAATATGAATAAACAAGTTTGTAAATACCAATTATATGCATTTATTGAGTGTGAGCTGAACAAATGTTTCTAAATGCTGTATTTGAGAAAGGAAGTTCAGTTACAAACCAAGTCTTACAAACCTCTGCCTTGGGACTTCATAAGTAAAAGAGAAAGAAATAATTCATACATTGCATCCACACAATCTCCTTTTCTCATGGCTTTCTGTATCCCAGAAATCATATTTGGAGTGCCACTATTGCAGAGCTACATCTTTTTTTGGCTGGAATGAGCTCTCATGCATCAGAGCAGCAACAAAACTAAAATTTGATTTTTTCCAGATACATTTTTTATGATATGTCAAGCGCTGCTGAAAACTTTGGGGATGCTTCATGTGACAAGGTGAAGTGTAACATCAAAAATATTTGGAGCTTTCAAGCTGAACCTCTCAGTCCTTTGTTCAGCGCTCAGCTCTGAGCTGCACATCTGTGCACGTTGTCACTCCGAGCAGCTGGCAGGACTTGGGGAAATGGAAGGGCCCAGGCTGCCAAACTGATCCTTCCTCCACAGGGAAGGGTTTCCATCACTCAGTCATCACTTCATCTCTCCCAGTTTTTCATGTGGTTCCAAGTCCATTTGTATTCATCCACAAGGAGGAGTCAGGAAATGGAAGGCACTGGTGGATTCCTGTGCAGTCCCCCTTGGTCCTTTTAGTGTCCAGGTGTGTTTCATTGAAGTTCTTCATCATGAAGCAAGCTGCTGTTGTCTTCTGCAGGTGGATTTTTCAGATTATTAGAACTGATCCATGGGTATGGGAATTTCTTGGAGAAATGCTAGGAAAGGAAATCTTCCAAAAAAAAGTAGTTGCGTCAAAATTTTTCTGCATTTAGAACCGGCATCAAGTTTATTTCTGACTAAAAAGTTAATCTAAGAATGATTAAGGAAATACTATTAAGCACTCTGTTATTCAGGCAGTTCCAATGGGAGATATTTTAATTTTGAACTGTTATTGTCTCATATGTATAAATGCCAATCCCTCAAACTGAGCTGAAGCATTCACAGACCCTTTTCCTTACAGGGATTCCCACACTGGTTCTTCCCACATCTTCTGAATATTTTCATTGTGCTTCACTGCCTTGTGCTGGAAACTGAGCTGGAAGAGAATAATTAGTACTGAATAAGTAGTTAAGGCATTTACACAGTGAAGCTGAACACTTGATCCTCATGTTCTAGACCAGATCTTTTTATTTATGAAAAAGAAACTTAACCTTAAAAAACAAAACCAAACCCTCAAAACCAAACAAACATAAGCAAAAAACTCCAATTTGAAACCTGTGCAGTTGACACTGCAGTTTTCTAATCATCTGCTGAAAAAAGCAGTGCAAAAAGTACACAAATTTCAGATTATGTTTTATTTGTATGGTTTAGGGCTTTAACTGTCAGGTCACAAAGTTAAAGAGAAGTTAAAAAATCATCTTTTTGGATGATTCAGAAAAGTGCTGGGTAAATCTTCTTTGTCTTACAGTTTTTCAAGAAATATGCAGACATAGATGATCATTAACAAAGGAAATTTGATTATTATCAAAACGGTGATTATTAATGAAGAGAACATTGAGTTTCTGTGGAAAACTAGTAAATCCACAAAACTTCTTTTACTTTAATCTGATTATATACAGACTGCTAATAGCATCTAACATAAGAAAAAGTTGGGTTTTTTTCCTTCAGTTATGAACTTTTTAAATGCTGCCATTTTTAGGAAACTTTTTGCTTCAAAAGTGGCAGAAAAGCTATTTCAAGAATTTGGAAGTGAGCGCATAGATCTCTAGTGGGGAAAAAAACCAGCATCTTATGAGACAAAAGTTTAATTTCTGAGCCAGTTTATATAAAATCCCAAATTGTTTTTTTTCCCTCCCTCCTTCCCCCTTTCATGGACCACATGTGCTTAGATCATAAAATAAGGGCTTTAAAAATCTGAACTTACTGCAGCCTGTCATTCCAGCGTGTCTGGCATCTTCAGATCTCTTACAGAAAGAAGGTGACATTAATCTGCCAGTCCTCCTTCCCAAGTCTGTGACTTTTTCGAGGGCCTGAGGCAAACACATGTGCCCAGTCACTCCAGGATTTGCTAATGCTCCTGCAGTGCAGTGGCTCCCTACCCCAGCAGCTGTTGTTTAGTGATAGATCACTGAAGCAAAAAATTATGCTGGTATAAAAAATAGATCTTGAAGCACAGCTCTGATTCTTATGCCTTTGTGGTGCATTAGTGGCAAACCTGTGGGATTCATTTAGCTGTAATCACTCGTTACTGAGGGGCAGAGTGTCTTTCAGACTCTGGTGATGGAGTCACCTTTGAAACAAGTGCAAATGAGTCCAAATCATTCAGCAATTCCTGCTCCCCAGGTTACATTTTAGAGCTGGCACATCCTTCAGGAGCCTGTTTAGCATGTGTGACACAAACAGCAATATAAAGAGAGACATTTTACTTTTTTATCCTATATTTCTGAGACAGTTTAATTAGTTTGCCGTCTGGATTTGTACTCCTTTATTGAACAATGACAGAGATACAAAGCAAGCACCAGGAGGCAAATGCTGCTCCTGTTTACGAGGAGGGTGAAAGAGACCTGTGGGGTGTCAGATCAAAGCTCAGTGTAGCCAAGAATAGTGGTCAATGATTTGGGATTTACAACAGAAGTACTGCCAGAGGACACTCAGAGCTGTTTGGGGTGGGGTTGTTACTCCAACTGCCTTTTCATGCTCATTCATGGCCAAAATCAAGGGGGAAAATGTAAGTTTTAACACAAGTTTAGTTTGCAGTTCAGAGATGACAATGAGAAAGCTCCTAAGACAGCTGTGAGAGCACTCGAGGCCCTACCTGACCCCAATATCTGATCAGAGTGGGGAATTGAGTGCACAGGTTTTGAAGTTTTCATACTGAATGAAAACGTTTCCACTTGTGTATAAAAAACTACACCAACCCCTAAAAGTGGTTGGTTTTGGTTTTAGGTTTTTGTTCTGATTTGTTTTCACACTCTGACTAGTTCAGGTAATATCTGTGGTTTGGGAATGATAGCCAATATATGGATCCTTGCAATTACCAATCTCACACTGTAGTTACTGATTAAAAAAACAAAAACAAAACTAAAACCAGGATAAACTGCAGATTAAAAACAGATTGAAGGATACCTTCTGAAATTTTCAATTTTAATCCCTCTATATCCTATTTTTCCCCCTTTTGGTCATCAATTTTCAGCTTTCTCTCTTAAGTCCAAAGTTGTCAGCGTGCATTAGTCTGAAATATCCTGGACAGGAAGAGCTCGTGTCTGAATGAAGCTGAGCAAGATCACAGCTTTTCCCCTCTGATTTTACTGGGAGGGCTGGATCCTGCCTCACTTTGTGAGCAGTTTTCTAAATAATGTACATGAATACAGAAGTTTTTCTGTTAAATTAAAAGAATGAAAAAGAAAATATAAGAATGCTTTTATTTAGCAGTCAAATATTTAAAACAGACCCAGGAAACTTTTTACTTCTTTGTTTCCACCTGAAGTAAATCTTGGCCAGTTCCCACAAATCAGGTTTCACTGTTCCAAGGCAGAAATTCTCAATTCCTTCACCTTGGATGGAAAGGAGCTGACTGCTTAAGTCACACAGGAATTTCTGGTTCCATTTTTACTACTTGGATTGTTTTCCCCTAGTAATACTTTCAAATGAAATAAAGTCAGTAGTAAGTGGGAAAGCATTTTATACTCTCACTTAGCTAACATTGAACTTAACCAAACTGAGCTTAACAATTATACCTCTGTCACTCTCCCTCAAATATATATATATATATATAATTGTTATATATATAGTACCTTCCTCAAGCTTAAATATATCAGCACTTTGCATAATTATCATAATAGACAACTCACATTTAGTCTAGCATTTAACTCAGAATAACCTAGGAAAATTTGTGAGTTCTATTTATTGTCAATAATTCCCACAGAACTCCTGCATTTGAAAAACCAGAGCTGCTTGGTTATGTCTAAACACCAAAGTCCAAGCCAGCTTTTTCTGTGAAATGAAATGCTTATCCAGTGTCACCCCAAGCACTGATGGAGACACTTTCACTGTGTGAATGAGCTGGGGTAGAGATGCTTTTCCTCTTCACAGTGGCTGGGACAGGCACTGTTTGGGATTTTGGGTTGATAACCCAGGGATGTTTTTGTTATTGCTGAGCAAAGCCCTCATAGAGCCCAGCCCTTCCTGCTTCTCAGCTCACCCCACTGTTGGAACCCTGGGAGTTTTGAGCTTTCTGTGCTTTCTGACACTGACCCTCAAAAGAACACTGCTTTTGACCTGAGGCCTTGGAGAAGGCTCCAAATTTGAGTGACGGAGTTAAAATCACTGTGTAGTTGAATGGAAGTGTGTAGGTTCACATAGTGAAGGGTTTGGAATTTGGGGTTTTTAGAGTATAGTAATGGTTATGGGACAGGATGGAGGTTGTTGGGAATTGTCTTTTTCTTCCTTCTTGCTCCTTCTTCTGTTGATTTCAGGGAGTAGTTTTTGGTTGGATAGTTAGTGCTGCACTGAGGGTCACAGGTGTTTGGTCATTGGGTCAAAAGCATAAATAATATAGGTGTTAGCTTTTAATTGGATAGTTTGCCTTTAAAAGACCTTGTAACCAGCTAGATCCACCAACATTCTCTCTCTTTTATCTGTTAGATAGAAGTGCTGCAGAATTCTCTGTACTTTAGATAAGAATTAATAAACAACTGAGTCCAAACATGAAAATCCATCTCTCGTGCTTCAATCCTGACTCTGAGTGAAGGTAGAGGAGAAAAGATCAGCCACTCACCTGTGGAGCCACTATTACCCCACCAGCAGGGTATGAGGGGTCACCAGCAGCTGGGAGGGGACAGCTGAGCCCAGCTGACCCAAGGGATGTTCCACACCCTGTAATGCTGGGATCAAGGTTTAAACCTGGGCACAGAAGGAGGAAAGGGGGGACATTTTGAGTCATGATGTTTGTGTTTCACAGTCACAGTTCTGAGTGATGGAGTCCTGTTCTCCTGGAGGTGGTGCCTGCCGGCCCTTGGGAAGTGTGCCATGAATTCCTTCTTTTGCTTTGCTCGGCTGTGAGAATTCTGCAGTACCAATTAAACTCTCTTTTTCTCAACTCACTGGTTTTAGAATAATGGAACCATAGAATTCTTTGGGTTGAAAAGGTTGTTAAAGCTCATCCAGTGCCAACCCCTGCCATGGGCATGACACCTTCCACTGTGCCAGGGGGCTCCCAGCCCTGCCCAACCTGGCCTTGGGCACTCCCAGGGATGGAGGCTTTCCCACTTTTACATTTCAATTCTCTCCCCCATGCTGGTGTAGGGGGAGTGAATGGCTCTGTGGGGCTTAGTTCCCATCTGGGGTTAAACCATGACACCAAGTCATGTGTTTAACCCATTTTTAACCGATTTTAACCCATTTTTCTCTTTCTACCTGTCTCTTAAATTCAGTCTTGGGCAGTTTGTATCAGTTGGTTATTGTGCAAACTGCAAACTTACCAAGGCAGTAGTTTAAAATTCTTTTTTCTTCCCTTTTAGATGTAGACTAACAGATTTTTAATGACTTGATAGTGGTTTTAACTCAAAGGTTTAGCACTGCATATGTGAAGCTGCCTCCTTTATAAACATGACTGATAATGAACCAGACAGAGTAGGAAGCAACAAATAATTTGAACATATAGTGGAATCAAGCTTTGCTTTTTGACTGTATGATTCCTCCCAGAAAGAAACACACTTCTCATCTCTTAAAAATATCATTACAGAGAGAGAAAAATTAATTCTACCAGGAACATGAAAAGAGACTGAGAATAACATTAATGTTTTATATGAAACTTACTATTATTCATCATGTAGTACTGAAAAGATTGCTAATAATCAAATTACAGAAAAATACACACCAGCAGCAGTAACTGTATGAATAAAGGTAATCTTCTAACTCCTGTTTTTTTTTGTCCCTGGGCTAAACTAAATAATGACTTAAAGAATTCTAACTTTTTTTCTCCTGTAGAATAGCAGCATAATCTTTCAGCTGACTCTCAGTTGGCCAGAGTCAAGTGAGAAATATTGTTTGACCAGGAAGCACTGAACCTTGGAAAAAGGTATGACCTGGTTCCTTCTTCCAATTTCTCTCTTGTATCACGGGACAAAATGTTGTCTTAAAAATGCTCCTTCTAAACTTAGAAAAGTGGGGGGAAATCTCAAACATATTCCAGGCACTTCCCATTTTCTGCTTAAGAGCAGTGAAAGAAGCAGAGAGCGCAAGGTATTTGTGTACTTCAGTGTTTTACCTTGTTAGTCTGAAACATCAGGAATAATACATTTTTCACTGAACTGAGCACATTTTTCCTTTAGCAGCTGCCTCAGCTGCCTTTTGGGGAGTGCATGTCCCATTTACTCTTTGAAGCTTTCCTACTTCAGAAGGAAGGGAATGCACATCCTGCTGTCTGGAGCAGCAGGGCTGAGGTAAGGGGGCTTGACCTGTGAAATGTTTGTTAGTTTGGGGTCTGCTGTAATTGTTAGCCAGGCCTGCTTTCATCTGGAATAGTCACAAATCTTCAGAACTGCTGTCAGGAGAGGTTGAATGAATCTGCAGGAGTATCTGCACAAGGAAAAATGTTACAGATTTTGTGAGGGCGAAGGATCTTGAAGCCACAGCTCCATGTGGACCCAACAAATGGAGAGTTCTGGAATCAGATTGGGTCAGTGGTCATGCAAAAGTCAAACAATGGGGAGAGCTTTCCATCCCTGGAGTGCACAGATCAGTGATTTCCAGGAATGCTGGTAGAGGAAAAGCAGCTTTTATACCATGCAAACCCTTCAGACATGGGAAACAGTACTTTTTATATGATTTTTATATAGCATTAGATGTTATATGTGTAGAACATTAAAAGATCACGTCACTGAACATTTATAATAGTCAATGTATGTTTTCTCAGCTTTGTAATTCATAACACTCATCAACATTTTCAAGTGTGCAGAATTCATGGAAATTTTATTTCCTAAGAGTATCAACTGCTATCTATATTTTATTCTTGAAATATGAAGAAAAATTGAGAATACAATTCCTTGTTTTGCATAGTTATTTCTTTTATTAGTCCAAGTGAGAAAATTCATCCATGTTCAATTAATCTTATTTGATTTTTTTCACTCTTTGCATTAATGCTCAATTACAAGAACATTTTGTGTTTCATTTGACTCTTTACTATCTAGTACAGAACCAAAAAACCACTAGTAATAGTGGGTTCAATCAATTTCTAAGTGCATACATTTCCTCTAGGTACTGATCTAATTGCAAGCATAGCAGACATTAAAGAAACATGCTCTAAAATGGGAAAATTGTCTAAGTGTTGTATACAATGAGTAAACATGTATCTGATTCTTCTAAGTGCTTCTGGAGTGAAACTTTATTAATTCACATAAATAATCAAATACATAATTCAAGCTACCTCCCAGAATGTGATTTATACACTTGGCCTAAAAGACAGCAAACACTTGAGCTGTATTTCTGTATTACAGAGAGTATGGCTCAATTTTACCCCAGCTCTGCCTCTTCACAGGTGGATTTTATGTGTCAGGACCTGGAGTGCCAAAATGTGAGCCTGAACAACCGCACTGGGCTTCTCACCCACATGGCCCCTGGGGATTTTGGGGTCTGTGTTAGCTCAGCCTTCAATCTTTAGGCGCCTCACAGGTCCTTGTCCTGTCTCTGGGGTGTACATGTGGCACATCTGATGTCCCATCTGCTTGGAGGGTGACTCAATGACCCTTGGTGGGCACATTTGTACCTGAAGCTGTTTTTGGCCACATCTGCCCAGCTGGGCTTTTGTGAGGTTGGACCTCTTGTGCTCTGGGCACCAACTTTGTCAGGTTATCTTAAATGAGCAAGCAGCTAATAGTTGCTATAAAGCTGTTTATTACAAAGGCACATCAATCTCAAAAGCAAAGTCACAGATGTTAAAGTCTATGCTAAGTTTTGGGTTAGAGTCCCAAATAGAAGCAGAAGCTGCTCCTGTCAAGGTCCCGGGCAGCTGATGTTGCTGCAGCAGGTCCTGTCTTCTTCTTGGCTGATGATGGTGGTGAACAAAGCAAAAGGCAAAAGGAATGGTAAAAGCACCAGCTGTCCCCAATGCATGCTCTTATATAGAATCTTCCCAACAAACCAAGACACAAACTTGGACCACCACTCTTTAACTTATCAGAATTTTGGTTTCTTAACACTCCAGGTTATGTATAAACTACACATATGGTCTATCTTGATCTATCTGAAAAATGTAAGCAATATTTTTACTATAGCCCTATTACGTCTAAAACTATGTTCCTGGAGCCTCCACTGAAAACACTAATATGTTTTTCAACCTTCACCAGAACTTGCACTTCTGCTCTGGCATCTGAACCTTTCACTCACTAAAAGCATTGGAACTCATACTAAAACTTACTTACTGATTCACTCACTTGTCCTAAAACTTAAACTTACACCTCTACCTTATGTGTGAGTGGCTTAACATGCTTCAATCCATCCAAAGGCTTTAATTCCATCCCTGCACCTGATTTCTCCCTGAAGAATTCAGAGACACCCTTGATTACAGACTCCAACATCCTTGGACCTGTGTCACAGCCCTGCTGGCGTTTTTCTCAGACCCCAGCTCCTCGTGCTTCTGTCTGGACTTTGTTTGAGCCCTGGAAATGTTTCACACTTGTCCTACTCTAGGTAGCCACTGGGTCTGGCCACCAGCAGCAGTCCCTGCTCAGATCCATCACATCTCCTGCTGAGGAGGTTCCCTGGCTCCCCTGACTGCTCCCTGACATGCAAAATGCTCAGTCTGTCTTTGATGCTGTGGTTTTCATCCTGGGACAACTACTGCATCTCCCCAAGGCAACCTCAGCGTGGCAATAACAGAAAAACAAGGCAAGCAAGGAGCACCCAAATTGCAGCTCCTGTGGGTGGAATGGCAGGTGAATACTACTGAATGTCAAGCTAAAACAAAGACACTTGAACTTCTGAGCTGGAAACTCTGCATTTTCCCCTATCACACAAGAGCTCTGCATTTCAGTTTCAATTCTTGTGCAGGAGGAAAGTAAACCCTGCAATACATCATTTTCTACTGAAAAGAAATATAATATGAAATAGTTTGAGTTTTTTCCTATCAGCTTTGCTCTCTGAATGATGAACTATATTCCAACCAAACAACTTGCTATTGAAGAGGTCTAATTTCTTGCAATTTGAAATCACTGTCTGATTCATATGCCCAGTGCTAATTAAAATTGGGAACGTGATACCCCCTCCTTCCCACCTGTCTGCTCTCCGGGACTGGGAGAAATATTCCAGTAAAAACCAGAACAGCAATTTTTGCTGGAAAAATAAGTAATATTTAGGTGAAATAGTGTTCTTCAGCCCTGCCACCATTTTCTAGATCCCAGTATTTATGTATATATGGTCTTTAGACGGTTGCATTAAAAAGGATTGCTTTAGTGCTGAAAATAATGTTTCATGCAAAATAAAGAAATGTAGGGAGAGGAAATTGGCTTTCTCTCTTACCAGATTGTAGTGATCTAGTTTAAAAAAATCCAACTGCATTTCTAGATAAATATGAAATGAAATTGTCATAATGCTTACTTTTAAACTGGTAGAAAAGAGCTTTGGTGTTTGATGGGATCTGATGAATGCAACTAAAGTGGAAATAGCAAATTTTCATAGAAGATTTTTCTTCCTGTGAGCTGTTTTCCGTGGTTCTAACCTCAATCAAAGCACTCTGATGTTCACTTTCAAGGTCTATGTAGTAGCTGTTGAATGTATTATTCTCCTAAATGATACCTGGGTTTGTACTGAAGTTATCAAATGTATTATTAGACATTTGGGCATGTATTTTCAGTTTTGCTTTTTTAAGCTCGCTCAGGGCAAAATATTTTTCCAAGCCAGGAGTGAACTGCAGCTTCTAGTCTGGGGTGAGATCCATGTGTAGCACAGAGAGGTTTTCAGGTGTTGTTCTGTAAAGTAAATGCTGGGGAGGCAGTGTCAGTGTTGGCTGAAGTCATCCAAACACAGTGCAGAAAGAAAAAA
>PYHW01009983.1:1404937-1414967 GCA_013186435.1 Turdus rufiventris | reverse complement strand
ATTTTTTCATATCAAAAGACTTGGCTGCAGCCTGTATTCCTAAACCTTTCAAGACAGCAAAATTTAAGGCAAGTCCTTTCTAAGATGATATAGACACCCCCAAATAATTGTTTTTATAGATCGCCTGCACTGTTTCATCTGCTTTTAAGGCTCTGCATTATTGTGGATGCTGTGAGGACATATTTTCTTGTGCACTCAGTAGCCAGAATGTGTGAAGTCTTGCAGAATTTCCTTGGTGAGCTCTGCCATCTGCTGTGGATCAAAGGTCAGCAAGTCTCTGAACAGTAAATACCACACAGCAAAATTTCATATGAAGAAGCTTCAAATTATATTCGTTTGAAGATTTAATTTAAATGCATTAATGAAATAAGCAAAAATGTGTCTGTCACAATAGTTCTGAATGCCAGCTCTGCTGCCTACAAAGAGTTCTTTTTTAGCCAGATTGAAAGAAAATGTTATCTCTTAGTTCTTCCATTGTTAAAAAGTTAAAAGTTCACACAGTTAGAATGCTCAGGTCAGATTTGTATCATCTTCCTTCCATATTCATGAGTTCAGCAGTAATTCGATAAACAGCTTAATTTTTTGCTCATAAGCTGGGATTCCAGTTAGGAGATATAATTACAAAGCCTATTTTGGGCACTTTTTTTTTAATACTGTGGTGTGGTGGCAGAACACTGATGTGAATTTTTGTGATTTAACATGTGCAAAATAAAGTGTGCCTAGTATGTGGGAGTAGGACACTAATCACAAGAAATGAGGAAAAAAATACTTAATTCTTTGTTATACATTATTTCAATGAAAAATTGTGCTGCATTGCAAAAATGTAGAAAGGCAGAATGCAGACTTGTTTCATGCAGTTTGCACATGTATACTCTTTTCCCTTTCTAAACAGGAAATTAAATTTTTTAGGAATGTGATTTCTCTGTTTTGAAATTTATTTTTCCTAAAGGAAAGCAGATTGTCAGTGCATGTAGCTGTATATTGGTTTTTAGGTTTTGGTTGAGAGGTCAAACTAAGAACATAAAAGGTATAACTTGATATTATGTTAAAGAAAAGTGAATTCTGCATTCTATGCAGAACAGAGCAGGAGTGTCAGTCAGTTCTGTGCCTCCTGTGCTGAAATCTCAGAACTAAGCAAAGATTTTAATTGGAGAAACATTTTCAAAGTGTACTCTAATTTGCCAGGCTTTACTTCAACTGATGTTATTGAGCATCCTGGTAGTGCCTAGGAAAATTGGAGACACTGGGATCCAACACTTCCATCAGCTGGAAGATGGAAAAACATTTCTTGCTTGGACTGAAAAAATAGCTGCAGTTTAATGGGAGATGTCTGTAAATTTAGTCTTACAAAACTGGTTTTCCTGATGCAGGAGAAGATTGAGGTAAGATCATTTTGTTTTCTTGTCGAGATTCCCTGGGTTCCTAATGAATTCCTAATGAACACAACATGTGCAGGTTAAGTCCACCCATGACAAGGGTGTGTCCGACCCAAGGGCTGAATTTAATAACTGGAGTAGTAATTAAGAAAGTTACTATTTTTAATCTCCATTTTGTAAGTGTGTTTTGGTGGTTTTCCATTTTAAAATCTTTGTTTTGTGTATAAAAGGATCCTTTCTCCTCCTCTGTCAAAATATCATTGTAAGGATTATATGGCATTGACTATTCTGACCATAAGAACTTCCTTCTGTATTTCTGTACTTCAGAAATCAGTAAAATAACAGTACTGTGACAATTGTCACAGACAGCTTTCCTTTCAGAATTATGATGAGTCCTATTATAATCATCAAGGCTACCCTATATTCACTGCCCTCTGAGCACCCCTTCTAACTTTTTACTTTGGGCTAAGAAGATGTCAGAGAAATGAGTCAATGAATGTGAAAGACCATCAGAGTGGGTGGAATAATATTGTATTTACTTGTATTTCCTTTTTACTACCCAATATTAAACTTTTCCTAGTTTAATATTTGGGGGTTTAAAACAAACGCCCAGCCTATCCCAGTGAGGATCTGAATTTAGTGTCACCTGCTGTAGCATGGGGGTGGGAACAGATGATCCACTGCCGTCCCTTCCAGCCTGACCCATTCTGGGATTCTCTGAGTCCTCTATGTTCCCATTGATTCAATTTTTTGTTCTGCTTTTGTGTTCTGCTGCTGTGATTCTCGTCCTACTCAAGCTATTGAATTTATTTGAGAAAGTTGTGAACAGGGTGTTGCTCATTGGACAAATTTAGGTCAACAGTTCCTGTGGTGCAGGAAATACTTAATTAGAGAATGCTGTAAAATGTTCATTTCTATTTAAAAATAGTTTCAAAGATGCTGTACTTCTTTTCACATTAAAATAGGATTTCCCTTAATTTAAGTGAATATATTTGTTCTCTCATATTTGATCTCTTCAATAACTACACCAGTTTCTCTGGGATTTTTTTGTTCCACCTTTTTGAACTCTTTCTTTTTCACTAAATAAGCTCTTTTAGTTCATTTTTCCACATAGTCTTGCTGTCTTTGGAAATTTATGTCCAGGCAGCAAGAAACTTCCAGATATCAAACTCTTTTTTACCATTTCCTCTGTCCTTCTGCTTCAAGAAAATGTATCACTCAACCTTATTAGTGATTTGTGTTGGTTTTTTAATTTTCAAATTTATCAGAGTAAATCTATCTTTATCTACATGATTCTTCTCATTGAGGTAGTAGTGCCATTTGAAAAATAAATGTAATTAAAAGCAAAAAAATCCCCAGTTTGAAAACAAATGCTTTCAAAATTTTATCTCAATGGATTTTCAGAAAAAGCAGTTTAGGGGTTTTCTGTGTCTCCTTTCAGAATTTATGTCTGTGTCATTTCTCCAACTTTATATAGTCCGCTTCTGACCAAGCAGGGAAAGGCAGAGAGTATTCTTGCAATTCCTACCACAATGGTGCTGAAACTTAAATTTAAAATGTTGTTTGTTTCAATATTTGATCTCAGATTTTCATGAATATTTGTTAAAAAAAACCTCAAAACAACAAAGTAAATGTTTTCACAGCTACAGATCACTGGATATTCACTGCAAAATGTGCAGCAATTATTTATGGAAGCAAAAGTTTTCATTATTTATGTTCATTTGTTGTCTAAACGAAAGAGTTTACAGGAAAGGCAGAGCTGGAAAAGCCATTTCTAGAGTCTGTTTCAGGAAAACACCATTTTAGTGCTCTTAATACATATCATTGAGTTTAGACACTGCATTCTGATACCTGGAGGGGAAGGAAATGTAAAGAGCCACGTTCAAAATGAGTGTTGGGATATTTTCACATGTTCTATTGGAGAGATTCACCACTGCTGCCTTTTGTGATTCCTCTTAAATTACTGTACATGCATTTCAAGCACAGATTGTTTTCTCTGATCCTGGATATCTTTGCTTATAATTGAAATCAATTCAACAATGGCTGTAAAACTAATGTTGCACCAACAATGCAATGTTGTCTCCTAGATTCGTTTAGTGCTTCATTTGTATACATTTCATTTTCCCACTAAAATGATTTTGTTCAGTGCTTCCTATACCCTTTTAAACTGAAATTATCAGCTATTATTCTCAACTAGAAAATAGTTCTTTATAAAAAAAAACTTTTATGGGAAGATCAGAGGAAAAATAAGTGCAGCAGAGCAGGTAGAGATGACACTAGAAGCAATATAGGAATAGCTGGGCTGATTAACTCTTCTTTGAGCAGCAGCAGAAGCACTGAGAAGATTAAGAGCCACCTCTAGAAAAGGGATGAGCTTGGATTCAGAGGAGAGAATGAGTGATAACTCCCACCTCTCTCTTGGATTTGAATCAGTAGATATTACATGAAATTCCTTGCAGGGTGGCTGTGCTCACTTTGCCCAGACTGCAGAGGTGAGTGCAAAATAGTAATATCCAACTTTATGAGCAGAATTAGGAGCAAGCAGAAACAGCAGAACTCCTAAAAAATACCAGATGCCATGAACCTGAATTATTGTTCAACTGTTTCTAGAGTTTGTCTAATATGCCTAGTATGTCTAACATAGCTAATACACACATATATATTTAATTGGTTATTTTCAGAGATTAATGCAAGATTTAAGCAAAATCTTCAGTGCTACCTGGAAGAACTTTTAGCCTTCAAAAACACATGCAATATCACAGCAATTATGGGAAAATTGAAGTTCAGTGATCGACATGGTGGAAGAGGATGATTTGATTTTGGTAACTGAAGAAGTGCAAAATAAACACAGAACTTGGGAACAAGAATCCAGACTAACGAAGTTTGAAAAGATATGAGGAAAAGAATGGAAATGGACGTAAAAGGAAAGAATGAGTACCTGAATTTATATTGTCTCTTTCTGTCTCCTTTCTTTTAATACCACTAATTTAACAAATTTTAGTATATTTTTATAGAATTACAAGTCAAGGTCAGTGAGCAGGTCTGCATGGAGAAGTGTCTCTGAATACTAACTTGGATTTTAAGGCTTTGGTAAGCTTGGGAAAGGGCTATAAAAGTTTTTGAAGTTTCCACTGAGAGAGGGTAATTCAGTTCCCCCAGCAGTGCTTTCTGAGCCTTGATTACAAGGAAACTGAGTTTGAATTCGGTGGCAAAATAAAAAACCACTTTTTGGATAAAGCATTTAATGGCTTCTGCAGCCCTTCAGGGCTCTCCTCCTGTTCCCCCAGTCTACCTTTTTATGCTTGGTTTTGGAGCAGGGTTAAACCACTGGAATTTCAGCTCCAGCCCCAGACATTTCATATTTCTGTCATCATAAGAGGCTGTGCATCGTCATGAGAAAAATTGCTGTTTTATGGACAAGTGCATAGGTGAGAACAGCTCAGGCACTGCAGGCTGGGAGCTGAGGAACAAAGAAACACTTTGTGGACAGCAGGTTACACAGACAGCAGCTCTGCAGCCCTGGATTGCTGCTTACAGAAAACCTGAGGCAAAACATTCCTTTTGGGGTTTGAAGGACTTGCAGTGTCTGGAAAGAGCTAATGAAGGACAGGAGGTGGAGAATGATTCACACAACAGCTCCAATTGAGTGCATAGGACAAAGCAGAGGGAAAGAGGAGACAGATCAAAGCTTAACAAGTGAAGCACTTCTCAATTAAATCTAAAAAAACCCCAAAACATTGGACATCTGAACTGTTTGTAAAAGTGCCAGGACAAAAGTGACTGTTACTGCCACGAAATGGATTGTATTTTTGCATTTTTGTTTATCTTCAGAATATTACACAGGAGCATCATAAGTTATGGAAATGGAGATTGTTTAGTGCCGCTGACATCTGTTCCAAACCGGCAATGAATCTCCCTGTGAGGGAGATGAATGGAAGAAATGGAGAGGGAATATGAGACAGGGCATTAGCAATCAGAATCAGGTCACTCACATTGATTTTTACTTACAATTGACTTTGTTATGAAGGGAACTTTGGAAATTTCTTCCACACAAGAAATTATTTCATTCACTGTGAAGTCAGTAAAACAAACCATTGATTTTCATATGACAAATATTAAAGTAATCTCTAGCAGTGTATTTAGTGTGAAGATATTCCAACCAATATTACCTAAAGTGCTTTACTTAGCAGATACAAGAGCTGCTTCCTAGAAGAAAAGATATGCTGATATTCCTTTAGTTTTCATTATGATAATCATTAACATGCTTAAAAATCACTTGTGCTTGGTATTTACACAATGCTCTTCCTATATATATGTTTAAAAAGCATTAAATAACAGATATTTAAATCCGAGGCAAATACTGTAAAGTTTCAGATATAGCTGCAGGGATTCCCTTAAATTAGAGATTCCAAAATCCTCGCTGCAATGTGACAGTTTTATGTCCTTGGCTGATAGCTGCTTGGACTGGAGCCGTAGTGAGTTAATCAGATTCTCCCTGTCTCTGCACATTTGCTTTAATTACAGAGCCCTGGTTAGATAATGCACAGATTACAGAGATGTGTGTGACCCAACGAGGCGTTACAGAGCAAACCTTGCACTTTGCGTTCCTGCAACCTCATTCATTTGGGAAAAAAATGGATCTCTGATTTCACTCAGGCACTTGGAGGATTCCCCCTCTCCTCCAGCTTCTGTGCTTGCAGTTTTTGAAACATGCAGCAGAGGGATTGAAAAACACCACAACATGAACAGTGGTGAGGTTTTTCTGACCAAAAAGATCTTCTCAGCGTTTTGCCTTTCCCTGCTGGCTCAGTCCCAGCTGGCAGAGATTACCCACTCGGTTTGTCTCAGCCCAGTCTGCTGAGAGCCACAGAGAGAAACATCACCTCTTGCCTTGAAAACATTCCAGCAATTCCACATATCCCCGTGTATTTATTTCTGCAGGAAAATCCCCTCTCCCAGAAGCACCATGAGTGCTGTGGTTTGCAGAGATAGCCAGATGAAATACAGAGTTTCCAGAGAACAAATGAATCAGCAGCTGCTTCTAGCAAGGGATTGTTGTATTTTTGCTGCTACACTTCTGCCTTAGGACTTCTATTTACATATATATTAATACATATATATACACAAACTATATAAATATATATTTCTATACACACACATATAAAATATCTTTTAATAAACATTTCAAACATAAAATATGTATAAATATGTATGCACTTATGTGCATGTTTATTTATATGCATATTATCTAGTGGGGTTAAACCAGCTGTAGAAAATACAAAATAACTGTGGTGGTTTTTTTTGTTTTTTGTTTTTTTTTAAAGTGCCTCCAGGCCTGCATGTTCTATCTCTGAAAGTCTGAGTTCCCTATTTGTGAACATAAAAGGAAATACTGGAAAGTCACGTTTGAAGTTAAAATTCCATCTCATAAGTAAGCCTGAGGAGGGTGTGCCCAGGTTTGGTAAAACTGTGGGGAGGGTGAGTGTTGGTGGAGCATTGCAGAAACTTCAGCTGAGGGGGATAATCACTGTCCAGCTGGAGGGGATGCTTAGCCTGGTGTGTACCTCAGGGAGAGCTGTTCATGCAAGAACAAAGAGAATTTGAACCTACTCATGTCTTACTCATCGTAGGGAGATCATGAATATTCGAGCTGAACATTCACAGCCACAATGAAATAATAGAACAATAACTACAGCAACCACAGAAGGAATTCAAAGGGGTGGTGCATGTCCAACACCCCCAAAGACTCTGCACTCTAAGCCACAGCTTCTTTTTCTTTAGGAATGTGAGGAATTGGATTGCAGCCTGCTTGGCAGAGCCTGGATGTTCCTACCAGCCATAAACATACCCACCACTGCTATCCTACAGAAATGAATGCTTCATTCTGCTCCTTCTGCCATTAAAGGAGCACTTGAATACAATTTTCTGTCACAATCACACTGCTCAGTCAAGCTCGTGCTGGCAAAATGTCAGTATTTGCAATAACTCTCATTTTGCTAATTAATCTTAACCTGGTGGGGAAATTAAGACAAAGATTCGAGTTAAAATTATGTGACATTTTAATTTGCAGTCTGGTTATCCCACTTCAGTATTTTTCTACAGTTTAATATGACACTCAAGCTGGTTTCTTTTCCCAAAAACCTCAGAGTCCAATTTCACCTACATGACAAGAAGTTTTACTTATGAAAAGAAATACTCAGTAGCAAGACATCTGCCTGTTCCTAAAAATTCTTCTATGCAAAAGCATGAAATATTTTACAAACCTGTAAAACCTATATATATTTATTTATTTATTTATTTATTTATTTATTTATTTATAATCCTGGATTTTTTTTTCCTATTGCTTTGTTGCCTGAATAACTGAGATATTAAATTATTAAGTTCCTGGTTTTTCTGGTGGGAATGAATAGGTAAGTCTATTTTTCCACCAAATCATATTTAGAAAGGATTTAGCTGTGATAAAACTAAAGAAGCAGCATTCTCTCCCCCTGTTTAAAACTTGGTTTTTGAGGGAAGGTGGAAACAAAAGTATTGAATTTTGGTTGACATCACATCTGATTCCAATTTAGCTGATCGTAATTTCAGGAAGGTTTCATACAGGGTAAAAGTGACTGATGGCTGTTTGTGCTGTCACTTTATACTCAGGGCTGCATAATGACGAGTGTAACTGTGAATATTCATGCTCAGGTATATCAGGTATTAGGTTTAATATTGCACTGTTCAGTAGAACTCATGATACTTAAGAAAAACCTGATACTTAAGGAATGACTTTTTCATAGGGACTATCATCTTTTTTCCTGCTTCTGTCAAGAATTAGAACAAAAAGTTCTAAATTGCAGTAGCAACATTTAACTAGCTTTTTAAGACTACAATTTTATCATACCTCCTTCGTAGAAGAAAATATTTAATAATAAAAAAAGTAGAATTAATTTTCACTTCTGCTCTTATCTGCTCTGTACTTTCAGCACTTTACACTGAAACGACATGTTCATTGGAAAAGAAGCAAGCAAAGGTGAGACCTGGGAAAACAAAGAAAGAGAAATGGTGTTTGGAGCATATTATGCTACAGGAGACAAAACAGAGGTTTAGCTAGCATCCAACAATTGACCAGTTTGTTACTCGTACTCTATGTTGAACAATTATCTCCACTACTCTTACCTCTGCAGTACTTTTGGATCTTATTTATTCAGAGGGGTAACTTTAACAAGTTTCCTTCTTCATTTCTTCTCTGGGGAATATCTCTGCTTTGGAACAATTTCTGAAGGCATTAGACAAAGATAATTTGAACACGACAAGTGCAAAGATTGTTGGTTTCCTTGCTGTAGGTTGTTAAATACCTGGTGTAAACCAAAGTGTTTATGATAAGTTTACAGAAATTGTGTCAGCTGTACTGCAGGTGCCCTGGCACTAATGAATTAGCCTGGGAGTGGAAATTCATCTGCTGCATGATTTTCAATGAAAATAACTAAAGAGTTTTTTTCACTTGCTAGTAAAGCAGGTGAAGCCTGGGGAGGGTGAACTATTTATTCCCCAAGAAATGGAGTTTTAGGATCTCCTCACATTTTTGTAAAAGTGTCACACCAAGGTGCTTGGGAATTTTCTGTTTACCTGCCAACTTACAGAAGCAAGAAATTCCACTTGTGTCTTTTGAACTTCCCATTCCTCTTGGCAACATGTCCTCACCATCTGCTAATTATGCTGTCACAGGCCTTTGGGTGATTCATTTCTGCTCATTGCAATGTCAAAGTGAGACATTGGCTTCATCCCCTGGTGGCTGGGACAACTTCCTTAGAACTGGGACCAAGGTGAAAGGGTTTGGCTCCCAATCTGCTTTTTTCCTGATACAAAACAGAATTTTCAGATGGGTGGTTCATACAAACATGACCTCTGTTAGAGTAAATATTCTTTACAGGTGATAGGGAAGAAAAATATCATTGCAGAATCTTTCTAAAAGTTTTTTGTCCCAAAACAAAGCACACCCTTTTGAGCTCATGTTCATTAGACATGAAACAAATGTACTGATGGAAAAAATTCCAAGATTTATTGGCCTAACTTGATCCAGCTAATTTCCTTTTTGCTCCCTTTGTTCAGCTATCAAACTAAACAGCAGTCTTCATCCAGCTCTGGAAACTACTGTGTTTTGACAAAGTCCAAAATTTTCCTTTATTCTTCTGATTGACTACAGTTTCTTCTTTTGCAACAGCTGGAAGTAATTATGTTTCATCATTTAGCTGGATAAATGGTTATTGTTTAAGCAGTCTCTAAAGGAAGTAAAGTTTTAAGGGAACAAACTAAAAAACCCAACAATGTATGAATATATATTAGGTTTAAGCTGTTCCTAGTGTTTGCATAGTCAAGGAGGGAGGTAGGTAAAATTGAAGGTATCTCATTTTCATGGTACAATACAGTTTGATGCTTACTTTCCTTTGAGCTTGGAGACAGCTGATCCTTAATTGCTTCAAATTAAAGTCAATGTTCGAGGATTTAGGAACATACCAAGAAAGAGAACACAAGCTCATCCCATTCCAAAACAAACCATGGCAAGAACACCTCCCACTGTCCCAGCCTGCTCCAGCCCCAGTGTCCAACCTGGCCTTGGGCACTGCCAGGGATCCAGGGGCAGCCACAGCTGCTCTGGGCACCCTGTGCCAGCC
>PYHW01009983.1:1377316-1404887 GCA_013186435.1 Turdus rufiventris | reverse complement strand
CGAGGATTTAGGAACATACCAAGAAAGAGAACACAAGCTCATCCCATTCCAAAACAAACCATGGCAAGAACACCTCCCACTGTCCCAGGCTGCTCCAGCCCCAGTGTCCAGCCTGGCCTTGGGCACTGCCAGGGATCCAGGGGCTGCCACAGTTGCTCTGGGCACCCTGTGCCAGCCCTGCCCACCCTGCCAGGGAACAATTCCTGCCCAAAATCCTATCTAAATTTAGGTTGAGGTCATCAGTCCTTGTCCTAGCACTCCAGTTCCTGAGAAATTGTCCCTCTATGGTTTCCATGTAGCCCCTTCAGCCCGTGGAAGGTTCTGTGAGCTTTCTATAGAATTCTCTTCTCTCTTCTCTCAACTCCAGCAGAAGGCCACTATATAAAGCAGTATAAAAAAGTGAGTCATTTACCTTTTTCTCCTAATGAGATGAATCATGAGGAAAAAGCTAGGTTAATGTTCCAAGGAGCTTAATTAGATTCAGGTGAGAGCTTGAAAAGGCAGCTAAGGTGCTTTCAGGCAGTGCTTGTAGGAAAAGCCTTAATTAAGAAGACTGATGGCCTTTTACTTAAGTCTCTTCAGGACTGTAGAGAGTCTTACTTAATTCCTCCAGATTCAGCAGCAAACCAGATTTGAAATTCCAGCATTTTTCTTACTTAGTAAAACAAAACTGCATCTTTGTGGCTGCAGCAATCTCTCTGGGGTACAGCAGGAGTGCAGTGTCATCAGGGGTACAGGGGAAAGTACAATTAAATAGGAATTAAATAAAAAGTTTACTGGTAACTGAAAGATTCATAAAATTGCAAATATTTCAGTACAACTGCAGTGCAAACAATTGAATGGTAGATTGCAAAAGTATTTTATAGCTAAGACTGCTGTGATTTTTTTTTTTATTTGCTCGCAATACACAAATCTCACATGGAATTCATTTAGTCATCTTAAAATCCACACAAGCTTTAAATTTATCACTTTAGTTGAGGGGTTTTTTCCTTCCTTTTTGTTTTCACCCTGCAAGAACAATAAGGTATATGAGGTATTTTAGCTGCAGGGTGCATATTTGGAGAAAGTGCTTCCTGTGGAGTTCCTCTGCCTTTCTTGTAAATTAACTGCAGAAACCCCGGTCATGTTACAGTATGACATTTAGTTTTCTAATCTGTTTAATGCCATGATTTGCACATGATGTCTTCTGATGTGCTTTTATGTTTTTGATGCTAAAAAACCACATTAGAGTTGCAGTAGGGATTCTTTCCACAGACAATATAACTTGTAACAAATTGCATATTTCAGAAGAAATATAACAAAAGGCCTAGCCTTTTATCATGCTCATTATTTCTAGAAATACAGCCCCTATCTTATCTCTCTGTTTCTTGACATAATTTACGAACACCATGTTGGACACATATCAATGCTGCATCTCTATCAGTTACATTCATGCATATTTCAGTGACTTCAGACTGAAAAAAAACCCCAAACTTAGCATTTGGCTGGGCTCAAGTAGTATCGAGATATTTTGCAGTCAATAATTACAATAATTTCACGATTACAAGCCACACTTGATTATAAGCTGCACCTCCGGGTGTTGGCAATGTTTAGGTCTTTGTCCATATATAAACTGCACCGGATTATAAACTGCACTCTCGTTCGCAGCAGGAATCCGCGTGCAACGAAGTAACAAATTAGTAAAGGAATCGCAGGATTGCGGGGTTTACTGGCTCGGCTTGGGGCCGAGCAGACTCAGCCCACTTGGAGCTGCCAATGGGGCCGGGTGGCCCAGTTCAGCGCTGCTGCTCAGTGGGGCCACTTGGGGCTGGCTGCCACTGCCACTGCCGCTGCCACTGGGTTTGCTCACCCCCACACACCTTCTGCACCACTGCCGCTGGGCTTGCTCGCCCCGGCCCGGTGCTGCCCCACGGTGCCGGCGGGAGCCCGTCTGCACCACCAGCAGCAGGCGGGAGGAGGGGACCGAGCCCACCCGCACCCACAGTGTGGGCAGGAGGTGGGGATGGAGCCCACTCGCATCTGTGGCAGCGGCGGGAGAGAGGCACTGAGCCCACCTTCACCTGTGGCGGCGACGGGAGGGAGCCCCCCGCCTCTCCCCTGGACCATGGGGCCGGCAGCATGGAGCCCCTGCCTCTCCCCCGGGCCACGCTGCCTGAAAGACGGAGCCCCCCGCCTCTCCCCCTGCGCTGCCGGCACGGAGCCCGGCTCCACCCGCCGCAAAACAGAATAACCAATTTGTAACAATTGCGAAATCCCTGGTTTTACTGGCAGGTGCTCGGCTCAGCACCTCATCTCGCACTTCCAGGTTTGGAAATTTCAGAACTTTTTTCATATATTAGCCTCTCCTGAGTGTAAGCCGCATTTCTGGGTTGGGATTAAAATTTTTGTCAAAATGCTGTGGCTTATAATTGTGAAATTACTGTACATGCATTTGTGTACCTGTGAGTTTATACACAAACACACACAGAGCAACTCTTCCAGGGTGGAAGAACTGTCTTGTATTTCAGCTATACTGAGATACAAGTTAATCATCATCTTTTTGCAGTTATTCATACAAAAGTGTTTGTGAAAGGACAATAATGACTTATACTCATTCAAGCCTTCGCACTGCTCTTACTCTAGCTTGGTTGAAGCTGCACCAGCTTTGTGTAACCAGTATTTCAGAACTAGTGTTAAAAATTATTTTCCCAAAGGAAATAGGCATTTTTCCTACAAAGACTGTTATCTTCTTTCCCCTTACTTAGCAGAATTTCAAAATATAAATATATGTAATAGAAAAGAGTCTGGGGTTAAGAGGGGAGCAAGATCGGACAAAGATTTGGAATAATTCAGAACAAAAACTAAACAAAAAAAGCTAAACAAAAGCTAAAGGCTTTTTTTTTTTTTAATTTTTAATGTGACCTTCACCTTCTCTCTTCCCTCTGTCTCTCCCCTCCCACTTTTGGTTTCAATCTATTTCTGTAATCACAGCCTTGGAAATTCTCATCTCTACAACTTTAGTGAGTCTTGTAAGCAGAAGGAAAAAAATAATCCAGATGATGTGCAGGAGGATCCAATCCCAGCAATTTGTAGGGAAAATGAGTTACAACAGTACTGTCATCATCAAATGAATTATTCACTGAAGAATACTCAGCTGGCAGTTCTACTTTTGTGTTCCTATGCAGAACAAAAGATTTTAGATGGTGACCCCAGTTCCCAGAATCTCCATGCACAACAAGCTACCATCATCTTGACACCTGCTAATTACTCTGCACAACAGTTGCATCTCGTGTTCACCAGTAAATGATGAGGGGCTGAACCTGAATTCCAAGCTTTGTTTGTCTACTTGAGGCTCTATAAATTAAAGTGTTCTGCATGAGGTGGATGGGGTTTGTCCAAAAGCTGCAGGAAGCTATAGATGGGGACTGCTCATTTTTAAATCCCGTGTTGAGCCAAACAGACAGTGGAGACTACTATAGATCAGTGTCAGAAAAACTCTGATTTTTAAGGGAAGAATTCTAAGGAAAAATGTTTTGGTTTTTTTTTTCCCGTTAGCTTGCCAGAGTCTCTTGTGTCTGAAAAGTTTTGGCGCTTGGGGAAGGTGCCTAGAGACTGGAAAATTGCAGACATGCCAGGCAAGGATGGGGATGTGGGAGATACAGGGGGTTCCCCTGTTCCCATCAGTTTTGGGGAACTCTCTTGAGCTGTAGTTTTGGGTTTTTGTGAGTATGAGCAACCTCATACTGAGGTGCTGAGGGATGAGGGGAGGAGGAGGGAGCTGTGTTTGTGCAGCTGGGAGAAGGGGATGCTCAGAGGAAGGGAGCCTCATTTCAGTATTCCAGAGACAGAGGGGATGTGTTTATTCTATTATTTTCATTATTGTTGTATGAAGTGGTTTGGGATTTATTTGCTGCATAAATACTGGGGTTTCTTTACAGGGTAAGCTATATACTGATATTCTCTTTACACTGTAAGTTAATATTGAAACCAAAAATCCTTTAGAATTCCTTAATACTTTGTCTACTGCACATTCTTTCCATCCCTGCCAGTTGCTTTTCAAGTGCCTGGAGTATTCAAGGTAAATTCTCTATTGTTTTTGCAATCTACCTTGTCAAGACAAAAATAGTCTCTCCTTAATATAAAACTTCCACAATTGTAATTTGAGTCAGTGTGGGACAATTCCAAGAGAGAATATTAAATTAGAAGCAGTGGACTAAATTTAGAGGTGTTAGGCAGCAGAAATCCTGGTTTAAGGAAAAGTAAAGCCCTGGGTGTGTAGCTGAGCCCGGCATAGACACTCCTCAGGCACTGCTGGGTTCAGAGTCCCTTCCCAGGGCCCCTGGTAGCTCACCCAGGTGTCAAGAGCACCTTCACAGCTTTTCCTCTGCGAGTGTCTCTACCTTCATTTGTCCAATGGTGTTTCAAAGAAATGTAAAACAAAAAAAAAGTAGCACTTGGAGAACATTGTTTGGGGAAAGAAAATATCCATTCTGATGCTTTTTTTTTCCTGTTAAGGTAAAAAAAATTGTGGAAGCAGAAAAGACAATAGAGTAAACAAAGTCTGAACTGAGTGTGCAAACTCTTCCAAAATTCCTGACAGGAAAAACAATTTAAATCCAGCAGTTCCTAGGGGACCCCTTAACAGACACGTCCTAATGAGCAGAACTGCAACATTAAGAGCCTGACATTAAAGCAAAAAGCATATTGAGACAGCCAATGTTTAAGTTAATTATTATTTATTGAGCTAAGTATGACTGATTATGTAAGACAATGTGGATTAAAGCCAATATTATATGAAACAGTCACTTTTTAGGTATAGTTTTTCTATATGTAAAGAATTTTCCATAATTTTCAGTTCCTGAATCACTACTCAGCAAAACTCTTTCTCCAACAGTCCCCCTAAATCAAAATAAATATTAGTCAGCTCTCACTTAACATAAAAACCCTATTGTGTTTGTGCCTTTTGAAATTTGTCATGGCTGTGTCTTACCTTGGAACTGCCCTTTTCCAGGGGTTGGCCAAGGAGCTGTTTGTGCCAGAGGCACAGCCTTATCCAGACTAATTCTGGATAACTGAAAGGTCACAAGCACAAAGAACCAGCAGGTGCAATTACTGCCATGCTAGAAGGGTGCAGCAAATGCAGCAGAGTTCACTATTGTCTCTTGAACTGGTGTACACAAAGTCCTGATCTTGGCAACAGAATGGAAAGCAATAATTAAGGCCTTTAATTTATCCCTGAAATGGTAAAAGAAGTCTGACAGACTAAACATCAGTTGTGAGAAAAAGAGCAGGAGTCCTGTGTTTATGGGAAAGATGGAGGTTTACAGGGAATTATTTTTTCACTGCTGGACAGAAGTCCCGTTGACAACTCCAAGGGATATTATTATTTTCTCCCTTTTTGTCTCAGACTTGTGGGAGAAATAAACACACGTTCTTTGGGTGACTGATTCTGGTAATTAGAAGAGAACCTGAGCCTACTAATAAAGCATTAGCAGAATGTGATATTTTTTCCAGCAGTTTCATTTTTAATTCTCTATGAAGAGATGTAACTGGCTGTACTAATTTAATTCAGATAGCTTTTTTTTTTCTTTTCCTGACCTGCCATGTCAAATAGGGTGTAAAAATGTGCCCAAAGAAAATGTAATGCTGGGTAGCAGAACAAGATTTTTCTTCAAACATAAAGTTTCAGAACCTCAGAAGTGGAAAAATTTATGCTTGTACCACTCATGTATTTTTTAAGTTATTTTTTCCCCAAATATCTCATCGCTATCTTGTTAGAGTAAAAATAACCTCCTCTCCTTTATCAGCAGAGTTCAGAGAATATTTCAGTTTAGGAAAAGCTTTTCAAATCTTGCCATTGTTTCTTTCTCCATGTAATACAAAACCTTTGGATTGTTTTTGTAAAAACAAAATTGCCAAAGTGTCGGTGTTCTGTTTAAAGCCTGATTTTGGATTTGAGAAGATTTGCCACGTTTGAAAACGGTGACAGTAGGACACAGTATGTCCTTTCTAAAATTTGGTTTGTGAGTAGTTGCTCATCTGTGGAAAACTGAGGAAGTGGATCCAGGTTTTCCATCGGTTGCAGTGGGACATTCCCACCTTTTGCACAGAACTTCCTCTGGGATGTTCACTCAGCATTTTGTTGACTTGATTCACCTTACTAAAGGGTAAATCAGATTCCTTAATTTCTTTACACATTAAGCACAATGACATTGAGAAAGTCAATTATCTCTGTTATGTGTTTCCTTAACAAGGTTTTGCTTTTGTCTCCTTGATCAGGACAGGCTGTAGCTTTGTCTGGGGGTTTTGTCCTGTGCCGGGGGGTTTTTGGTTCATTTGGTCCCCAGCTCAGAGTGGTGCAGATCAGACCAGGGGGCACAGCAGGAATTTCCCCATGGAAGGGTGCTCAGGGATTGGAAGTGCCCAGGGAGGGTTGGATCCCCATCCCTGGTGGTGTCACCTGGAGGTGGCACCCAGAGCTCTGGGCTGGGGACAAGGTGGGGATGGGGCACAGCTGGGACTGCATTGGCTGGGAGGGCTTTCCAACCTCAGTAATACTGGGATTTTTTGACATGAATACTTTTTATAGTCAGTGCCTGAGTCATGATAAAGTCTTCCTTAGAACATTCTTAGGAGTGCTATAAGGAAGCAAACCAAAATCCGTGCAAAGATGAATTTGTAAAACAAAAATTCACTGCTTTTTCTTGCTTTTCATTCCAAGTGTGCAGTGTTTTCTTAATATATAAAAATATGAAGAAAACAATTTAAAATTTTTAGGAATGTTTTTTTCGTTTTTTTCCCCAAAGTGCACGGCTAGAAAACTACTATAACAATTCATGATTTTTTCTTTCCTTTACCTCAGTGTAAGAAGGAAGAAGGAGCTGGATGAAAGCTTTGAAGATTAAGTTTTTGTTGTTTAAAATTTAAAGAGCAAACAAAAAATTATCAGAACTGCTCCTTGACAAATCCTGTTAAATTGAATGGTAGTTTGGATCTTCTTAATGTTGTTTTTTATTTCTAATTGGCTCACCAAAAAAACCCCCCAAACCAACAGAAACAAAACAACCACCAAAACAAAACCACCTTTCCATTACAAACTTCAGAAAAATAAAAATTGTTACCTCTCTTTGTCTGCAGCAACTTGGTTAAAATGACAGAATAATTACAATTAATTAGTTAAGACTGATGTAGTAAACAATATATAATCCGTAATTGTGAGATAAAAGTGGCTACTTGTGATACTTAATGTATTCCAGGCACCTAAAGTGGAGATATAATGGTTCTTTTTAGTGTTGCTGTGTTTTCACTATGCTGGATATGTCACTTTATAGCTTCCTTGTAGCTTTTAGACAATAAAAGTCCCACTGTTAATGTAGCCGGCAGCCCTTGCAGACTAGTTAAGCTCAATATGCAGTTGTTGGTCTTAATGTGGCCTAAGAGAAGGTGCCTATTGAGACCTGCCCCAGCTGCAGTGCCAGACAAAGAAAAACACTGCAATTTATAGATTCTGCATACCCACGCCTTCCAAACTTGTACAGTGGCTTTCCTAGGTGAAAAATAACAAAATGCTAGAACTCAGAGCCTTGTTTAGAAATTAGGTCACTGGAAATGAGATTGGTGGTTTCCCTGAACTCCTGCCCTGTGGGATGGATTTGACTGCCAGCAATGTATTTGATAATTGCTACTGTTGTGATCCAAGAAGCTTCTCAGAGCTTGACATCAATACTGAACATCCGAATTAAATTCCCTCTTGATAATGCAAAGGTACCTCAGAACAGCTTTCTTCATTGCCTCATGAAAATTTTCTTTCCAAAGGTCTACAGCAAGTTTTCTGCTCCTGCCATTAATCTCTCTGCAATGTACTGTCTATCCAGCTAGTAATAACATTTTACTAACCATCAAACTGCTTTCCAAGTTAATTTTAGTTATTATTAGAACATGGTGATCTATAAATTTGTCTGTTAGTATAGAGTAAGTCCATTTTTATTAATTTATAAAATAAGTCAAATGTTAAGATATAATTTGGATATCAATAAGTTAACTTACATTCAGGGTTTTATTTCAGCTGAATGAGATAATATTTTCCTTTAATATTTAATTGTGTTAGCTGTGTGAAAAATCACTAGATCTCTCTGGACATTGCTTAATAAATCACAAAAGTCCAAGAGAAGTGAACTACAAACATGACCCTGCTGAGGGTGCTTAGAGTCACAGCACCTACTTCTTCCCCATTGTGTTAATGTGGGTTTATTACTGTGTTTGAGGCCAGGAGGTGAAGGCAAAACATATATAGAGAAGGGTCCACATTGAATTTCTGCCAGATAGATAAGCCTTACAACAGCCAGAACTTTACCTTTTCTTATCCACATCTGTCTGTAGGGTTTGGAGTGAGGTCAGCTGCAGCTCACAGCAGTCAAGGTCAATGCCACTCTGTGCCTGGAGAGAAAATACCTGGAGCTGGTGTCATCCAGACTTTGAGTTACAATAAACTTGAGTTACAATATTGTACGCCTCAAGTACAAACGAGATGTGCAGGCTGAGTTGATAAGAAATATCTCTCAGACATTTTTGGGAGCTGTCAGTCTCCAGACATCAAGATGACTTGTACAAGCTCTTTCACCCTGGCATTTTTGGACTTGCCTCAAACCATTCACCACTGTGGTTTTATATTTTAGGAAGAAAACCTTTATTTAGGAAGGAATTCCTGGCTGTGAGGATGACGAGGTTCTGTGTCTTGGTTTGAAGGACAGGTATCTGCTAGAAAAGGCAGAAGCCTCTCTTTTTAATGGAGAATGTAAACCCCCTCCCTCCAAATTATTATAATTTTGAAATTAAGGGGCTCTCAGGGAAAGATATGGGAATAGGAATAGCAGTTCTTTACCAGAAAAATCAAAATAGAAATACAGTATTACAAAGAACAAACCCCAAACACTGACAAAGTCAGGATCCAAGCTGACACCCATCAGGCAGTCGGGATGTTGGTAGCAGTTCCATTCCATGGTGGCTGCATCCTCCTGCAGTGACAGATGTGGTTCAGTTGGAGCAGTGCTCCTGTACAAGGTGCAGTTTTTCCTCCAAAGGTCCAGTGATGATGTGGAAAGGTCTGGTTTTGCTCTGGAATCCAGTGGAAAAGGGGCTACTTTGGTGTTCCAAATCTCAGTTTTTATCTAGGTAGGAAAGGCTTGGCTCCTCCCCGGGGTGAAGCATCTCCCCATGGGATGATGTAATTTTATCAGTCACACAGTGGGACTTAATGGCCCATTAACAGGAGAGATCTCCTAGAGGAAGGATGGGTTATGGAAAAGACAAAGAACCCTGCCCCACCTGGTTTAACAGCTGGCCTATTAGTAGATAATATCTCTCACGGAGATAAAGATCACTGCCCCACCTGGTTTCAATAGATGGTGATAGAATACATACTTTTGGTCACAACCTGTATTGTAACCTAAGACACCCTGGCCCAGAGAAGCTGTGGCTGCCCCCCCAGCTCAGAGTAGTGAGCAGAGCCCTGGGACCAGCTGTGCTCCCTAGGCAGCAGTTTTACAGCTTTTCCTCATACAGCCTCTCTTTTTCCAGAGCTCCAGTCTAAGATTAGGAGCAGTACTGCACCAGAGCTGGCTCTGGAGACAGGCAGTGCAAATCCTCCTGGGGCAGAAGGTGCTGCAGAATTCCCACACCTCCTTTAGAGCCCTGACAGCAATGACTGTGGACACTAATGAGGATCCAGTCATAATTATTATAATCTGATCAGAAAAAAAAATTATGTAATTGAGACTATTGGCTTCAGGTGTAGGAATTTTCAAGCTCATATGAGACAGGCTGTCACCTTGTCTGGCAGAAGGTAGTTTTAGTTTTGTATTTTTCAGAGATAAAAAATTATTTCCTTAAAAGTTATTTTAACCTTTTAATTTCAAAGTACTGCTTTTGAAGTAATGAATACTAGGAATCTTGTGAGGACTCTAAATTAGTGTCTATTGTTCAATAATAAATGCAATTACTTTTCTTAAGATTTTTCAATTGCTACATAAAATGTGATTTTTCTAGAGAAAGGAAGTTTGCTAAAAGTTTGCTGATATAAAAGGTTTTCACAAAAATTAAAAAAATAAATCTGATGGGCTGCTCCAACATGGCTTAAGAGGGTGAAAATACATTTTTTATCCTGCTCTTTCCTTATTTATATACCTTATTCTTCCCTTTATATCAGGTTTTCCATTCAGATCAGAGTAGTAGAAAAGTATTTAACTACATCTTACTTGCTGTGCTACTATTCTTGACTTTTACCATACCAAGAAAATTTATCATTTATGTAAATTACTTCAATGTGCCATTGGACTTCGTCATTATGAATCAATTCTCTCATGTGAGAACTGAAATTCTTTGTTTTCTGAGCATTATGATTTTTAAAATTTGCTTCCATCTCTAGCTCAGTTCCACTTCTGAAACCTTCATGTGTTTTAGCCATGCTGTTCTTGTTCTGTTCTGGCTGGAATCTGGTAGAAGACCCAGGGAATGGCTCCCGGTGCCAGAGGGCAGGAATGGATGGGATCTTGGGCAGGAATTGTTCCCTGGCAGGGTGGGCAGGGCTGGCACAGGGTGGCCAGAGCAGCTGTGGCTGCCCCTGGATCCCTGGCAGTGCCCAAGGCCAGGCTGGACATTGGGACAGTGGGAGGTGGCCCTGCCATGGCAGGGGGGGCACTGAATGGGCTTTGAGGTCCCTTTCAGCCCAAACCATTCTTGGATTCCATGATTAACTTTGAATGATACTTAATCCTGTACCTTTTGCCTCCTAAACACACCTTTTCCTTGCAATAATCCTTCCTTTCCTTCCCTTTATATTTTCCCAGTTTCACACCACCTAACATAAACTGGAAATGCAGTTAATTCAAGGCGACTTTCACACTCCCCCACACTTATTGCCAGGTACTCAGATCTCCCAGAGCTTAAATCCTTGGTCAGAACAATTCAGGAATTCTCCCTTTCCATGTCCTAGTGGTCTTTGTAGAACCGTGGAGTTGTTTAGATTGAAAAAGACCGTTCAGGTCATTGAGTACAACCATTAACTCAGCACTGCCAACCCCAGCACTCACTGAGGTCCCCAGGGTCACATCTACATGTCTGTAAATCCCTCCAGGAATGGTGTCAGGGCTGGACAGTGGTTGTTGTAATCATCCAACACATCATCGGCAAATTTGGCGATCACTTCAGCTGGAATCATAATCCTCCTTTGTCTTGAGGCTTCATTTAAGAGAGCACTGAAACAAGACTTTGGAATGTCTTCAGATAAATTGGAGTAGTAATGAGAAAAATAATTATCTTATCCATCAAAATTATGTGGGAAAAGTTTTGTTGCTTTCCATTATTTTCACTGTCATTCCAAGTGCCAAATTTTCTGCGAAATTTGGAAATTACTTTCTTGAACTAGTCACAGAGATCTCTAACATCACAAGTCAAATAAATAGGAAAATCAATTCTCTTAACTGAGGCAAATGCTATGAACAAGTAATTGTAATAGCAATTTTTTCTTGCAGCCTCACATCACCATATTGTACACTGACATAAAAATAGATTACAGTATCTCTGAAATTAAAAATGGATCTGTATATCTATATTTCCCAAGACATTCTCATATTGTACAGTATTTGATCAATTCTCGCCCTCTTTTATAACTATTGATGGAACAACAAATTATTCAGAAATAACTGATCTCTGTTGGAATCTGTTCCCAGACTTCTTGTTCTACCCATATATTATTTTCTAATTTATGATTGTGTTTTCTTATTTATTGTTTCAAAGCATAGGCATATTTATATCTCAAACTCATCAAGAAGTTCTGTAGACAAAATTATTCCCTTAAACCCTGCATTGAACATAACAAGTTATTTTTATTTAAATGCAACTTAATGTTTTAGTATAGAATTTGTAGAATAAGGCTCTGTTGGAAAACATTCTGTGTCATCTTTACAAGTATGTCCTGATGGAGGTTTGTGTTTATGAAAAAGTTACTTTTTCTCTTTTTAATAAAAATTATTTTTCTCATTACCACAGATTTTTGATTTTTTTTTGAGGCTTAATAAACATTACCATATAATGTCAGTAATTGCTGGATGGACCTAAATAAGCTAATTTAAGCTTCTGCTATCTGGTCTGGAGAGTAAAATAGACAAGATATTGGCCATTATTCCATTCACTGGGATGTGCTCAGAACTGCAGATGTTTTTTGACAAATCTGCACTACCATGAGTTTTTGCAGTATAGAAAATGTTTGCAACTTTGAGTTCTTCAGGCTGTGCTGCATCAATACTTCCTCTAAATTTCTGGTTACTACCCCCAAACAGTTTCCAGGCTAATGAATTTACATGCATTAAATCCTAGTGTTCATCTTCATGAAGATTCACTTGCCTGATTTTTGACAGTCCTGCAGTAGCTTAAATCCAGAATATTTATGAAAGCCACAATGACCAGATGAACAGAAAATCTATTTTAGGAAAAGTTAAGCTGAGACTTAAATATACAGCTTGTTTCAGCTTGTGAGGTCAGGCCAAGTGGCAAGGCCATAGTGAAATTGGTCCAAAAGAAATAAAAATAGAAAAGTAAAAGAAATAGGTGATGAAAGAACCACAAAGTACGGCAGAAAAATTACCAAAAGCATGAAACAAAGTCTTTGTGGTAAGAAAATATCACTACAAGTATTACATTATCAGTCAGAGAGTGCAATAAAATTTACTTAGATATTCAGGACCTCCTGCGTTGAAAATGTCAGTCAGAATAACTAATTCTGTGCTTTACAGGAAATTTCCTGAAGAACTGGCAAGGGTGTCTCTGAACAGTAAAGCAGAAAGAATAGGAGCAGATGAAAAACTAGAATTCAGATGCCTCTTTTTAGTAAGAGCAGAAAAATCACAGTAATCCATATTAAGATAGCATAATACATGTGCTACAGAGGGCTGGAAAGCACTGGGGAAATTTAATTCTACTCCTTTTTGCTTCAGTAGAGAAATAATAGTGATTCATTATATTAATTCGAATGACGTATTTGGTTTAGGAAGTGGGATTCATTATCTGCCACGAGTTGCCAGTTCAGGTATGGGATGGTGGAGCCAGGCACTGATCACACTTCCCACTTCCAGTGGGGTTTTCTGAGCATTTCTTCTGAGCCAGAGGCTTCAGGGGCTCTTGGAGTACAGAGAACAGACAATATATAACCACAGGAATACAGTGAAATACAACCTTGCATGGGAATTGCAAGTATTACAGACTGACATGCTAAAATCATTAAGTGATTAAGAAGCAGAGCATGTTAAATTACCATGGCTTATTACCAAATACTTAGAGGCAAATATATTCATTCATACAAATTTTAAACTGGGCAAGACTGGCACCTTTAAATTGCACAACAGTTTCAGAAACACATCTGTCAGTTGTTTACAAAACACTTTGGAAGACAACGCTGAGCTTTTTAATTACCTTCAAAGACATTTTCCATTATGCTTATTAAAATTTTAATCTATACCTTTCTAACTCATCATATTCATAGATGTAATTAATTATGAGTACATTATATTTATTTAGAGCCCATAAAAATGTTACAGTTATACCTATAATTTTTTTAATCCATGTTTTTTTAAAAGAAGACACTAAAGATTACTTACTTGAAACTTTGAGATCCTCTTGCCACACTGTCATGCTCAGCCCAATAAAAGGTTGTCTAGCAAATAAATGCAAAAGCATCATTGGTGAGCTCAAGTCACCATTCTCAGTTGAGGTTTGTCTTGGGTAGAAACCATCTCTTTGTTCTTTTAAATAATTCTCAGCAATTGTTTATGATCCTCTGGTTTTAGTTCTGTACCAGTCAGAAGAACTTTTCTGTCATTGGGAGGAAAAAGAAACCTTTCCAAGACTTTTCACTGTGATCTACACCAATAAAGAGATTCTATCCCTTGGACTGTACTCAGATTGTTTTTCTAACTCAGCAGGAGAGTCTGGCTAATTTTGCCTACCTTGTCTCAGGACTTTTGGAAATGCAGCAATGAGTGGAGAATCATAAATACGAAAAGGTGTTCATAAACATTTATCCATTTCCCAGTGGGGTTTAACTCAAACCAGATTGTTATTGTCATTAATGTTTTCCTTGGATTTGCACTAAAGAAAATCCATTAATTTGCATATTGACCAAAACAGGCTTTTGCTGTAATTACAGCATGGGGGAAAAAAATTGGGTTGAGCATCACAAAACTGATTTGGGTTAAATTTCTTAAAATATTAAGTAATTTATTAAGTCTCAAGATAAAATAATACAGTGTGACTCAGCTGCTTATATAGCTCAATTTGAATCGTAAACTGTGACTATTCGCAGTGAAGAAATTTCAGTCAGCTGGGATGGAAGTTATGTCTACAAAAGATTCCTCACATGATAAACAAAATCCTTCAGTACAGACCTGGAATATGCCTGCAGACAGAACTCCAAAAGGCATTCTCTGCTGAATTCACTTTTCCCATCAGTATTTAGTCCATATCTGCCCGTGAGCAGCTTGAGCTTTTATGTTCCAATGAAGTCATTAGTCTATAGGGGTAGAAGTTATGTTTGACCAGCCAAATCTGGATATTCTGTACTGAAATCAATTTGACCCAGGCATGTAAGAGCCTCATATTTTGTATTATTTTCTGCTGTCTTAGTTACACGGTGAGAGAGAAGAGCAAAAGGACAGATAAACATGCCAATAAAAGGAGGCAAGGAAGCTATTATCCATCCTTTGACTGTTTACACTGAATAAAATGGGAATTAGTATTCCAGGCTTGTGGCTCTACCTCTTGGCTCTTAGACTTTTAAATGCAGTTGCTAATAATCCTCATGCATTCCTGCTGCTGACAGATATGCCACAATACTTTAATCAGCACTGGCTACAAGGCTAATAAAGGTTACTAATAAAATAAAATTCTGTAGGAGCTCCCTCTTTACAGGCAATATCAAGCCCTATGAACTTTTAATGCCTCCTCTCTCCATTTAGATAGTCATGGCTCAAAGCCTGTATTAAAAATAGCAAGGAATGCTTATTCTGAAGTGTTTGAAAATATTGCAAATTACACTGTAGGACTGGCTTACTCCAAACTAATCTTATCCCTTACTGACCTTTGCAGAAACACTTCTCTTTCATTTGGCAGCTTCATTTCCCTCCTTTCTTTCTGTCTTATTCCCCTGTCCTTTTACCTGTGGTTTATTTAGTCATCAGGAATTGGGGAGATGGGGCTGCTGATTTTAACTATGTAGCTGATAGGTTTGTTGTGCTCACCCAGAAGCAAATACCTATTTCTCATTCCATTTCCATTGCAGCTGCATTTTCATCTCAATATTGTATTCCACAGCAGCTGCACAATACATTTCTTCTGAGGAAAGCAATGAATGTATTTACTCTTTTCTTTGCCTCTGAATGGGGTACTGTGGATTTTTCCAGCCTTTAAATTCCCGTTCATTTTATTAAAAATGAAAAAAATATATAAATTCATCAGGAAGCTAAAAATAAATGCAACAGAAATGAACATTTGGAATAAAAGTCTTGTTTTTAGTATTATTTATTAAAAAAGATGTAGAATACAATACAAAAAGTACAAAAATTAATAAGCCTAGTGGAAAGCTAAAATCTTCTTACAATGAAAAATGGATATATCTCGTACTTTTTGAGATCACCAAGCTTCTATCAGGTCTAATTCTACCCTGATAGTTGATATAATTTTCCAGACTTCATAGTGGAAATTGGATCTTTTTACAGTTGTGAAGGAAAAATTGAAGCTGGAGTGATCTTGACAGAATGAGTGCATTTAACTACGAAGCCCCTATTTAATTTCAAACCACATGAAATAAAATACCCAGACACTGATGTGCACCGTGGAATAGTTTCAGCCCATATTGGATTTTTGTTTCCAGGCTCCATCCTGATCCAGCAGTCCCTGGGCTTCCCAGGCTGCTGCACATCTGTAACTGATTGATCAAAATATGAGTATTGGTCTAATACCGATACTCAACTGTGACGGACAAAAGACTCTCTAACAATTTAAAGTTAGAAAGTGAATGTTTATTCAGCGCTGGGCAGCAGCGTGGGGTAGCCCCCTAATGCACACTGCAAAATTACAGGTGGTCATAGACTCTATTTATTGACAAAAGGTTTAAACAAATACATATTCATAATACCAGCCCCTCCCATCCCCTGCTTCTATGGTAATTAGCTTGAATGGCTATTAAGCAGCGTGGTTGGCTTCTTGAATTAAGTCTGGGGTAGTTTTTGTGGGGAGGGGTCTTAAAAGGAGGAAGTAAGGCGAGTCTTCCTCACCCTGACCTTTTTGTTAATGACAATAGAAATGGCTTTTGGGACAACTCCAGTTTTGCAAAGAATGAGTTTCTGGTTGCAATTGTTTGTGTTCTTCGGACCTAACTACTAGTTTCATCCTTTCCCATTGCAAGCACAGCTGAACAAACATAAATTGACAGGCAATTAATTATTTAAACTTCAGGTAACTATCTCAAGCCCAGCTTTTTCTAACTTTTAACTAAAATCCTAATTTCTTTAAGATTAATGTTTCATAACAAAAGCAGTGTGGCACTGATGTGCCCATCACAGGCATGACTGCTGAGTTTATGGATCACCACTGGTGGCATTTTAATTGTGTTCTGAACGTGAGACATTCCAGCTGTGCCAGCTCACACAGCTTTTCCCAGTGCTCTTCAAAATGAGTCTCATAATCCTGCAGCACATCATTCCTTTGTGATGCAGGCACCTCCAGTTTCTAGGGATGAGCTCTCCATCCTGGCTGTATTGACACCAGTGTGTTTTGGGAGCTCCTCCTTTGCCTGGGCTGAGCTCAGCAATGTGGTTTAGGGAGCTGAGACTCACTGGTGATCTGTTATCCACATCCACAGCTTGCCTGGATCACCCTCCATCTTAAAGGATAACATTCAGGATGGGAATGGAGTGCTCCTGCATGACTCTGTGGCACAGGCACTCTCAGGAGTCAGAGTGGGGGATTTGTAAAGGGATGATTGATCTGTTCCTGCTCATCAGGAGGGAAATTTCACTCAGGCTCAGGGGCAGGGAGGATTCTGTGCCCACCTGAATTGTCTGACAAAGCCTCTTCTGTTTCTGATGAGCTCTCTCTTCCCTCCCATGACACAAAATACCGTGCAGCCTTCTTCAGACTTTTCTATCAGATCCTGAGCTTTGTCCTTGGCATTCCAGCCAGGCTTTTCTCAAGATGTGCCAGAGACGCTTGGGGGAGTCAGGGAGCCCAGGGCACCCTGGACTGACCATCCTGCAGGGCTGAACATCCTGCCCTGGTAGCCAGAGATATCTGTGCCTTTGACATGCTGACAAGGATCAAACAGTTCCAGGAATGTCAGCACTAGAAGCTGAAAGACTAGACAAAGAAAAAGAAAAAGAAAAAGAAAAAGAAAAAGAAAAAGAAAAAGAAGAAAAAAAGAAAAAAACCACAAAGCCTAAACAAAATCAGCAGTAAACAATACAAATCTTAATTTGTTATGAATTTGGGATCTACTTCTTGCTATTCTTGCATGCAGCTTAATTTTCACTGATTCAGCCACTATGCTTTCCCGTAGGCCAGAGGTAATGGATAATCACATCTAAGCAATACATCTCAAAATTCTAAAGCCAAAACAAGACTAACGAGCCACAAACCAAATACTTACATTAAGTGTGTCATCAAGATGCTTTAAAGGAGTTTAAATCTATGCTCTATTCAAAGATTTCTGACAGAAAAACAAGACCAAATTTCTTGATTACAGTATTTGTTCAGACTTTGTGTAAGTTAAGAACTAATTCTCTTCCTTTCATTTAAGATTAAGGAAAAATATGGATTAAATGTTTTTCTGTGAGGAAGACCAGAAAAGTGACTATTCTGTTTATGTCCTATTTTCAGGGCTGAAGAAGGAATAAAATGATGTTTAAGTTTTTGTGGAATTCATTAGCAAAGGTATGAGTTTTTTGGAAGAATAGCACAATTTAAAAAAAAAAAGTTTTTTTCCATAACCATGTATTACAGGTGCTTAAAGATGTTTCTAGAAGGACTACTTGCAAAAACAAGGTCATATCCTTTTCTCCCCCTTTCAGGCTGTTTTAAAAATGCTTCCTTTTTTTCCTAATAGCTTTTACTCTCTGTGCATAAAAGAAAGTCACATACAATCAGTTAGCTGTACAGAGAAAGCCTTATGTTTTGTAATAATATGCCCAATTTGCTGTACTATTTTTGTAATCCTGACAGTGTTTAAGCCTTCACTATTCATCACAAAGTCAAACCCAATTTTTTCACTGCTTGATTTCTTCACTAGTACTACAATTAGCATGTCCTCAGTCCTGTTCTTCCTTTTTATCAACAGCTGGCAAGCCTACAGTGTTTGTGGAACTCCAGTGCTGCAAACATCTACAGCAAAGGATTTCAGGCACACCCAAGTGAAAACTCTGGATGTAGAAAAAGAACAATTCTTCTTCACTGCAACACTGTCCCTTTGTTTTTACTTGCCTTCAACACAGGTCATTCCACTGAGGAATCTTGTTTGGAATTCCTGCTTTCCCTTCATCTGCTGGTGCAAAGCTGATGAGCAGTGCAGGAGTTCTCCTTGGGCCTCTTTTGAAGTGGCCTGTGAGGTTTGCAGTGTAAACAGAAAACTAGATTATATCAGTCCTGGAATGCAATATTTGTTGAATAACAAAGCTATCATTCTTCCTTGCTTCTTTTATAAAAAGTAGCATTTTCGCCGTCTGGTTACCAATGATTTTCTAGTGTGGATCCAATGGCATCATTCTCAACAAGCTTTATGATTAAAATTTGGTCACAGCTAAACCACAACTGCACCTTCTCTCTGAGAAGGACAAGGTTGAAGTGTGGACTGACTTATATATCCTACTTTTCCATTTGGGACATGTCTATGGCCCATCAGTCCCAGAGCCTCACGTGAATTCAGATTTGGGATTTGCAATGAGTTAACCTGGAACTTTCTGCCACTGAGTACCCTGTGGCATGGGGGTTGTGTGCTGTTTCTGAAATAGTCTTCTATCTTCTTTTTTACAGTCTCCATGTTCGAGTAAATTACAACTAAACAACAAGAACAAAGCAATTACAGTTCTACGTCTGCAAAAAGCTTTGCCATTTTTTAGCTGTCAGGAAGCTCACGGGCAGTTTCTGTTCAGCAGCTCTGGTTGCTCAAACAGTAAATAATCAATGTTTTCGTATATTTCTGAAAGTTAATATAGTTTCAAATTCTTAGATTATCCTGCTCATGTAAGTTATTCATCAACAAAAGTGTTAAAGTCCTTGACTGTTATGTTTAAAAATATTTATTGATTTATTTCTCATCTTTTTTCCCTCCGTGTTCATTGCTTGAAAATAATTTTGATGTAACACATCTTTTATTAAAACCATTTTATTTTTTTTCTATACTTTAACTCCTGCTTTCTGATTTTCTTTCCCTTTTTGATGTACAGCAGCAGCCACACCTTTTTATACCTACAATATCAAGTGGTGTGACACAAGACCATGTCTGTGAAGTTAAATGGTTGGTGCTGAGAGCTTACCCACATTAGGGAAATTTCAAGGTTTATTTCCGACCAGTTTTCATTTGGTCCCATGGACTGAATATTCATTAGTGGTTGCTCCAAATGCAGTGCAGGAGCACTGCTGCAAGGAATACAGTGTCCCCATGACTGCTGGTGGGTGGTAGAGGCAGAACCAGAGATGGGTTCTGGCAGTGGCCAAAACTGTGATTGAAACCAAAGCAGTTACACAAAGTTCTGACCACATGGGGTCATTCCTGGGGATTGCTGGGCAGATTTGGAATGCAGGGAAGTTTGAACTTTGTGTGCCCCTAAAGATGCACCAGTTCTCCATTCATGCTGAAGAGCCACAGGCTGTCTGGTAGCAGAGGATCACCCAGGAGAGTTGGAAGAGGAGAAGCAGTTTTTTTATTTTTCCCTAGATGCTTTTTCTTCCATTACCCTGAGCAGGTACTGCCACGTGTGTACCTCTACTGATGCCCTGAGCCTGCAGGGAGGGTGATGAGGCTCAGACAGGACAGGGCTGTGGTACCAGGGCAGGGCTCCAAGCTCTGAGTCCTGCAGATGAGCTCAAAAGAGACAGAAGAAAAGGCAGCAGCAATCATGTCAGCCTGTCAGAGCCCAGCCCTCACATAAAACAACAAGATTCAAGATGGTCAAAGCTGAGTGACCCAAAAAACTCTGCCTGAAATTGTTGTGCAGTGCCTGACAGTTATGGGCAAGGCCTGCTTTAATGGAATAAAGCCACTGCAGATGGGAGAATGAAATGAAGAGAAAATTACCATGTGAAGAATTTATATCTGATTCTGACACTTTCTTTTTCCATGTAATTATTAGTGTGTTTTTTAAAAGTCCATTGAAATTCCATTCAGATTAAGATGAACTATAAGAACAGGAATAATGGTAAATGCATTGCAAGATCCTGTGTTGACAATCAGTTTTAGGCAGAAACCTTAATCAAGACTAATGCCATTTCACTGCCTCATCTTGGGTCCTCATTTCATGTCTTAGGCAAGCCTGGCATTTTTTCCCTTGTTTTTGTTTTTTTCTCCCCAAGTATAGTAATTTCACAATTACAAGCCACACCATTTTGGCAAAAAATTTAATCCCAACCCAGAAATGCGGCTTACACTCAGGAGCGGACAATATATGAAAAAAGTTCTGAAATTTCCAAACCTAGAAATGCAAGCTGAGGTGCCGAGCTGAGTGCCTGCCAGTAAAACGCACAATTTCGCGATTGTTACAAATCGGTTACTCTGTTGTACAGTGGGTGGAGGCGGGCTCCATGCTGGCAGCACGGGGGGGAGGCAGGGGGCTCCCTCCTGCTGGTCCCAAGGCCCGGTGGGGAGGCAGGGGGCTCCAAACCTCCCTCCCGCCACCGCGGTGGGTGTGGGTGGGCTCCATCTCTGCCTGCCGCTGTGGGTGCCAGCAGGCTCCATCCCCGCCTGCCGCCACCACCATGGGTGCAGGCAAGCTCCCGCCACCACCATGGGACAGTGCTGGGCTGGGGCAAGCGAGCCCGGCGGCGGTGGCAGCAGCGTCTGTCTCTGAGCGGCTCTGCCGAGCAGCAGCGCCAAGCTGGGCCAAGCCTGCCAGGCCCCAAGCTGAGCCAGTAAACCCCACCATCCTGCGATTCAATTAGTAATTCGTTACTTTGTTGCCCATGGGTACTCGCTGCGAACTCGAGTGTGGTTTATAATCTGGTGTGGTTTATGTATGGACAAAGAACGAAATGTTGCTGATGCCTGGAAGTGCAGTTTATAATCAGGTGCAGTTTATAATCATGAAATTACTGTAATCTGTTTATTTGTGATATGTACTACAGACTAATTATTCAGGCTTATCAAGTTTAAACTTATTCAAGTTTAAATAACTTCTCTGATGAAACTTCATAAAATATTTATTGATAAATGTAAAGTACCCAAGAACTTAAAATATTTTTGCATGGTTTTATTTCAAAGCAACAATTCTTTATGTGGGCCTTCATACCAAGTTCTCAGTAATTTAAATGCTCAATTGTTTTCTTCTTGCTATAGAAAAGTCTATGGGAAGTTAATTCTATTTCTAGGAATCACAACAATTGTTCATCTTTTTATTTTTTTTAAATCTCTGCAAGATCCCATTATGCTGTGCATGTGTGCATTACCCTGTATTAATTCTGGCTCAATAACTGGGGTTTATTACAGCATGGTTTCCACCACAAGCCCCCTGATTCAGCTGCATAATACATCCTACTTAGATAATCTATTTGCCTCTACCACTGCTGTTATTATTAAAGCTCCTGATATTATTTAGCCTCATATCTTTAGTACTTTTAGCTGGCCACAGATACTCCCCCAAATGTAGACATAACCCCAATATTTGTGGTTTAATCTTGTGGAGGAGGAGGAGGAAGGAGAGGGGAATGGGAGAGTTCTCAAAGTTTGTGTTGTCGAAGATCAGAGTGTGAAATCTGCAGAGTCCTTCCTTTTCTGGCAAAAATTCAAATCCTGCCTTCAAAATGCTGATCTGACAATATTTGTTAGATGAGTCATCCTAATTAGACAAGTGACCTCACTGGATATGTCACATTGCTTTGCAATTTAAGGAAAGATTAAAAGATTTGGTCATTAGGAGGGGGGATAAAAATTCCTGCACTTAATTGAAAATGCAGGGAACACCAGAATGACAGAATGGAGTGTCTTTTGTATCTAAAGCAGACTTTGACAAAACTGATATGTCTTTCACCATATTTTCTAGGAGTAAATTTGTGGATTTCATATACTCATGTTCACAACGTCATTTTGGGAACAGCACCATCGAGTGGATGGAAAGACAGAGTTAGGTCACTTTTAACTCCATTTTCAGAGCCAGATAAAATAAGCAGTTGTCTTTGCTTTAATATATAGGCATAAATTTATTCTCAGCCAGAAGGAAAACCAATGACTCTTCTGTACCAATGCAGTCAACATTGTATTTACATCTCACTCTGGATTGTACAGCCATTTATCAGGTTCTGTGTGGGACAGGAAGGTCTGAGGATTGGCCAGGTTTTATCAGCTGTGCTGGAACTGGCCAGAGCACTGAGTTACAGGTGGAATATCAGGGAACTTAGGAAAGATACCCCTGGTGCAAAAGGGGATTTTCCAAGGTGAGGTGCTGTGGGTGAAAGGCACCTTCATCTCCCTCTAGTAATTCCTTTTCTGACTGGCTATTAATATTGATCAGCCTCCTAGCAGCTGCATGTTTTGTGGAATGGAAGTCACCCCACCAGGCTGATGTGGCACGTGTTCCTAGGCAAAGATGCTGGGAATGAGATTTTTTGGGGGCCTCAAGCCAGTGTGGAAGTGATGTGTGAGGCAAAAATATACAGATGGTCATAATCTCCTGTATCCATCTGATTTATTCTTTTTTTAATCACAGTACATTCTGATTATAGCTCTGACTTTGCTCTGCCTTTGCCGCTGTTTTCCACTGCATATCAAAAAAACTTTTGTCTGTTCTAAAAAATATTAAGCAATGGTCTAAGCTGCTCATCTGCTAAAAGCTACCCATATTTATCCACCTCTGTTGTTTACTGTCATTAATAGCAATTGCATTTCACAATCTGACCTTGAAATGACAGTTTATGTGCATAAATTCTCTCTCTCTCTAACACAAACACATAGTATTCATGAACACAAACATTACATCAAAAATCTCTAATTTAATACTGGAAAGATGCAAGTGTGAAGAAAGAATGCCTAACAGCATTTGAAACATTAATAGAAAAATGTTTTTGCATTAAATATTTATTTTTAGTTGTGTTTTGTTGTTTTTTTTTTTCAAAATGATATTTGCATCTTTTCACTTCTCACCAGCATTAAAAAAAAAAAAAAATAAAAAATTTAAAAGCAACTGCACAGTTAGAACAGAGGCATTGTGTGGTTGTGGTGCTGTTCCAGAAAAGAATAATAGCATAAACACCAGGAATTCTGTTTTCTAATAAAAGTGAATATGCAGTTGGCTCACTGTAAAGAATTATTTGATGTACCTATAGGAAGAATCTGGAGACCATTTGATGCAAAACTGTTGTGCCTCCCACTTGGTAGTTAATTTTAGGAATTTGTTCTCTGTGTTCAGCTGAGAACCTTTCTGTTTGCCTTTCCCCAGTGAGCACGGAGAGAGAGAGTCACAGCACTGAGGATGGAAAAATGATGCTTTGTCCATCCTACAGGTAGCTATGATATTTTGGGATGAGTGAGTGCTGCCCAGGGACATTAAAACACCTTGGAATCCTTTAAGGGAAAATGCACCATAGATTAACTTGTGTTAGAATTCTGTCCCACACCCAAGCGTTCATTTTCTGAGGAGGATTGATAGTGCTTCTCATTACAGAAATCACATTAGATCTAGCCTTATATTCAGGCACTGATGGGAAGGAAGCACAGCTTAAAAGTGCTTAGAACCTCTTTTCGCAGCTCTCTCTTGGGAGACATGCATTTTCCTTACCAGAATGAGGACCATAAAGAAGAGAAATGGTGTATCCTGGTATAGAGAGGGAGTCACACTACAGTAACTTTTCACCAGAATTACAGTAGTTAGAGACTACTATATTACAGCAGTGCTTGGTAACTCTTCTGCTCTTTAGAGCCAACTGTCAACATTTCTGTTATAAACCCCATTTTTCAGGAGTTTATAACTCCTCTGGAAATTCCTCTCATGGTGAAGCTTACTTTAGAAAGACTAAGTAAGGGAGTGATCCTTTGGAAATGAAATAGAAGGGAAAATGAAAAGAAACCTGAAATCCATGCATTTCCCATTTTGTTTCCTTTACTTTAGTACAGTTGCTTTGGGTTTAGTATAAGGGACTTACAAATAGAGTTTTCAAAAGCAGTTTGGTGCTGACAGAGAAGTTATTGCTGTAGAGTCAGAATCCAGCTCGACTCTGATGAACAGCTTCCAAAGAGCCTCTAAATGTGCACAGAAATGCCTGGCTCCTCTGGGACAGTCTGGAACAAGAGAAAAAAACCAACAAAATACAACCAAAGCAGTGCAAAATGAGATGATGGATTCTCCCCTGGGAGGGTGGGCAGGCCCTGGATCCCTGGCAGTGCCCAAGGTTGGACACTGGGGCTGGGAGCACCCTGGGACAGTGGGAGGTGTCCCTGACCATGGCAGGGGATGGAGCAAGGTGATCTTTCAGGTCCCTTCAAACCCAAACCAGTCTGAAATTCTGTGGTTTTTAAGTCTGAAGAGAGTCTCACCCTGGAATTAGAGGGCAATGAAGGTGTTGCTTCTCCAACAGGATGTTAAACTAATAACCTCCTCTAGGCACTGGAGTTTTTGTTGAACTCTTCCAAGACCCTGACAACAGCCTCAGTGCCACAGCCAATTTTCCCAAGTGGTTGTTAGTACTTACAGAGAGTGAACAGTGCAAAAGTAAAGCTGTGAGTTTTCATCCAGATTTCCAAGCAAATTTATGGCTGTTTTTCATTATCTTTTTGAATAAAGCTCTAAAATGATCCTTGTATTCAAACTTCATTAGAATGCCCCTTCAACGTCAAACTTGGATGCTTTGCAAGACTTCATTTCTATTTGCGGTGTATCTTCTGGTGTAATTTGCAGAATCTCAGAATGGTTTGGGTTGGAAAGGACCTTAAAGATCATCAAGTTCCAACCCTCTGCCATGGGCAGTGAAAATGATCCATTATTGATGGCAACTCCATGATCTTAGAGGTCTTTTCCAACCTTAATGATTCTATGGTTCTGTGATTCAAAGGTGTTGTAATGCAGTATGACACGCCTAAATAATCAGCAGGATAATTATAGTAGAAATAGAGAAACAGAGAAATAAAGTAATGTAGAAAAAAAGGCTACATATTTAATTCCTGTGCAAAATTAAAATTATGGGAAAGGTATCTCCAGGCTGTTCAGCTCTCTTGTGCTGTTGAACATTCCTGATCCATTGCTTGTGGATTTTGGATTTCTGTCTTCCAAGCAGTAACATTTATTGATTACCAGCAGTGCTGGTGAATGTTGGGATTATGTGGGATTCACTGAATCAAGCTGCTGGTGCCTTTTCACTGAGGCTGAAATGGCTGATTGGATTTTGTGTCTGCACATCTGACTGCTGGAAATCAGAGCTTCCAGTGGAGGATGACAAAACTCCCTGACAGGAGGTGGTAGCTGGGTGGGGGTCAGGCTCTTCTTCCACATAACAAGTGGTAGGAGAAGAGGAAAGGGTCTCAGGAGGTTTCGTTTGGATATCTGGAAAAATGTCTTCACCAAAAGGGGGGTCAAGGACTGGCACGGGCTGCCCAGGGAAGTGTTGGAGTCCCTGGAAGGATCCAGTGATGTGCAGGTGTGGCCCTTGGGGGCATGGGGCAGTGGTGGGGGAACAGCTGGACTTGACAGCCTCAGAGGTCTTTTCCAGCATAAAGGATTCTGTGATTCTTTGAGGTTACATATTGATGTTATATATACATATACACACACACCCCCCAAGAATGAGGACTTCTAGAAGATTTCCATGTCTTCTATAATCTTCCATCTTCTGGAACAGGATGATGTTCCTGCAGTGTGATTTCCCACAAGCTCTGCCTCCCGTGAGACATTTGCTTGTGGGCCCATCTGTTTCTCTCATCGTGCAAAACCATACCTACAACACCTTCCTTTTGCAGCCATTTCTCTGCCATTCCTGCAGCTGAACTTCCCTCATTCCACTGTACCAAGCAGAAAATTTTTCTGCATTTTATATTTAATTAAATTATGGGGAAAATTAATGCAAGGTAAAAAAGAACATGCACTGACAAGAGGAACAATAATTCTCATTGTGCAGTTTTACTAATATTTTATATTGTTGCCTGACATTCATTGATTGTTCCTTGAGTCAAAAAACAGATGAATCCTCATCTCACATTTTTCCTCTCCTTATTTTTTATGATTCTGTGTTCTTTCCAGGACAGTAAGTAGGAATAATTAATTGCTCAATTTCTTTGCTGGCTATTCAAATAATTAGTCAATGTATATGTGGCAGAACAAATACCTCATCATTAGTACATTTTTAAAATATTTCTTTTGGGGGTGTGTGTGCTCATTGTCAAGATAGACATGAAAGGTCAAAGGGTTTATTTTATTTTATTTTATTTTATTTTATTTTATTTTATATTATTTTATTTTATATTATTTTATTTTTTATTCCCATCTTGACTTTCCCACAAAAAAATTAAGACTGAGAAACACAGGGGCAGATTATTTTCTCTGAGAGTTAGGGAGCTGATGATATTTTACAATTTTCAAAATCAAATTTTCTTTCTTCCCTGATGTTATGACAACACAAGATAATTGTTACTTGTTATTCAAGGGCCAGAATGTACTTACTTCCCTGGATCTCCTCCATAAACTAAAACTCATATTTTCTGAAATGGCCACTTAAGAATTTTTATTATTGGTAATACCTTACCAGTTGAACCAGAATAAAAATCAAAACTGCCATTAGTACTGTAATTTCAGCCTCTTTTTAGATAAGCATTATTAATGCTCCAGTTCTGATTAATAAAAACAGCAGTACAGGTGGATAAAAGCTTTTGATACAACTCTTCTCACAAAGGGAGATGTTTTTGAACACACTTTTAATCAAATCAGAAACAACAATAATTTTTTAATGACTCTGTGGTTTGAGTGATATATCAAAGTATGTAAAACAATACTAAACTATGACATGAGTAATAACAATCACTTTAGGGAGGATAATTTACATTCTTTTGGGGGATGTGTAAATCCAGGTGGAAAAATCTACAGAAAAATTAACCAAACAGGTTGTTCTAGCATGTCAGATAATCTGTATGAAGTGCCTGCTTTCAAAGACAATTGTGTCTATAAAGAAAAAAAAATTCTTTTTAAAATTTATAATAGAATTATACTCTTTGTTGAATGCTAGGAGCAGACTTATGTCTGTGAGAATATGTTTCAATAGATCTGTCCTGGTTCAAAGGGACAGTATTGCAAGAAAAAGGAAAAGGCGAGAGCTTTTTCTTTCAAGAAATGGATAGTGAAAATCCCCTCCCTCCCAGTTTACT
>PYHW01009983.1:1346224-1377056 GCA_013186435.1 Turdus rufiventris | reverse complement strand
CCTGGTCCCACCGCGGAGAAAAAGCAACCTCTCTCCCCGAGTTCGGGCCGACGAACTGCCCGTGTCCCCCCACCCGCCAAAGGACAAAACAGCACTCCACCTTCCGTAATCGAGCCATCGGGCCCAGCCTAGCTATCTTTTTGTCTTGAGCACTTAATGGGTAACAGGGGAGCCGCCCGGCCAGCTTAACATAATAATGGGAAAAATTTCTAAAAACTCCCCCAGCCCACAACAACATACCACAATTCTAGGCAGAAAGCTTATATTTTTGTGTTGGGAGCCTGAGAAACTGGCAAACAAAAGGATTGAAATAAGTTTTATTTTCCTATTTCTGCTGTTCCTGAATGGGGTAACGTTATAAGCAGAGATAATAACACCTTTAAGTGACTAGGAATTTATTTGGTTCCAAAATCATATGGGAAGATTGACAGCATCTCAAACAGTAGCAGCCAGGGAGGATGTGGCTGCAGTATTGACAGAAGTGATTTTTCAAGTAATGAAGAAGGTTCTGTGATTAAGTTCCCTGAAGCACACCCAGCCTGCCATGGGCACTTACTGGATATTGTCACCCTTCTGTGGCACAGAAGAGATTCCCTTTTTCCAGAAGCAGGATCAATAGGATTAGGGGATTTGTGCTCAAAGGTTGCCTGTGGCTCCTTGTTAAGCAGGTCGTGTGCTTTAGAGCAGCTTTGACTGGCTTCCTGCACTGTGCCATGGTATTAATCACCTAAATAATATTCCTCCAGCCTGCTGGCTGGGGCAAGGTTTTTAGTAGTCTAAAAAATATTGTATTTAAAAAAGAGTCAAAAGTCAGGCTCTGAAACTCCTGTTTAGAATTTTAAGTAGCCTGCTTCTCAGGATTTCTGAGTCCTCTTCAACTTTCCTATAAGCTGGAGATGCTCACAATTATTCATTTTCTTATTGGAAATGATTGACTATTGGAGTTCTGCAGAGGACCTGCTGCCTCAGTGTGTTAATCAGGGTGGGTCTGCCCAGCCATAGAGATGACCCAGCCAAGCAAAGCCTTCCAGGCAGCCTGGAATGGCTCCTGGCATCTCCTCCAACACCCATCCCATCCAACACTATAGTAGGACCCACAGCTGCTCTGTGAGTTAGAGAGGGTTAAAAAATGAGATTTGTTTTGAGAAGTATTCTCTGACCAAGGCTGTTGATGTGGAGATCAAGAAGAGAAGAAGGAGAAAAAGAAGATAACTAGGAAAATAATCTCACAGCTGTGGAAAGTACTATTAGAAAGATCCTGGAAAGAACAGGGGTGGAGAATTTTGTGCCAATGAACGTTGACTAATTGTGACCAATGAAGAAAGTGTAAACTGTATGGAGGGTATAAAAGACAGTGCACTATTGTAATAAAACAGTTATCATCAGTCTGCTGAAGTTTAGTGTGGCTTTTGTGTGTCGCTCCAGCCTATACAGCGACATGTGGTGACCCCAACGTGATTTGCAGTTGGATTGCAGGTGCCTGCAGGGCAGAGCCAAAAAACTTGGTCAGAGAATTCTTCTCAAAACAAACCTCATTTATTAATCCTCTCTAACCCACAGACCAGCTGTGGGTCCTACCATACAACACTCCTTGGGCAAGCTAGGCCTGCTTTGCTAGACCTGATTTGCATGAAGTGCTAAAGCCTGACTTGTGTGCTTCAATTTAATGGGCTTCCACTGAAGTGTGGAGCTTGGACTTTTTGTCCCTGCTCGTTGTTGCTGGTCGACTAGGCTGAGATAAAGCCACAGCAAAAAGAGGTGATTATGGAGGGAGCTGAGGAATCAGGTGCTTTGCAGAGCCCTACACAAGGCACATAAAATGCCAAATGCTTTGAATGATGACACATAACATTTCACTGCCCCATCCAACAGCAAGCAAAGAATGCTGCTGCTTATCCTCTCCACTTTAATCTAATTTATTACTGCAGTTCCATAGGTGCCCCCTGTTTGTAGAGAGAGGCTGTCGAGACACGCAGCTCCATCATCCTGCACATGGAGGGGCTTGTGGAAGGGAAGGGGGGCGGCTGAACCTGGATCTGGACACACTGGGAAACCCCCATGCCTATAGAAAGGGAAAGAGGGGGGAAAGGTAATTTTCTTACTTGTGAGGGGAATTTTTCAAAGGTTTTCTGTTGAGCAGTTAAAAAAAAAAAAAAAAAAAAAAAAGGAAGCTTACCTGTAGCTTTGCAATTGAGTAGTTCATTACAGAGTTAATTAGATGAAGTGCTTGATCAGTGATGGGTAAAATATGTCAGAACTTATCTGAGCCCTCGTTTAAGAATAGGCTTATCCTTCTCCTCCAATGGAACAGAAATAGACTCCAAAGCAGAATGAGCTGTTTGTCAGGAGAATTTGGCTGAAGAAGTTCACCATTAAGGAAAGAAATTTAACTCACCTTTACTGTTTTGGAGCTGCATTAGTGGACATGAATTAAGCTTTGTCATGCTGTCCATGGAAAGGAAAAAGCACATAAAGGAGCCCAGGAGGACAAAGACTGCATAGGACAGTTTTGTTGAAACTCAGTGTGTGTAGATTTGAATATTTGGGACTTGAACAGAGACAGGTAATCGTGGCTGAAATTGCAATAGGAATGGACATTGGTGCTAGCTCAGTGAAAATAAATGTACTGGAAAAACTGGGCATGAGAAAAATCCTGGTTATATATACATCCTCAGCTATTTTATAGAGGACAAAAGGACAGAGGAGCCATTGAGAGGAGTGAGTTATCTCTCTGCTAAAGGATTAAACTTTCCCTGATGTTCCTTGTCTAGCAAACTGCAATGACTTTTGCAATGATACTGTTCAGCTGCAAAAATGGTCAGCTAAAGAGAGAAAAAAGCATTTTCCCTAAAATTGTCATAGATATATTTAACGAGAATCTTTAAGGTTATTTTTTAAAGGACACAACCAATCATTTTGAAAATGTGAGACCATTTTGGAAAAAGAAAACTAAAGAATTTTGTATTCACAATCAAGTATAGCTGTTCATCCAGGGAATTACACAGAATAGATTACAGATGGCAAATACATTTCTAACTAATTCTCTGTTAAATATCTGATGCCCAAGTTGAATGGATACCTTCAGTTGTTCTACAACACCAGCAGTGATGGTCAAACTAAAATTTAACACCATGAGAGAAGTAGTATTGATTGAAAGGTATAAACAGACAGTAACACTGATAACAATCAGGTATTTTTAAAAGTGATTATTATCTTTGATTGTGAAAAAAAAAAAAGTGTATAAATACTGGAGGAAAAGCAGAACGTGTATGGCTTGACCACACCTGATTCAAAATCTGTTCTAGGTCCAAACATGAATAAATGGAGATACAAAATTTCACTGTATAGATTGGGAGGAAAAATAAGGACAGTATTCATTTTTTTATATATAAGAGTACTAGCTAAGAAAGTTTAAGCTTGGATGCAGCAAAGAAAGTTTGAGTTTGGATTCAAAAAGTCATAGACACGTTTATCAGCTGTTATAATAAGGAAATCTATGGAACTTATTTTTTGATTATGGATCATCTGGATCCATTTATCAAAGAGCAATTGGTGCAAAATATTTTATAAACTCTTTTTTTGAAGAATATTAAGTGGACAATCCCTCGCTGTAATTCACCAGGGCATTTGTGAAATCACTTATATATACAATGAAAATGTTCCAAAGATTACTCTAATTCAACCCAAAAATACAAAGGATAAATCAGTGAGATCAGTAAGTGATAAACTGTGAGCATCTCTGTATCTCAGTGACAGAGGGCAAATATGAGCAGGAAGACTTTGGGAATTAGAGGTCTAAATGCAGGTAGGTGAATGAAAGATCAGGTTCCCAGATTTCTATTAGGAACTATTTGAAAGAAGAAATGTGTTGTAAGACAAAGAAAGGTGAGGAAACAAATCCCAGGCAGGGTGGTTAATCCAAAGGACAGGACAGTAACACAACCTACCAGAGAGGAGGTTATGTCCCACTTTATGAATTAATAATATTGAAAAAGTTCATGTTTTAGTTGAGAGAAGCCTGGAAAAGTTCAAGTGATAGGGCAAAAAGGAACCTAAATATGAATGTCTGCAAAACTTCTCTGGAAATGCAAAAAGACAAAACTTCCCGTGAATTTAAAGGCAATTTTTATTTTCTGCCATAATGTGGTTTTTAGCTCATAATCAGAAAATAACTCTTCTTTTTGAAATATAGTATCCATCTAGAATAGGGAAATGTTTGAAGAGTGTGAATCAAAACCAGGGATTTTTATTCTTTAAACTTGAAAACCCATTCTCTGAGTTATGGTTGTTGCATTACAGTATAAGTAACAAAACTAATTCAGAAAAGAAAAGTATATCTCATCTGAGTATAGATTTTTGTCCATCATTAATCTTTGTTTATTTATTAATATATTTTTACAGAAATAAACATCATTACACTTCTGAGAAATACTGTTTGCATTATGGAGGAATGGGAGTTAAAAGTAATAAATCGATAGAAAATAAACTAAAGTAAAAAATGAAAAGTTCTTCTTGAAATGAAGGCAAAATGTAGTATCACCAACCCTCTTTACTCTCAGGTATTTTCTATGAGTTGAAGTCACTAATCTTTACACACACGTAACCAAAAGGGGAGATGTGGCTCAAATACCTTTTGGAGCCAGTATTTTACAGATGCATTCAGTGCCACTTTCTCGGTAAATCCAAACACAAAGAGCACAAGGGAAGGTTTCTATTGATTTGCCAGTCATTGTTCTCAGATTAACTTCCTCTGTCTTTCTGTGGACAGTCCCATTCCTGTGAAGTTTGCTCTTTTTTTTTTAACTGGAATTAGTGTCCTACCAGACATGTAAGAGAGCAAAAAAGAAATTTAATCTGAGACACTTCTGTCTCCTGTGTTGAGGAACAGAAATACAACCCTGAATAGGTTTTTTTCCCGTTGTTGGATCATTTATTGAAAAACTTTGAAACATCAACAGAGAGATAAACAAACAAACAAACAACAACAACAAAAAAACCAACCCAAAGAACCCCTCTTGTGAATAATCTTCTTAGTGTAATAATCTTCTGAGTTTCCAGGTCTTTTCTATTTAACATTTGAGCAGGAGCACTCCAAACTGCCTTTTTGTTACTTCTCTGCATTTTGGTATTAATTTTCCATAGCTGTCACCATTTTTCCCACTAATTGTACTACATTCTTACATTTGTTAATGCTTGTGCTCATGGAAATGACTGTAAAATATTCGATAAAAGGTGGTTTTCTTCTAATAAATTAAGAGGATATTTTTTCTTAAAAGAATATTCTGTCAATTTAATTTACTTATCTTAATGACTCCAGGATGTTCTGAAATCTCAAGCACCATTTCACATTGCAAAAGCAATTTGTGTTCCTAAGAGATCATTCTGAAGGAACACAAGGAATGGAAAGCAACCAACTTAAACATTAATTCAGTTCCTTCAAAATCCAGTCATGAAATTCCAGATATTTTTCTCTATCCCTTCATTAGCAAACAGAGAGTTCACACAGCAGTAGGCAGCTTTTGCCTATAGACATTTTACAGCTATAAATGCTCATGTTACTAAAAGCTCCTTAAATAAATTAATATATTAACTAATTAATAGGGTTTTCAAGCTAGATTTCAATACCCAAGTAATTTAAGAACCTTTTGATCCACTTAAAATGTTTTAAAATCTAGGACTTGTCAGCTTTGTCCCCAGTCATTTTACCGAAGCTCCTTATCTAAATCTTATTATTAATATTTCTGCAAGGTTGTTTTCTGTCATCCCAAATACATTTTCTCTCCATTGTCATCACTTTTTTCAGCGTTCCTGAAAATGGTGCAGGTCTTAAGCACTGAGGATGTACCACTGTGAAGGTTTTGCCCACATTTTCACTGGAAATTGTGCTCAACAACAAACAGAAAAAAAATAAATCTCTAATTACGAAGGAAGTGTTGTAGGCACTTTGCTTATAAATCACCATTCCATGCTTTTAAGGACTTCTGGTTCTAGGTGAGGATGTGAGTCTCAGAACTTTTAAAATCATAATTATACTAGAATAACTCAGAGAAATTCTGAAAGTACCTAAGTTTGATAAGACACTTTTATATTGGATTTGAAGTGCTTTTTGTGAAGATTAGTACTAAAAATATGCAAACAAACAAGCCATATCTCCTACCCTTTCATTTTATTTTGCAATTATTTTTTGAGCAACAACAAATAACAGGCGATTTTTTTTCCCCCTCACAAAAATTCATTGCATTAATCATGGTGCAGAAATTCCTACAAGGCGTGACACCTATGAGGAAGATGGGAAATACAGCAGCAGCTGTGCACAAACCCCCAAAACCTGTAAAAATTATGCTCTGTTATGAAACACATAAATCTATGAGTACATAAACTCCATTTGTTCTCAAAAATAAAAAAAGCATTTCTGTGATCCTGCATTTGCCATCCACCTGAGTTTCAGAGTAGCAGTGGAAGAGAAGAAATAAATCACCACAACAACCTTTTGCTGAGACAATTAGCAGGCTGGGTATGACTCATTGAATAGTGTGAGATAATTAACTTTTATTAGAGGCAGGGGTTTTCATACAAAATAAGAATAACATTGCAGCTGAATGGATAGACTCAGGGTGTTTCTATGATTCTAGGGTATGCAGTGATTTTTAAATACCTTTAAAAATGTATATAGGGGAAAGGAGCATGGTCAGAGGGAAGAACATAGTCATAAAATCATGGAATGGTCTGGGTTGGAAAGAATATTTTGATCATATCCCTGTTGTGGGCAGGGACAATTTTCCCTGGATCAGAGTTCCATCCAACTTTGAGCTTTTCCAGGAATCCATGGTACTCCTTCATTTTATACACATCAAAACGTATATGTATACACACACACACACACACACACACACATATATGCACACAGAAAAGCATTAACAGATACACATGGAATGAAAAATCATAGGGCTCATGGCCTCACTGATGCCCTGGCAGAAACCCCCTGAGTTTTTTGGAGCTATGGGATTTCACTCCAGCAATAGAATTCTTCCAAATTGCATTTGATTTTTATTCTTGTGCTTTGCCTCGTTCCTGAATGCTGTGAAACTGCAACAGCAAAGATGAAACACCAAAAATCACCTTTTGCTCTAACATCAGAGAGTCAGAGATTTTGTTCAGATGTGTCACAAATAACAACTCAAATTCCATCCCCTCCCAGGTCTCAGAAATGGTTCTGGAAGAGCACACAAAATGTCTTGGAGCCTTCCCACACTTCCCAAGCTGGGCTGGCCCTGGTAAAACACACAGCATTTTAGTAGAACTTAGAAGAATTTTAGTCTGAAACAGACTCCATTAATGTTACCTACTTGTTTGAGAGTTGTGTATTTTAGCCTTATCAAGTGCTATAACCAACTGTTTTTCTATTTCTGCCAGGGAAAATGTGATTGTTGTAGCAGTTATCGCATAAAAACTTTAAAATTGATGTGCTTTTACAACTTTTATAATCCTCTAAAAGGGAATTTTCTTCAAGCCAAAGCAGAGTCAAATCTTACCGTATAAATATTCTGGGATAGACCTTTATGTTCCAGGGTTTGAGTTTTTTTGCATAGCTACTTTAATATTAAAAAAAAATTTTAAAATAATGCTCTTTGGGATATGTCCACCTCAATCCCACCCACACACCTAGCAGAAGCTCCAAACAAATTAGATTCACATTAAAAAAAGTACTTTAAAAGCCCTACTGGAATCTAACACGGTTATAGAATAATTTATGGGAAAGGGAGTAGTTAGCAGGCTTTTATGCATTTGAGTAGCTAATTATGAGTTATCTCAAAATCTGGGAAACACTTTTTAAATTTGAAATTATTTAACTTTATGAAGTTATGTTCTTAAATAGCATCAAAAGTAGAACCTGTCCATTTTTTCTGGTCAGTATTTAATATCTGCATATCTGTGCAGTGGTCAGAGCTACAGATGAGCCTTTGCTGTAGGGAATTAATGCAGTTCCACTAACAAGCATTTATCTCTACCATATGTTAGACAAATAGTAAAATGCTGCTATATTTCCATTTCTTTCCCAAGGGTAGCCATTTTAAAGATTTATTCTTCACCACCTACTTCTTTTATTGGGCTCATGCTAAAAAAAAAAACCACCTTACTTCTACTTCCAACTGTGTTCAACCCAATCAGTGTCAGTACACCCACACCATAAGATCTCAAAAGCTCTATAGGATGGACAGAATATCTATTGTACCTTAGTTAAGATAATAGAAAACCTTAAATATTCAAACTTTAATATCAAACCTTAATTATTTAGAGGGAGAAGTAAGAAAAAGTACCTCTTTACTTCCATCTAAATATTCCTCCTCGAAGAAGGCAAAGGATTCTGAAAGCTTTATAAATAATAACAAAGGAAATGGGATATAAAGAGGTTGTGCATGGCTTCCACACAGTAATTGCTTCAGCTAATTAATCAAATCACATTAGTAGAACAGTTGCTTGTTTGCTCCTGAAGTTGTAGTGAGTGTTCCCCTGGCCCCATCAGTGCATTTGGCATGGCAGTACGGGTCTGGTGTCACAGCTCATCCTCCTTTGATGCTGTGCTGACCTGGGGAAGCTGCTCTGGCACAGCTGCTGTGAATTCCCTCAGCCCAGGAGAGCTAAAGCCACACAGATGCCTGACAACTACCTTCACAGGCAGAGCAGCCTCACAGACAGGTGATTTATCGCTAACTAAAGAAGATTTAGGTGCCGAGAAACTGAGGCAAACCCAAAAATTCCTCCTCTCCACTCCCAGGCTCAATTTCAGTCCTTCATTCCCGGCTCCTCAAGTGCCTCCAAGGGCACTGTCTCAGAGGGGCTGTGGTCACTCCAGGGACGCTCTGCTCCCTCCTATGCTTTCCCCAGCTCCAGCACAGACCCTTCTGTGTGCTGCAGTGCTTAAACCTGCTCTGTCTGGGCTATCCAGGGGCTGCAGATCCTCCAGGACACATCCACTGCCCTGGCAGCAGTGTGGGTGTCTCTCAGTGACCCTTCCCACAGGCAGCAGGTAAATGCCACAGTGCCCTGCCCAGGCTGCAGGAATGGCCACCCCAGCACTGGGAGCATTGCCTCCTGCACCTTATTCCCCCCTCAGTGCCCACAAGATTGCTTCTTTCCTTGCTTTTCAAGTGCTTTTTCACTTTTCCTAGATTTTTTTCCCCCAGAGACATCACTGCCTTTTGTTTACTGTCCCAGCTGTGACACCTGGATGTTGTCATCAGATGGATGTCATGGAATACTGAGAATACTGAGGGGGGGCGTTTAAATATTTTGGGGAAACTTAAAATTCCTCTGGTACATCAGATCCAATCATCTGGAGCTTAGAGGTTTTTGAAGGATATAACATGGTTTAGAAAGTAAAAAATTCTCTTTCATTGCTGTGTAATTGTGTTGGTGCTGGTCTTCCCTGCTGTAGATTTGATTAACAGGAAGGAGTAGGGTTTATTTTCTAAGTTATGCTTCATGATTTTATCAATTCACATCTTTTCAATTTCAAAAGGGCTTGAAAGCAACATTGCATTGTAGTATTTTATTAAATTGTAGTCCCTTAGCAGTGCTTTTACATGAATGCTGATTTCATCCATAAACTAAAGGCAGGACTTGTAGCCAGGGATCAGTAGTGAGAAGATTCAGGGATAGGGAAATGCTTTGTTAGACAATTCCTCAGCTGAGGACGGGCCTGGGCTGCCAGGTAACATCACAGCTGAAGCATTTGCTTATCTGCTTTTAGGAGAGAATATACTTTGTTAGGACCAAAATGGTATTATTTTAATTTTTATTTTTATTATTCTTACCATTGGCTATTTCAGTAATAATGATGTTTTCCACGTAACATTTGCCTTTTTATTCTCCTCCCTCTCACAAAATTTCTCAGCAGTGTCCTTAATTGCCTCCTGACTTTACTGGTGTGGCCCTTCACACATTCCTATAGATAGCATGGCTCATGGAGCTTAATGAGACTAAGTTCATTAAATTAATCCTAGTAATTAACAAACTTGCTGCTTACTTCTCAGTTGTCTGATTTGTGACACTCTTGGCAATTGGTTTCCACTGGAATCAGAATTGCATCCAAAAAACCCAAAAAAGTGAAAAATAAATTCACCTTCCTTAGAATTCTAGTATTGAATTTAAAGCCTTTTGTTGATGCCTGTTAGAAATGTGGGGTTTTCTTCCCAAGGAAAAGAAACCAGTTAAGAGACAGTTCACTACAGCAGCTTTTCTTCCTACACACCTGTGTCTGGAATAGGTTTTGGATATGCTACCATTCCCTGAGTCCTTCTGATCCATTATAATACACCTTTGGGCTCAATGGGAAGACCAAGGGGAGAGGGTGGGAGGCAATCCATGACTCCAAATAATCCAATACATAACATTAGCAACCTCCTCACTCCTGAAGACATCAGTAAATCTCAATCCTGTCACATCTGGAGCTTAGACTAAATTTGTACCAGATTGGCAGCTTTCTCCTCAAAGTCAATGCTGGAAAAACACCAGCACTGCTCTTTCCTCTTTATTCAGTCTTTTGTTGTATTTGTGTTAAGATTTAATAAATCTTTGAAATTCTAAATGTGGGTGTTGTTTCTCACAACCTGAAAAAAACCCCAAACCCACCATTTTCTTTCTCTTCTCACACCACACGTCACACTGCAGTGGTGGGGCTGTTTGTTGCTAAAGCCAAATCCTTGCTGCTGAACTGCAGCCCATGACCCTGAAGTATCCCAATGTCTGTTCTGGAAGCTGTGGAGTTCACCCGCAATCACCTGGGGTGCCCTGGCCAGCTGCTCCTGAAAACCTGGTGCTGTGCAGCAGGGATAAATTCATGGAATGGGAAAGCAGTGGGAACCAGCAGTGCACTGCTGAAGGAGTTGAGGATGCAGGGACAGGATGCCTTGTGAGATTGCACTTTGTATGGAAATGTGGCACGAAAAAAAAACAAACAAAAAAAACCAAAACAACCAACTCACTGTGTTGTTGAATGAAATTCAGCTTTAAAGAACTTCTCCAAAATTTAGGTTGCTAAGTGTAAGGTGTTTTTGCTCCCAAAATAAAATATAGCTTTAACTGCACAATAAGCAAGGCTAAGGAGATTTGTCTGATGATACAATGGCAGAGAAGTTAGGGCGATATCTACTCTTGCAGATGTGAATTTAGTTTTGATTTTCTTGCTGGGTGAATGATTTTGACTGTCCTGGCATTATTACAATTAGTATTTGTCCATGGAAGAGATTCATGGTGCTTTTAGGCAGATGGTCTAAATCACCTGATCTAAAATCTTTACAAGTGGCCATATTTGCCTGGATTTTCAGCTTTATGGGTTTGCAAATCAGCAATCTGCATGTGAAGGGAGAGAGTGCTTTTCTTTTTTGAACCTGATTGAATTCAGCTTTCCCAAGGGGATTCTGCTAATGATGATCTAATTCAAACCAGGATGCCTGGCTCTAAGGCAGGCTGTTTTTCTGTTTAAAAACCAACAGGAGGGAATGTTCTAAGGCAGAGAGAGGCTGAAAGTAGAATAGATCAAACTAAAACGAGAAAACTTCTAGAAGGAAACCTTTCTTCTTAAGATCACTGAAAAATTAGGGTAATTTCACAATTATAAGCCGCACCATTTTGACTAAAATTTTGATCCCAACCTGGAAATGCAGCTTACACTCAGGAGCGGCTAATATGTGAAAAATTTTCTGAAATTTCCAACCCCAGAAGTGCAGCCGAGGTGCCAAGTGGAGCACCTGTCACTAAAACCCAGGACTGCGCGATTGTTACAAATTGGTTACTCTGTTGCGCGGCGGGTGGAGCCGGGCTCTGTGCCGGCACCATGGCGGTGGGGAGGCAGGGGAGCTCCTTCCTTTAGGCAGTGCAGCCTGGGGGAGAGATGGGGGCTCCGTGCTGCCATCCCCGTGGGCCGGGGGGAGGCGGGGGGCTCCATTCCCACCTCCCACTGCTGGAGCAGAAGCGGGCGGGCTCCATGCCCACCTGCCATTGCGGGGCAGCGCCGGGCTGGGGCGAGCGAGCCCAGCGGCAGCGACGGCTGGCCCTGAGTGACCCTGCTGAGCGGCAATGCCGAGCTGGGCCACCTGGCCCCGTCGGCAGCCCTGAGCGGGTTGAGCCCACATTGCCCGAGCCGAGCCAGTAAACCCCACAATCCCACGATTCTGTTACTATTTGGCAACTTTGCTGCACACGGGTCCTTGCTGCGAACGACAGAGTGGCTTATAATCAGGTGCAGCTTATGTATGGACAAAGAACGAAATGTTGCCGACACCTGGAGGTGCGGCTTATAGTCAGTGTGGCTTGTAATCGTGAAATTACTGTACTCACAGAACCATTTGGGTTAAAGAGACCTCCCAGCTGTGCCCCATCCCCACCTTGTCCCAAGCCCAGAACTCTGAGTGCCACCTCCAGCCCTTCCTGGGACACCTCCAGGGATGGGCACTCGAAACCCGCCATGGCAGCTCCAAGCCCTGAGGAGCACCCTTTCCATAGAGAAATTTTTCTTGAAATTAGGAAAAAAAAAAAAGAAAAAAAAAGAAAAAAAAAGAAAAAAGAAAATCTGAAACACGTAACCAACTGCTTCTTTTTTTTTCCCAAACAAAGTTTGTAAAACCCCATAGCCTGACTTGTTCGTACTGCCTGGAGCTGCTGGTGTGTGAGAAATCAAAATGTTGCATTATGAGATCTGCTTCCATCTGGTTTTTATGGCTTTTGATTTCACTAGTTGAGAGGCATCACACCTTTCCAATTTCCTTGATTAGCTGCAGTTACAAGGTTCTGAATGTGTGTCTATTTGTAATCTTCTATGATTGACTTCAGGCAAAATATTTATTTTTAGTGTGTGAGTAACTGAGATCAAAATTATTCTTCCATTGTTTTCACTTATCCAGGTGCTTTCTTTCATTTAAAGTAATGAAGTGGTTAAAAAAAGAACTCAAACCCTTTGTGTGTGAACATGTGCTGCATTTCTGATTTCCTACTTTAGAAAAATCCAGAAACAATCCTCACATTTAAAGACTTTGAAACCTGTGATGAAATTTTGCAGCTCAGTGGTTTTGAGTACGTTCTCAGGCATTAAACTTTGCAAATTTGCTATTCCTAAAATTCACAAAGTTTTAAATTTTTTTTTCTTTTTAAATTGATAAGTGCTGAAGAAAAGCAGTAAATACAGTGGTAAATGTAAAAGGAATTGAGAAAGCAGCAGTAGTGAAAGCATTTCAGATCCAACTGTAGTTATTTCAGAAATTTAATAAAAGTTTGCATAAGTTTCCTAGGCAACTTTTCAATGAAGAATTGTAATTTAAGTGGTCTGGATCTGCTTGGTATAAACTCTGTCTATGAATCAAAACTCAGATCTTTGTATGGAAAGTAAAGAAATCACTGAGGGGCAATAGAAAACTTAATACTTCATGTAACTTGGTGAAATGTGGTATCAGTTCTGAGTGATATTGGGAAGCAAATAAAAAATATTTGGGGAGCAAATAGAAGAAAATAAAGTTAGAAATAAAGGAAACTGTAGTGTCCTTTGAAAACTATGGAGTGGCCACTGCAGGTGGATAATGCCTTTGGGAAGGGGTGGCTGGATGGAGACAGAGGAGTGGGAAGTGGAGTCTGATCTCATCCCTGTGCTCTCCTGCAGAACCTGGTTTGTTCTGCAGTCCAGGGAGTGCAATCAGCTCTGCACAATGGGAATGCAAATCTGTGCTGACAACAGCACACCCAGGGAAAAGTGTGAGCTTGAAATGCCTTTAATTAGAATGCAGGAATGAATTTTTCACTAGAGGGGCCTGTGGAATTTTGCTGTGGTCACTGTGCAAGAAAACTGCTGAGGGAGGCTCCTGTTTAGGAAGGCAGAGCAATGTTGTATCTGCTCTGAAAAATGAAGTGTCTGTGTTTTCTTTTACCCTATTTCCTTTTACCTATTTTACCCTTTTACCCTATTTGTGGCTATTATGTTTTGATAGAACTGATAGCTTAATAACTGATGAATAAACCATGGTAACTGTTAAATAGAAGAGTGGAATTAGCATCAGCCTTTAAATCTGGATGATCTGGTTTAAGACTAAGTCATTAAAATCATAGTTGCTAAAAGTAATTTATTCCATAATGAATTCTGTAATCAATAACAATAAGGGATTTTGTGAAGTCATTCTTTTCCTGACTAACAAGTGTTTAAATCCACTTTAAAAAATATTATTTTAGATCTATTTATTGCTATTCATATTCTTTATCCTTGCAGAAAGTCCCTACTTCATGCAGGTTCACAAACAAGAATCCAGCCCTCATTTAAGTGGCAGAATTAGTAGTTAGGGAAATAAAACTTGTGGCTCCAGAATCCTTTCCTGTAATAACGTACTCATAATTTTAAACAATTTATTAAAACCAAAACAAAATAATGACAAAAAACCCCAAACCATGCTACCTCTTTTATTGTAATTCATTTGCCCCTTAAGAACCAAAAATATATGAATTGTACTTTCAAGATGAAAGGATTATTTACTGAAATAATTGGGCATATTACTCTCAATTTAAAATAAGTATGTGTTTAATAAGCCTGAAATGCAACAGGTTCTTGTTCTAGAGAACATGGAACACAGCCAGGAATTTCTTGAAGGCTGTGCTAGAATATGATTGGGTAATGATGATCAGTATTGATCTAAAAGCCCAAAACATCTTTTTTTTTTTTTTTTCAATAACATGAAGGTGATTTTGAAACTCAGGAGAAGGGAGAATTGAAGCTGTACAGGTGACATGGTGTTTTCTCAGTAAATCAGCAGATTTGAGTTTTCTATTAGCAGAGCTGTACATATCCTGAAATCTCTTTCAGGTGTGAATAAAAAAATTCAGCAAAGTCTGTTTTCTGTTAATGTGAAATGAGAGCTGCAGGTCCTGCACAAAGCTGCAGGTCATGCACAGATCTGCAGGTCATGCACAAAGCTGCAGGTCCTGCACAGAACTGCAGGTCCTGCACAGAACTGCAGGTCATGCACAGAGCTGCATGCTCACCTAAGATAATTGTCCCTGCCATGCTTGACACTTGTCTGCCAGTATCAAATGCAAAAAATACTTGATGTAGATGGAGTAGTTCACTTCAGACTAAACTGAGTTGAGTTCATGTTTACTTGGTATGGGTCAGGAGCAAACACAGCTGTCGTGGCTGGGGTGATGAGAGGCAGCTCATCCATGTTCCTGGAGCACTTTTCAGTGCAGTGCTCTCTGGCACTTTTTGAATTGCATGTTCCACAAATCTTGGCATTTTCAAATCATTGCTTTGATGGCCTAACAAAAAGGAATAGTGAAAGATGGGTGTTGGCTTTTTTTGTGGTAAACTTCAGGTAGCAGCTTGTGTGCTGCAAGTGGTGAAAGAGGTGATGAGAGACAGAGAACCAAAAATAAATCATTGCTGATCCATTTATTCATTTTGTGTAGAGTTCACAGACTCACAGAATGGTTTGGGTTGGGGGGAAATTTAAACCCATCCCACCCCTGCCATGGCAGGGACACCTCCCACTGTCCCAGTGTCCAACCTGGCCTTGGGCACTGCCAGGGATCCAGGGGCAGCCACAGCCCTGCCCACCCTGCCAGGGAACAATTCCTGCCAAATATCACATCTATTCCTGCCCTCTGGCACTGGGAACCATTCCCTGGTCCTGTCCCTGCATCCTTGTCCCCAGTCCCTCTTCAGCTCTCTTGGAGTCCCTTTAGGAAGCAACTCTGAGGTCCCCCAGAAGCCCTCTCTTGTCCAGATTGTCTTCTCCAGTTGTAAATTTGGAGTAATGCATGAAGTTCTCACAATCTTTCTTAGTTCTTGAGAGGCAGGGATTTATTTCCTATCTCTCATATATTTAATCACTTTCCTAGATACCCCCTTATACTCTGTGTGTTTTTTCAGTGCCATGATTCCTAAATCCTGTTAATTTCTTGTAGAGTGACCAAGTCACAGTATCTACTGGGAGTTCAGTTTCTCTCAGGTTAGAACTACAAAGCAGAGCCTGTCTTAGACTTTAAAGCAACAGAACCTGGAAATTGATTCTTTGTGTTGTTTCAAATCTTCCTTTAAAGAAAAGAAATATTGGTCACAATACTGTAATGTCTTGGTAGCCTTTGTATTTTCTGTTGTCTCTTGAAATCTCACATGCTCAACTCTTCCTAGGAAAATGTAGAAATACTGCAATGTTCCCCAGCTGTCAAACCCAGACATTTTTTCATGATTCAGATTATGTGCATGTGTGGATATTGAAAATATGATCTATTTATTCAATAGGTTTTTTTTGGGTTTTTTTTAATACTGGTCCTGTCTTGATACATATGTTAAGTTTTGTTGGTTTAATCCTGTGCTTCCTTTTCCCAATGGATTTAGACAAGACATGAAAGGCAAAACGGTGATGGGGAGAAGTGACAAAAAACCTGAATTTCCCCTGATTTCAGTATTTGTGCTTTTTTTCTGTGCCAAATTTCAGGTTAAGTCATGTTGCACCAGTGTTTCATCCCTCTGAGTGTTAAAAGGAAGCTCACCATTATGTGCTGTCATAAAACCTTTTCTGAAAGGCAAATCTTTCAACATATTTGAGATAGGGGAAGAGGATAAAACAGTACAAAAACTCTCCAAGTTGTAAATGAACCTACCTGCCAAAACAAAGCTGATGACAAAATTGAAGCATTTAAAAAGGCAAGGAGCACTGAAAACAACATGTAGTTCCCTCAGAAGGTGGAGATATTTTTAGTTTGTGGTGGTGGGGCAGAGACAGCCCTTGGTTTCTGGTATGATTGATCTGAAAAGTTTCCAGTCAGTAGAAAATATCCCACTGGATTTTGTGCATATTAAACAGCTGCTTACAGAAAGTGGACAACATGAGCATGTGCTTTTCTGCTTGTGGATATGTTCAAGCTTTGTTGGGATTTTTGGGTTTTATGGTCGCTTGGGAGTGATTGAGTTCATGGCTTGATTTCCACCCTCTGCCAGCAGACTGGTTTGTACAGGTTTTGAATCTCCAAACAACCTTCTGTAGCTACTCCGTGGAGCTCAGAGTAATTTACCTCATGGCTTAGTCTTGACACAAGAATGCTCATGTGATTTCCTGACCTTTCTCTCATGCCTCAATGCCAGACCCTTTTTTTCCCCTTATCTTGCTTCATGTCTCTATGGAGTGAATATTTTTTGGCAAGGTGAAAACACACTAAGATTGCAGTGTGTTGTCTTTCCCCAACAATGATATCTCTTTGTATATATTTGTATTTTCATATGAAAAAGGCACATAGAGAAAATATCTTTTGTTTCTTGCCTTAAAGGACAAACAAAGCAAACAAGTGGAAAAGAAACTGAGATATAGCCAAGTATTATGTTACTCCTTTCTCTTGTTAGCTGAATTGATGTTTGCTCTGAGAGAAGATGTTTCCCTACAGAGTCCAGTGCCTTTCTCCAAGTTTGAATTGTTTGAGGAAAACGAATGGGGTTTTTTTTGCTTTTGCTTCTTACACAAAGGCAATAACTAATTCAGTTAATCAATGTGTGCTATCCTTTGAGAAGGGCTTGGAGATGAAATTTTTAGATGCATTTTTGATGTAAAGACTTGTGCAATTCTTTTTTTTTTTTTTTTAATTTTAATAATAAAATAAGTGCAGGCAAGGTTAAGCAGACTTCAGAAGTGCATGGTGAGGCCAGAGGTGTTCCATGTAGATCATAGTTTCTGGAGAAACTCTTTTCAAAATCAGCATTCACATACTTGAATCATTTGATCATGAGCATTTAGTAGTGATCCCATTATTTTAGAATGATATTCGCAAGGTGCTTATACATAAACTCCAGTTTGAAGGATTGCCTGGCAGTGTGATATAAGCATAGAATATCTCAGTTTTGTGCTCTCAAACACAGAAGATATTTTAAGTGATTTTTGCATAATGATAGCTGTTGACTTGCAGGAACAATGGAATTACAATCAGCTGTAGAATTAAATATAAATTCCTGCATCCTGTAATGCTGTAACTTGTACACTAAGGAGTTTTTGCCTCTGTAGTTTTTAGCTGCTCATTTGTTTGAATGGTCTCTTGCTGGTCTGTAACCAATTTCTTCATCTCTTAATGCAGAATGGAAGCAGTAGCAGTAATGTTCATGTGATACTTGGGGATAAATTGAAAGAGTAGTGCCAGCAGAAGCTGCTCTCTAATCCACTGGTACTCTTTCAGACCCAGAATGTGACAATTTCTTTGTCCTAGATTGCATTTCCAGCAGGAGACAATACTCCAACTCCGTGGCAGTTTCTTCTCTCCAAAGAATGTGTGTCCTAGCCTGTTTGTGTCTGAGACGGGATGTGATTTATGCAACCAGCAGTTGGTTTCAGCACCACAGAACAACTCTTTTAGGGTGAGTTGGATTATTTACGTGTTGTGGTAGCATTGCTGATATCTCTGCCTGGTGACTTCTGCTTCGATTTATGTCACTGCAGAAAGCATCTGGTTGTTCTTTCTGCTCCCTGACAGTTCAGGTTTGGGTTTCACACTCTGCTTGCACTGTTTTCACATTTCTGCCTTCTCTGGCTGACTCTTGTTATAAATCAATGTTTGGTCAATTTGTCTCCCACTCTATCTCAAGGCTCCCCTAGATGCCTGTTGACAATCCAAAATAGTTTCTTCAGGCTGACCCAAATGGTTGCTGCTTGCATGTAAAACAAATTAACTTCTGCCTCCCCAGGATGAGAAAGGATTGAATGGACAAATTAAACCCAGGCTATATTTATCAAATGAGTGCTACAGGAATTTCCTGCATTCCTTGCAATGCTTTAGTACCTCCCTGCACTTCCCTGGTGGAAAGTGTCACCACAATTTCCATTTAAAAGTTTTGTGTCAGGAAACAGAGCCAGGTCACTGAAGAAAGAATAAGGTACAAATGTCAGAATAACCATTTCCTAGAGAACAACAGGTTATGCAACTCCAGTACTGCATGGGAATTTGAGATCTCCCCTGTGGAGCCAGGCCAGGAGAGCTGGGGCTCTTCATCTGGAGAGGAGAAGGTTGTGGGGAGACCCCACAGCACCTTCCAGGGTCTGCAGGGAACCCGGAGAGGACAATTCCTCAGGAACTGGAGGGACAGGACACAGGGAATGGCTCTCAGTGCAGATTTCTAATAATGGTGAAATGGTTTGTGGCTGACATTGTTCTCACCTCAAGGAAGAAAAGTGCAGAAACGCCTTTGAGCCGTGCCTTGAGCCTCTCATGAAGTGAACGAAGCCTGTGAATGCAATTTGCAAACAAGTGAATTCCCTGCTTTGCCAAAACATGAACTCTAAGCAAAGCATTGTGTATTTACTCTCAAGTAAAACCAATGCTTTAATCTGGAGTGTTGAGCCTGTTTTAGTTGCTCTGGCTGTACAAACTCTGTAAACTGTTTTTAAGTCTGCATAGGGAAAAGGTAGGAAAAATTCACCACAGTTTTCATGAAATCAAATTAAAAATACATGGAAGTAAAGCACTGTTCTGCCTGATCCAGTAAGAGACAAGTTTGGGAAAACCTTAGGAGATGCAGAAGCCTCTGGTGCGTTATTTTATTTAATTTTAAATGTAACTTGTCTATTTTGTGATGATATTATTACTTGCCTCTTGAATACAGTAATTCTCAGAGGAATAATCTTCCCTCCTACGCTGCTGATGTAGGAATGTGCTGTATTTGATGATCAACAAGAGTATATTCCATAAAGGGCTTCAAGCCAGTAGTGCTTGCAGGAAAGAGAGCTTGTATCAGTAGCAGATCAATACTTTATATTTGTGGAACATACATATTGGTGCTAGATAAATCCAGCTCTGTATAGTTTGCTTACCTGCACAAATTCCAGAGAGCACATCTGCATTTTTGTCCTCATCATCTCACAAGTCTATTCACAACAGACAGCTCCAATAGTAGGGTGGGAGCTTTTAACATTCACTTTTGTATGTTGGAAAAGAATTGAGAACTAATAGTAAACCTTGTTAAATTAGCTGTTGCAGTTAGAATTAGCAGGGAAAGTTAAATACCTCTCACAGGAAGAATGTAGCTTTTTCAGTGGGATACCTCATGGATATCTGCTTTAAGCCAGAACAAGCCAGGAGCTCTATGAGACTAATTTGCAGCATAGGAACTCAATTAAAATGAGAAAAAATACAACAGTATGAAAATGGAATGGTATGATGAACAAGTGCAAATTGTATCTCCAGTTTCATGCATTTTGATAATTACAGTTTCTTGTCAAAGTCTCTGTACTTCCAGCAGCGCATCAGGCAATTTACAGCAGGAGAGAAGGTCAAGTTCACTGAAAGTCCAAGCGTGGTCTCACATCATTCCAGCAGAAATAAATCAAGTTCCCAAGGAGTTTGGGGCTGCCCAAACACATGCTGGTTTGCAAACGGGAATGTGCAAAGGTGGGCAGTATTTTGTGAACTGGGCACCTTGGTATGAGATTTGCAAGCAGCAGATGCCCTGAGCAGGGAGCTGGAGGGGCAGGAATGGGACCAGGAGTGCTGGGCATGGAGGTCTGCAGAGCACAGTTCTGAGCCCACGGGCTGAGGGAGGAGGAGCGGTTTTGATCCCACAGCACAGGGGTTGAGGCTCTGGTTCTTTGCTCTGTCCATGCTCAGCAGGGCCAGCATTTCCATAAAACTCACCTAGGATCCAGGACTCCTCTCTTGGAGTGGCTGTCTAAGCAACAGGAGAGTTCCAAACTTTAATTAAAATAGTAGCCACCACTCCTAGGAGCCATCAGTGGGCAGAGGGGATGCATTACTGCTGCCACTGCAGAAGGGCACAGAAGGAGGGTGCTGTGGCCTTCTGTGAGTACAGATTTTTTCAGTTGCTTAAGCTCTATGTCCCAATTTCAATATTAATGATATGGCTTGATATGGCTGTGATTCCTGGAATGTAAATGGTAGCCTAAAGGAGTAGATTATATAAAGTACTGGGAAATTGCTCTGCATTATGTTCAGAGGAGCATTATGTAATGGAAGCAATACTTTAAAAATTGTGCTTTCCTCTCAAGATGGAGAAACGTTTATTGTCTAAAGTGTTTAGTGCCTGAGAATTCCACAGAAGATCCATTCTGGATCTCGTAATAAATATTGTCCCAGTCTGCCATAGGAATGTGGCAACTTCAGCTTTAGGAAATGAAGAGCATTGTCTGAGTGCTGTAAGTGGATTGGATTTAAAATGGTTAGATTGTGGCTTTGTCAGGGAAAGAAAAAGGACAGCTTCTCACCGAGACAGCTGTCCAACTGAATAGTCCTTTGGAGATAAGGCATCAATAACTTTCTCCTAATCTTACTTGAGCTTAATCAAACACCTCACTTATCAGACTTAGCTGCTCTCAGGTAAAAGCCTCCTTATCTGGCATTCACAGGGTTTTATAGGAAGTTAGTTAACATCAAAAAGCGCAGATTTTGAGCATGACAAAGTCACCTCTACTCCCCAGAATACAAGCAATCACACTGCTCCCAACCAGAAAAAGCAGCTCAATCTGAAATCTTAAAAGGTCCCAGTCACAATTGGGAAATTTTTCTTTATTAATAATGATAATGGCTGGGAGTTTTGTTCTTTGGACCTGTTGTGCTCCTGAACAGAATAGCACCAGGTTATATGAACAAAGAGGCAGAAGCCTCTTGCTTGGAGAAATAAAAAAATCTACAGGACAGGGGAAATGACATAAATTTACATTGTGGAAGGATCATTTCTATAATAATTCAGTACACCAGTGGGTGATACCAGAGGGCCTCCATTGCCAAGTTAAGTTCTATATTGCAAATCAACTGTTAATTTTGTTTGTTTGATGCATTTCTATCTCTGAGTTTTCACTTATTGCACATGCCAGCCCATGAAGAGGAGGGCTGCCTTTGTTCTGATTCTGCTGATTTTGGTAAGAACAACGTCCTTTTTTTGTGAGTAAATACCCTGAGAAGATCCAGAGACAAGATGTTGTTTGCTAAATGGCAAAAGAGATATGAGAGGAAAGATGAAATCCAGAAAGGGAATTGGCTTGGCACTGATGTAAAGTAATAGGGGTGATATGAAAGTCTAAGGGAAATGTTTCATTTCAAAAGATAAAAAGCATTATGGAGATTTCAAAGACCTAGACTGCTACTGAACTGTGTCTGGTGAAAGAAGAGTGCGAAACACTGAGCATTTGAAATGTTTTGTTCATATGGGAATTCATTTGAAATTGTTGTTGATTTTATTATGCAGTTCATGTTAATGGATATTTGACTGTAAGGTTGATTATTAATGAAGGACAAATGAAATCTATGCTTAATGTTATGCCATAGTATGTCACCTTGAAACTTTAATTGTAAAAATTCAGTAGGGCCAGACTTGATCAGTATTTCAATTGAGAGCCACGAGGCAGATGAAGTAGTGCTGTGACAGGGTCCTGAACAGCTTCATTGCAATTCTCCACCTTCTGTGGAGACAGGGACAGAATGGCTGCAGCCTTTCATGAGGGTATATTATTTTAAGATGGAGAAGAAGAAACCAAACCGACCCAGAAACCCCCTTTGGAAGGCTTTGGTTGGCCACCAATCAACAAGACCTGTGTAGCACTTTCTATAACAAACAGGTTTTTTGCAGTCTTGCTGGCTGCAATATTTATTTCAAGCTATTCTTAGAATGCTGGATGATTGTTTTGTTTCATTCCACGATCTACAAGTTCAAATTCTTCAGAATTCTAAGGCTCCCTTAGAAAATATTTTACAATGGTACAGAAAGACTCATTGGAGTGGGCCAGCACTTTGTGTATGTCCATGGGACTGTTGAAGGTGGAGCTCTTTGATATTTTTTTTTTTTTCCTGATAGAAAATATTGGTTTGTGAGAAGAGTTTCACTGAATATAAAATGTTAGCTTTAGGACGGGGCTATTTTAAGAACTGAGGAAAAGCCTTCTTTATTGCCTTGTCCCAATCCCAAAGCACAGCTGCTGTCAGTCACCCAGCACTGGGATTGTCCCCTTGCTCCCACAGGCACTCCTGCAAAATTCCTGCTCCTCCAGGAGCCTCTGGAATGGGATCCATGGCTGGAGGTGATGGGGACGGAGGGAGCAGAGCTGCAGAATGCCAAAGCTGCTTTTTAGGGCCCCCATCACCCAGCACAGGCGCTGCTCTGGGGCTGTGTCAGGAGCCTGGCTCCAGGGAAATGAGCCCAGCTTTGCAGCTGGAATGTCACAGTGCCACGCTGTGGTGGTTTGCAAGATCCAGCACAGGAAACTCCTCTGAGCACCCCGAAAAACCCAACCCTAAAACCAGGGGACAGGGTCTGTGCCCTGCTGAATGCTGGTGTGGCAGCTCTGAACAAGGCTGATGAATTTTGGGAATTTTGCCACTATGGCTGTTTGCCTCCTGCTTTTCTTCTGCATTTCACTGAAACCAGCGTTTGTCTTCAGGAGGTTTTTATTTCCTTTTGAGTAACTTGCTCTGAAGTCAGCAGAGGGGAATATCAGGAGAAGCAACATGAATTCAGTACTCTGCAGATTGTTCTTTTTTCCATTTTTTCCTAAAGAAAAATAAATATCGATATCTGGTTGCTTTAGTCAGGCTTCAGATGTAAGCTGTATATTTAATATAATCTAATATTCATTAAACAATTCTTTAGGTTGATTGTTCAGAAATGTATCTGTCATTAGGGCATCAGATGGATTCTCCCAAGGTGATCCCTGTGGAGCTGTTCATCCTCACAAATCCCCTTCTGATCTCATCTCTCTCTCTCCACTCAATGTGCTTGTGAAATTAAAGCCCTGCACAAAATCAAAGAAATGAGCAGGGAGGGAAGCACAAACCACTCCCTTAGAGCTTCTGCTTTCCTTGTCCATGGCCCAGGCCAGGGAGGATCAGCCTATGCCCCTGAAGCAGGGCAGGGGTCACCTTGGAAAAAGCAAGAAAAGTAATACTAAAACAATTATCAATCCATTTAAACTCCTCTAGCTCCAGTCTGGTTTCTTCAGCTGCAAGTATATGTTGTTATGTGCTGGGCACACAAATTTCAAATCTTTTGGATTATGGCAGTTTGCAGAGTTCTAAAATGTAGAAAGTAAAAGAAACATAGGAGTATACAGTGGCTAAAGCAGAGCTAGAAAGAGAATTAGGAGTTCACTCTTCCACTCCTACACATGAGATTTCTTTCATGATGTCAAGCCTGAATATTTTTCTAGGAGTTCAGGAGAGCAATTTAAATTCACAGAAATTTTAGGTAAGATTTTTAATGAAGCAACCAATGTTCCTTTGTGACAAGGGATACTACTGCAACCTTTAGAACAGAGATATCTGGCCTTACCACAGCTTAGGCAACCTGCTCATAATTAAGATTATAGAAGCCTCCTCCAGTTGTAATTACAGAACAGTGTTTCAGGCACTTTTTGCATTCCCTGCTACCAGCAGCACATGTGTGATCGCCATTTGACCGTGTGCACTGTTCACATAATATCACATTAATGTTCACGTTATATCACATTAATGTCCACGTTATATCACATTAATGAGGTCAGTGCACCTGAGGTGGAAGGAGTTCTTGCACAGCTTTCCCCTCTCTGCTCCTGCAGGCTACACAGGTCACTGTGTTGGTATCTCTGGGCTTTCTTCTGCCAGATGCTTGAGTTGCAAGTGTGAGGTCTCATTTCTCATTCTTCTTTTATTTTTTTTCTCCCTCCTTCGGTATATCTTTAATTCTGGAGAGTTTGTTAAATCTGAGTGGAGCAGGTATAATTTTCTCATTAAATCAAAGGACAAGGTCATTATATGTTAAAAGGAGGAAATAACTAGTTCACACGTTATCTTCACAAAAATATGAGCTGAGGAATTCTGTACTGACCTTTCAATATCATTCAAAATTAAATTCCATATGCACTCTGCTACTGTCTTCTGTTCTGCTGCTATGATGCTAGAATGGCTTTTAGAACAATATATAAATGGGGACTGTTTCTTTATAACTATTCCATTGGAGTCACTTGGCCCTGATTTTTATTTGCTTGTTCATATTTAACATTTTAATGTAACACACACATGGTCTCACTGTATTGATCATGGCAACATCAGGTAGCTTCTAACTGCAATAAAAACCACTGTGATCTTTTGCATGCACTGCTGTCTCCAGAAATACAGGCCTTGATATGCTTAAGAGTAACAGTGGAAGGACTTGCATCATTAAATACTGCAGAAAAGACATCAATATAGATTTGTAGTCATAAAATGAATTGGTCTGTCTCCGTGGCAGGAAGCAATTTCTGCAGGGTGTAATTCCAAGCACAAAAGAACATTGCTACAAAGGTGCTGTGAAGACACAGAGCAGCAACAGATAAACCCCCAGAGCACACATTTACTAGAGGAATATTAGAGTGATTCGAGAGTGAAGAAGTGGAGTAGCAGCACTCAGGGCTGCAGTGCTCACATCTGTGAATACGTTTAATTGTTTTATTGCGGCGCTTTAAATGTGGTGCCTGACAATAGAACTCTGTAAGATGCCTCCTTATCCCGGGGGGCCTGAGGATGGAGGTGTTTCTGTTTGCCAGCAGGAGTGTCCTGTGTGAGCCAACAATTCATGAAAAGGCATGGGAACTGTACTTTGTGAGGAAAGCTTTGTCTGGCTCTGCTTCCAGAACCCAGCAGAGCTGGCTTGTAATGGTTCCTGTGCTCCTGGAAAACAGCAGAACGTGGATAAATATTTGAGGTTTGGGTAAGGGTAATGGTGACTACGAACTTTCTGTGCCAAAAAATGAAGCATTGAGGCCAGAGAGTGTGTTAGATAGGTGGGTGATATTTTATTGAAGCCTCTTGACCGAGACTTGCTCTGATGAAATTAGAGATGGGTGAGGAAGTGTTTCACCTTAACGTAGGTTGGCTTTGGAAACTCCAAACAAAAGGTTTGTACAGGAGGAGAACAAACTTTGCCAAGGTTGAGGGCAAAATATGAAACAGCAACAGGAGCGCCATGTTCAGATGGTTCTGCTCTGTTCCAGATTAATGTCCTGACCTTTGCATTTTATCAGTCTAGGATATCTCCACATCTTTGTGGGTTTGACCAGAGACCTTTTCCAGCACAGTGCTGTAGTTGATCTGTTCTCAGCCTTTTGTCTATTGTGGCTAAAAATAGTTGAGTTGAGCTAGTCAGGAATTTGACTGCTTCAAGCACAGACAGAGAGGGTAACTTGCCAAATTGGAGGGAGCACAATGAAATGGTTTCAGTTTGAAGTTGAGTTCATCCCTTTGCTTTAAGATAAGAAATCCCTGAACTGAGAAGGCAGATACAACTTCCACTTTAAGAAAGGACACAAGGGAAGGTCAAAACAATTTAGAAGAGATTTGTCTCTTCAAACAAGGCAAGTAGTTATATTGTTTTAAAAAAGGAAATGAAATCTTCATTGTGGAGGACTTATTCATGTAAAACAGATTAAAATATGCATTCATAATATGTAAATATAGAGTCAATTAATATGAAGCTTTTTTACAGTGTAAGTGATTGCAACCTGCCAGTGTCCTCTGGGACGACTTTGAAACTGAAATGCTTCTTCTCTATAGTCCCAGTTAACAAAAATCAATAAACAGTAAACATAAAGCAGTCTGTTGCCAAGTGAGCAGTGTCTGAATAGGACAGTCTAAATTTCAACAGATGAGCAGAAATCACCAGGAGCAGATAGGCTCAGGAGCCCAGTATGCATTCCAGGAGCGATGCCAGTGGGCAACAGAAAAATTCAGAAAGAGGGTTAAAATCTGTGGGTTTGGGTTGACTCCTGTCTGGTTTCCCACAGATTTCTTCACTCACACCCCTGTGAAGTCAAGATGAAGAGGGCATGAAAACACTGAAGCATTTAATTCCCACTTCCAATATGATCTTTTCTTTGATCCTTGAACTATTCCAAAGCAGGAGAGCTGGAGTCTGTCAGGAGGCCTGTTGGGGAAGGAGGTTGTAGTGTGTCAATTTAGCAAAGGTGACATCTCCCCCCGGCAGAAGATGGCTCTGCTCACAGCCTGGGGAAGAGGTGCCAAAGGAAGAGCTAAACTCATTGCAGTTCTCACTGTTGCCAAAACTGCCTATAAGGCTGGTGCTGTCAGGAATGCTAAAGTCAGAGTAAAGAGATAACATTATTTATACTTCAAATTATATTTTATATTATATTTTTTCCCTTGAACAGGTGGAGTAGTTACTCGATAATTAAATGATGTTATGTGACAGTGTTTTCAGTGGTCATGCTCTGTTCCCATTTCTAAAATTCAGCCTTTTGGAAGTTACAGAACGTAGAATATTCTGTGTGGAGGGACCCCTAGGGATCACTGACCCAGCCCCTGTCCCTGCAGACCTCTCAGTCCCCCTGTGCATCCCTGGAGTGGTGTCCAAACCCTCCTGGAGCTCTGGGCAGTGCCCATTCCTGGGGAGCCTGGGCAGTGCCAGCACCCTCTGGGGGAGGAGAACCTTTCCCTAAAATCCCACCTGAGCCTGGCCCAGCTCCAGCTGTTCCCTCTGTCCTGTTTCCAGTGACAGGATCCAAGGGAACTGCACAAAGCTGTGCCTCCTCTATGGAGTCTCCTCACGGGAACACATTAAATACCAATAAGAAGGTATTTGGCCATTTTTACCTGTTATCTACTTGTGTACAATTCTGTTACTTTCTCTGATTTTCACTTGGCATGTGATCCTGGGAGCATTCATCACTGCATCTTTAATTGCATTAATCCAAGTTGCAAATAGCTGCACTTTTCTGGCGGTGCCGAGGTTGGCTCAGCTAAGTAAAAAAACTCTTAATTTTAAGTAGATTGTGGAGGATTTTGAATATTTGGTGTGTTTAGCTTTTGAAAGCAGTTTCTGCTGAAAGTCTGTCTACTTAAAATTCAAGTACTCTGCAACTAAGGAACTCCAAAAAGAGGTAATGAACCATAAATTATTGCTGTTAGATATTTAATACTCAATCAGTGTGTGCTCTCTCATGCATATCCCACTGGCATTGCATTTATTCTGACAGTGTGGTACTGGTTCAATTACTTTGCTCATTTACAATAAAAGATTAATGAAAAGAGGTATATTTTAGTTCACAGAGATTAATTGCATCCCTTATTTCCCCTAGTCTAGAAATATTCAACCCATAATCCTGATAGCTTTTTCGTCAACAAGTACATGGAAAATTAATAGACTTCCTTCTGCTGGAATCCTCAGTAGGCTTGCAGATACAAACATCCAGGGAAAAGCTGACTGAAAGTTGGCTTTCTGGTATGGAGGAATTAATTTACCTCCTCTCCCTCACTCTTTCTCTTTTCTTCGCTCTTTAATCCATTCTGATGACACTTTGAATTAACCAGAAGAAAAACAGGTTTGTGCAGAAAGCGTTGAAGCCAGCAGGTTCTTTGTCTTGTGTCATCCAACCAAAACTTGTGGTGTCTTCCACTTGTGATGTGTGGCCGAAGACCATTGTGAGGGGGGATGGACATCCCAAGACTTTAAAGAGTTATAAAATTTAACAGCCTTTACGTTTGCAGAGTACCTGCCAAGGTTACCAGTAAAATTTATTGTTAATCCTGCTATGAATATACTCGGAACTTGTTTAAAAAAAGAGGTGTGCTGTTGACATGTAGGAAGAGAAAAAATATTTTGCTCGATTTTTCGAGGACTTCTGTTAACATTATGAAGAAAGTGAATCTAAGAAAAGGCAATAACTACAATATCACAAGAAAACACTCCAGTGGCTGTCATTTATAACAGCACAAGTTGAAGTTTACATGCAAACTGCAGAACCTCAAGGTAGATCTTCAGCACAAAAATTAGAGCAGGGCAGATTTTAGAAGGGATTGCTTTGAGCTCACCTTAGATAAATATCCAGAAGTTCAGAACTTCTCACAGATTTCTAAACCTGGTAACCTTACAAAATTAAAAGGGAAATCTGATTAAAGGAATCATTCTTGCAATGTTATGGCAGTTGTGGATCTGCCCATTACTGGAAACTATTAATGGGGGGGAAAGGGATAAAATATTTAAATATTTAAACCTTAGACATTGGTATAAAAATAGATGTACACTTTGAATATGTATCTAGCACACGTTTGTCTGTCCATGCTCATATAGAAAAGGCTCTTGGAACTACTTTTGAAAATTTTTCCTGGAAATCCTTCTCTAAAGCTACAGTAAAATATGTAACAGCCAGCTAAAAGTCTACATCCAGCTCAGCCTCAACATGCAGCTTTATGCATTATGATCCTTTTTAATCTGCACTATTTTCGCTTTTTTTAAAGCCCAGCATTAATTCAGAGCGAGTCCTGCAGACTTAGGGAGTAGAAGAGAATCTGAACTGGTTTTTGGTGGGGTAGCACAACTTATGGGGCAGTTTGGGCTGAGGTGAATGAGGAAGCACAACTTGAGGGAGCCCATGTCCTCTGTGGTCACTGCACAGCCAGATTTGCCTCTTCCAAGGGCTGATCATGAATAAAATATTCAGCTTTGGATTGCTTGTGTCTTACTAATGAGGACTTGAGAGATCTGTGGAGTCCATCTGGAGCAGGGCTTGGGCCTCCCTCTTGTCCCACCAGCACTGCTCAGGATAAGGAATTCTGAGCCCTGAGCTTGAAAAGGAGGGTAAAATCACACACGTGTGCAAGTTCTGAAGAGCTGAATAGAGACAATATTGCTTAATCCACTGTGCTCTCATTTTATGATGCTGCTGTTCATTTTCCTCCTCTTGCTAGGCGTGGGGATCTTTCTGGAAATGGTTTCACTGGGGGATGAATGTTCTTTGGCTGCTCTTCAGGACAGGCTGGATTTATTCCTTAGTTTGTTTTAATGAATAGTTTGCTGGTAGCTACATCTGATTTAGAAAACTGCAGCAAAAACACTACTGCTGCATATAATTCTTCCTGTGTGAAAACTGTGTTTTAAATCTGAATAATTTAGCTTATTTCATGTCTGTCTATGCCTACTTTTTCTTTGATTGCTGGATGATTCTATATTTAATTTCTGATCTTTCTACTAGCAGATTTTTAAATTTAATAATACAATAATATACTTTAGAGCTGCCTGTAATTACTTGGAAGATATGACTTCTCTTTGTGTAAGTTATATGTCTGTAATTAAAAGAAGATCTGGCACATATATCTCCAGTTAATAATACTCATGATAATAGAAAACTTGTGTCAATTTTAATAGGAAACAACTTTTTAATTTGCTTTTATTGAATCCTCTGTAAATTGACACAAAACTATTTCCCTCCCATTGCACAGTATGTGTTAAGGAGAAAATTTGATTAAAAAAAAGGACAGTTTCAAGTTCTGCATAGTCCTACTTTAAGCACCTTTGCAGAATGTCCCAGGGAGCTGTGCCCAGCCATGAGGTTTCTCTGCAGGAAGATAATGCAGCATCTGAAATCAGGAGCTGGTTGAGTGTTTTTTGCTCAAGTCAGAATTGTAATGCTGAGGAATCACTTGTTGCTTAACCTTGTAGACACCAGAGCTGCAGACACAGCTCAAATTTTGACCTTGAACCTTTTGCACAGAGGTGGAATTTTAGCTGTTTGTTATCAGTGTGTCCCTCTGCACAGCCTGAGGGTAAGGGCAGAGCTGGTGGATTGAAATCCCCTGTGGCAGAGAACAGACCTGAGATAAGGAGAGAGTTCTGAGTCCAGTGTGACAGCAGAAACTTCAAGGGGCAAAGGAGATTGCAGAGGCTTTTCTTACAGCATCACTCATTTTCCTGACAAATATCATAAAATCATAGAATGGCCTGGCTTGGAAGGGACTGTATGAATCAACTCCCAATTCCTCCCATGGCAGGGACAGCTCCCACTGTCCCAGGCTGCTCCAGCCCCAGTGTCCAGCCTGGCCTTGGGCACTGCCAGGGATCCAGGGGCAG
>PYHW01009983.1:1329795-1341465 GCA_013186435.1 Turdus rufiventris | reverse complement strand
CTTTTGGGTTTATCCTCTTCCAGACTCCAGTGATTTCCCTTCTCTGGATTGTTTTTTCTTTGCAATCTCTCTCTCACTCTAGGGTTCTCTATTCAAAGTATAAAATGAAAGAGTAGAAAAAAGGAAACTGAACCATTTCACAAGAAATTTATTGCAGATAGCAATTTAGTAGACTCATTATCCCAGTGTGAGGAAAATATAGTAGAATCCTAAGAAAACCAACACAATAGAAATTCAGTGAATATACCCAGGGATTGAATAGACAATTTCATAATTTCTCAGTTCAGGTTAATAAAGATCGTGATTCATTTTGCTCTAACAGAATATATTAAGTAAATGTTAAGTGCTAATTAGTATCGTGCTATTGAAAAAGCAAGAACTATATCACCAGAGATATGTTCAAACTGGTAGAAATTGTTAAGTTTCTGGGTAATTTGGAATGGTGTAATGAAGGTCTTGGCAGAAGCCTCAACATCAAAAAGGTTAAAAATTCTTGCAAGAGTTTTCCAAGCAAGACTAGTTGCAAAAATAAAATATATCCAGTGCTGAGAGAAAGATGGAGAAAGGATGGTTTTAGGTTTTCAGTATATATTTTAAGACTGCAGCAAACAAACACGAATGGCAGTTTCAGCATTGCCAGTGCTATTTACACAGTTTCTTAGCTGCAGCAGTTTAATGTATGCTGTTTCCTGATGGGTCCTTCCCTATGGCCCCTCTAAACACTTGTTTTGAAATGCAAAGACACTCTTGTAAGTGGAGTCCACAGAGCTGGTCAAAACCAGTGAAAAGAGAGTCATTTTGTTGGACATGTTCTGAGGCTACGAAAATCAATATCACTTCAGAGAGTGAATTTAGATATCTGCTCATCTCTGTGGTATAGCTCAGCTTTTGGCTCAATGGGAGGTATTTCTGCCATGGATGTGCAGGTCATGCAGGAAACTCTCGTGTCCTGAAGGGAATTGTGTTTGTCAAGCAACTTTGGCAGCCTAACCTGTGCTCTCCCAAATCTGTGCTCTCCCAAATCTGTGCTCTCCCTCACTGCAGAAGCAGTAATTCTAATTTAGCAGGTGAAGTGGTCAGTAGTGCATCACTTTATTCTTAAAGGATGCATTTCATAGAATCACAGAATGGTTTGGTTTGAAATAAGCTCATTCATAAGCCCTTGCCAATTGTCTCTCTCCATCTTTCCTGCAGCTCCTTCAGGCCCTGCAAGGCCACCCTGAGCTCAGCCCAAANNTTCTCCTGTGCAGGTGAACAATCCCAGCTGTGCCAGCCTTTGCTGCCAGCAGAGCTGCTCCATCTCTCTGATCACCATTTCAAGTTGCTATCCCTGCTATAGCAATCATAAGCTGATATGTTTTTAAATTTACCTTTTACTTTGGGCGATTCTATTCAGCAAAATGAAATATCTTCATTTCTAACTGCTCAGCTCCTCTGCCACTGTTCCCTGTTCATGTGATCACTGCCCTAAACCCCTTCCTTTTTCTGATATATAGCCCAAAAACTTGGGCATTTGCTGCTTCCTCAGGGGTACCACCTGCAAATCTAATTTCAGGCTTCTGGTGACCAGGAGACTGCTCCTGTTCCTTCAAGAATCACTTTAGTGTTCGACAGGCTACATCGATGCAATTGTTTGCTTGAACTCTGGGTTTGACTGGCCTTTTTCATCTGAGGATGGTCTGGAGAGTGTTGAAGAGATAACTTGGTGACACAGAAAGCAAACTGTAGGAGTGAAGTCTGACATCTCTTAAAACTGGCAAAGGAGGCAAAAAGTGGATGCTCTTCCTCAGCTCATTATAAAATTAAAAAAAAAAATTAAAAAATAGATGACCTTATTCCTCTCTCTAGAGGAAAAATGTATTCTTATAATTAGCTATGTTAACTACTTGCCAGAGTCACTTTGTACCATCCAAAGACATTGTAAACCTTTCCTTAACTGCGCTATTGAAATACACTTTTAGACAGACTTCCTGTAATGGATTTGTATTTGCAGTGCTGATGCATTCAAGAGAAGTTATTGAGTCCTTCTGTGCCTCTTAGCCATTCGTTCAAACGATGCCATAGAAAGGGTTTTCAAGGGCTAATGCTGTATTTTCTGTGAATATATTTTTATAAACTCATTAAAATTACTTTTTATGAGTGCTCCTCTTTGGGGATGAGATTTTAAAAAGTCTCCTGCTTGACATGAACAGGGAGAAAAATAAACAGCGCACCAGATTTCGTTCCTTTCAATGCAATAAAGCATTACAGAAATGAGGAAAACTTTACCAAACCAGGTGCTTCAGCATGTGAGATGGGGTTCTGTATGTGACACAAACGTGGGGAAACTTACTGTTGTTGCTGTGCTGCTGCAGAATTAAGGATCTAATTTTAATTGAGTCTCCATGTAATGATGACTTCAACAGTAATTTACTAACTTTAATTAAAATACTTTCCAGCTAATCTTTGGACATTATCCCTTTAATTATAAAAGGCATCTGTTATATTAATAGCCTTGGAGACTGCCTTATTTGCTTTAAAATGTAGGTGCATGTACAATTAAACTTTTGCCATGTTCCACTGTGTTCTGGGCAGTATCAGTGACCATTATGCATTACAAGGTTTACAGAGCTGTGATAATGAAGCAAATTTGTGCTGAAAACCTGTACTTCAAGGGAGTATTAAAGCTCATTAATTTCATTAGCTGAATGTATCTTTTTCAACATGATTTTAAAGAAATCTTGCAACCCATGTGAGAATACTCTGGCACTGCAGAATGGACCAATTTGTTTAATAGCTGTGACTTCATGGCAAATAAACATTTTCACATGATTAGTCTAATAGTGTACTCAGACAGAATTTTCTTTCAAAGTTTGGCATTTTCTCTTTTGCATATTTCTTAACTGCATTCAGCAGTGACATGTTATATTCCACATCATTAGGAACCAGTAGAATCTCAAGAAATGATATTGCTTGGTACAGAACAAATGAAGCTCAGAGTTGCACAGAACAGGCTGGAGCAAAACTTTAATCTAGGATGGGAGGACAAATCAAATTGATGTTTGAGCAGCCTGAAGTTGGCTGCTTTCAGCTCAGTTCTTGTGCTACTCCTGCAACTCTTTCAAGCTTCAGCTGTTGTGTTTACCATGGATAGTCTTGGTTTGAAAGACAGATGCCTGCTGAGGAAGGCAGGAGCCTCCCTTGAAATGGCAGATGTAAACCTCCTCTCTCTGAATTATAATTTTGAAATTAAGGGGCTCTCAGGCAAAGATATGGGAATAGGAATAACAGTTCTTTACTAGTATGTGTAAATAGGAAAAATACCAAACAAACAAAAACCCAATAACTTAATAGGAAAATTAAAATAAAATGCAGTACTACAAAAAAATCACTGACAGAGTCAGAATCCAAGCTGACACCCTGTCAGTCAGTCAGGGTGTTGGTAGCAGTTCCATTCCATGGTGGCTGCATCCTCCTGCAGTGACAGATGTGGTTCAGTTGAAGCAGTGCTCCTGTACAAGGTGCAGTTTTTCTCCCAAGGTTCAGTGATGATGTGGAAAGGTTTGGTTTTCCTCTGGAATCCAGTGGAAAAAAGGCTGCCATGATGTTCCAAATCTCAGCTTATATGCAGGTAGGAAATGCTTGGCTCCTCCCCACTGCCCCACTTGGTTTTAACAGAATACATAGAATAGATACAAATACATACATACGTATAGAATACATACTTTTGGTTACATCCTGCATTGCAACCCAAGACAGATATGAATTGGAAAACTCCAGTCTTGTTGAACTGCTGTTCTAGTTGAACACCTTTCTTCTGAGCTCTTATGTTTCCTGAAGACCACAGCTCTTTGCACATTTGTTTTTATTTTTTTTTCCAGTAGCTGAGAAGGATACACAGCTGGAGAAAGGAGAATGGAGAAAGGAAAGCAGAGCTGCCTCTTTTGCAGAGAGAGCTGTTTGAAAGTAGCTTGAAGATGCACAGTTGTAGGTCAGGGGACACTGAGAGTGTCAGAGGAGTTTGTTATTAGGGAAGGGAATTTTGAGAGTGAAGTGGACTGAGCAAGGATGGCCTCGAGGTGTCTCTGCCTCAGCTCAGTGTGAGGTGATGCAAACAGGACCAGAGTCCTTGGAGGGAGAAGGATCCTCCCTTCCACTGCTGGGGTGGGCAGAGGACAGGGTCACTCATACCTGTTTAGGTCAGCCCTAAGTACCTTCCTGAGCATTATTTTGGGAGACCACCTCACTCAAAAGATAAATTTCATAAATTCCCTTTTTCTAACAACCCCATTTCCACACTGGTCCAATGGAAATCCTAGAACGCCCGGTTAGAAGGGGCTTCAAGGATCATCTGGTCCAACCTTTCCTGGCAGAAACAAAGGTTGGTTTGTGTTTTTGAGGGTGCTACCTTCTGTGCCATGGGGTGGCTCTGTCCAGCTGGGGGATATCAGAGCTGGCTCCTCTTGAAGGCTGTCTCCAGATTTAGGTGTTAGGCTTTGGTTTATCTTCTGAAGGTTTTTGTGTCAACAATGAAATATGGTTCTCTAAAGGATGAGGTTGTGGCATATGCTCTGGAAGGAGGAGCAGCCCAGGCTCATCACTGTGTTCAGCATCCCGCTGAAGGTGGTGTTACTGTCAGGAAGCTGATAAAAGATATCAGAATGTAACCTGAGTCAGTCTCCCAGGGATTGTACAGCCTCAACCACTTCAGCAGTTCTGTTGCTTTGCTGATATTCCAAGAAGTACTTGTTTTACTAAAATAACATTCTATTGGTGATATTAAGTGCTGCAATTAAGGAATGACAGTGTCTAAATATCCTTTCTTTGACAATGCACTATTACATAAATATTTCCCCCACTTTTTCTCTTTAATGCAAGTGAGATCTAAGTGTTTTGTACTCTAAATTAAAAAATCTCCATAACCCAGCTGTGTAGCTGAAAGTACTTGTTAGAAATTGTTGCCTTCATATCTCCCTCATCTTAATTGCTTATTTACATTAAGAGGTAAAAACAAAGAAACCCCACCTGTTAAAGTCATGATAGATTAGTCTGAAAGAGATGAATCTTGCAGCGATAACGTAGTCCAAATAAGCAGTGCTTTGATGTGAGCTGAAGAACTCTATTCACTCAGTTACTAAAAATGGACTCCCCACAAATAAACATAACTATTCTCTTTTAGATAAGTCCCATATTTGTTTCTGTATTTAAGGAAGTAATTTAAATAATGACTTGATCATTATAATGATCATAATTCCTCCAAGGATTGCTTTAGCTGATATTAACTCCCAGCCTCCTTGAGTATTTGTTGTTCACCTGGAGTAAGACCCTTCTGTGCTGTCTGAGTTCTGATTTGCTTTCTGACAGATCATTCTCCCTACTGGCTCTGAGGTTTGGTACTGTGCATTGCCAGAGATGTCCCTTTCTTTTTTGCATAGTCACCATTGTTTCTTGATAGGCAGAAGAGACAATAAAGGATTCAGGAGAGCCTAAAAGTTTCAACTGTTTCTAAAACAAGGTAAAAAGTAATTTGCAATTATGAAAAATAAGTTTAAACATGATAATAACATAATACATATTTAAAAATAAACATATTTAATCCTATTGCATAATGGCAGTACATTTTCTCATAAAAATTATAGAACTGTTACTTTTATCTCAAGAGGACAACTGAAGGAGTTAAGATAGGGAAGCTGCAGCCCATATTCTTTTCCTTAGTGTCAATTATTGCCAAGCTCTCTGCATTCATTCCACACACAGCAGAGCACCAGTTACAGAAAGGAACAAACATCTTGACACAGGGTGTAAGGAGCAGCCAAAACTGAGATGAGTGAGGAAAACCTTCATCCAGAGCTACACTGGCAATCCCTGGTGCTCACCTGGAAGAATATTTTGAAATTTTGCTTCTTTCCCTAATTGGTATCTTGTGACCCCAAGGGTTTTGTGTACTGTCTTGTATCCTGGCTGAGAAGGGTTTGCATTCCAATACCTTTTCCCTGAACTGCATTGTTACCAGTTTTTGGTGGAATGTAGGTGTGATTGGGTTTTTTCCCCTTCTTTTCCAGATTTGTCTGCTGTAAGCATTTCCCCTGATTTACACAACCAGGAGTCTTTTCTCAACCAGAAAGCAATTGTTGTTAATTAGTATCACACTGCCTTAAAGAAGAGTTGTTGAGTCTTTTAATTTTGCATAGTTGATTTTATTTTAATGTCCCTACAGACTGCTTTCTCCATGAAGTTTAATGATGTTAATGATGGTAAAGTCATTTGCAATTACTGTGATACAGCTTTGGTTAAGACAAGCTAAAAGGAGAATTGAGCTAGAAACTGGTGATCCTGTCCTTATTCAGTAGTTGCTTTTATGAACTGATTTAGTTGCAGGGTATTTATGAATGACTTGGGGTAGTTAGTTTGGATGTTTACCTAAAATTAAGCAGTCACCTGAACCTTCTGGCACAGACAATATTTCATAGTGGTAAAACTGTAGGCCAGGCTCTCTGCTTCACTTAACTTGATTTGACCTCACTGGAGTCTATTAGTTCTGCTGCTTTAAAGCGACTTCAAGTCCCATTATCTTCCATGGAGATATTCATCCACATCCTGATCTGTTCTGAACAGAAACCCACTTGGCAGAAGAGAGATCATGTGCAACCCTCTCCCTCATGTTTTCTTAATGTTGTTTTTGAAGATCATAATACTGCTTCTGTTGCAGTGTTCCAAAATTTTTGTTATGAACAGTCTATACTTTGAGGGGAGGTAAAAAGGTGAAAATACAAGGCAGCATATGTTATATTGCATTTTTTTAATGTTCAAACATTTTCTGGCTACAAAATGAAGCAACAGGGTTGCAGCACACTTAGGATATTTCTAGAAGTAATGCTCTCTACACGTACTGTGACAGAAAACCAGAGAGAAGCAGCTCTCTGGAGTTGTTGAAGACAAAAAAAAAAAAGTTTTTTTCAATCTACTGCAAGGTATGGCTAATGTCCCTACCCATGATTATGCCATTTCTTTGACAATGCTGATATTAAACTTGGAGTTGTGTGGTACCTTGCTAACTTATAATTGCTCTGTCTCTAATGGAGTGTTACTTATTAGGTCTTGCTCTTGATCTTTTCAAAATTATCTGTTTAAACCTTCTCAAATGCAGTTCTTTTCAAGACTGAAATAGAAGAGGACAGATTTATCCTATTAATGCTTAACTCTTGCACACTACCTCCAGTAGGTGACATGGCTGATTAAACATCATGCATTATCTAGTGGGAATGACTCCTCACTCTCTCTGAATGTCTTGTTCTCCCTGTCACCACCTCCAACTCTGCATTGGGAGGCTGCTGCTTTTTTTTCCTTTTTTTTTTTTTTTTTTTTTTTTTTAAGCCATGGTCTAACATGAGGTAACAAATGAAGCAGTGTAATTTGTGTAAAAGGGCTCTTTCCCTTAAGAATTAAGAAATTCTGACTGTTTCTGATATATGACTCTGTTCTCAATAGTCATCTTGCCTTTAGGATTTCCAGAGGTTTTGGTTTTATAAAAATCAATCGTGTAGTAGACATTTTTGCATCAGACTTAGTTGAATAGTCATTAGTTGCTTCTAAAATCACAGAATCATGGAATCATAGGAGGATTTGGGTTGGAAGTATCCTTAAAATCGCCAAGTTTCATTCCCCTGCCATGGGCAGGGACACTCTCCACTATCCCAGGCTGCTCCAAGCCCCATCTAAGCTGCCCTTGGACACTGCCAGGGATGGAGCAACCACAGAGCACTTCCTGTGAATTTGGTGTAATCTGGCCTGGAGCAAGGGGTTCATTCAACAGCTGTCTGAATAAAGTATGGAATTTATATTTACTTTTTCTTAGCCTGGATATGTCTTCAATTGAAAATCTTTCTGCTTCTTGCAGCCTTGGCAAGGTTAAAAGCACTGCTTCGTGTCTCTTTAAAAACAAAAATGGGACATTTGCTTTTGACTTTCAGTATTACAGAGCTTTGAACACACTGCATTGATATCTTCCTAATCTAGAAATATTTTATACCACATATTTTTTTAATTGCTCTGGGTTTTGATAAACAATTCTGCTGTGGCTTTTAATAATAATAAAAGAATATCAAAGCTGTTCTTTTGTCACTGGGGGCCATTTTGATAGTCCACATCCATCAGATGGGATCAGCTGGACAGTACAGCATTTTGTGCTGTGCTCTGCTGCAGGTATGTGTGGGATGGAGGCCTAAAGCACAAAAAACAAACGCTGGATACTCAAGGAACAGGCCAGGGGAAGTGAGAAGGGGACACTGGACACATAAAATTAGCTGGGCTACCAGGAAGCTGAAGGCCCTTGATTAAAAGCAAGCAGTGTGAAGAGATTTCAAGATTATCCCAAGACAAATATCTCTTGAATATCCTGTGACAATGCTATATTATGCTTTTCCTTTGAATTAGCTACCTGATCCAACCCCTTTTTCCTTCCAAAGGTCCAGCAAGGCATCTACAATCATTTGCACTCAACTATTCTGAGTTATATAAATATTTGATGACATGAACTCCTGTGGGCACTGCAATAATTATACGAATTGTAATGCTAATCTGTGGTATCAATAATGCCTTTGGAGAAAACAGCATTATATACTTCAGTCCCAGAGAATAATAACAATATTAACGCAGTGCTGACACTTGGCAGAGCTGCCTCCCCAGCCTGGGTTCACTTGGCAATTGGAATTGCAGAGAAGCAGGGAAAGCAGGCATTTCTGGCTGCAGTTCCGCTTCCAGAGTGGCAGAAAGAATTTGGCATTTAATGATATGCAAAGTGTTGTTCCTGCTTTATTGTAGTGTACTATACATACCTTGGAGCATGACTTGGAGTGATTTAACAACTGGAATAATGGGTGTTTGGGAAGAAACTAATTTCATAGGAAGGCAGATCACAGACACCAGGCTTGTTCAGAAAAATGTTGCCTTGTCATGCTTTGTGACGTTGCACCTCAAGCTAGCAAGAGGATGTGGGGGCAGCATCCCTCAGTTCAGACTGGATGAGCCACTTGAGAAAACACCACCATCAGTAGATGTAAACACGTCCCTAAACTTTACAGACCCACATCAAGGAGGAAAAGTTTGCATTTTTTATTAGTTTTTTTCTGGCTGTCAGTGTGGACTCTTGCACAGGTTTCCCTGTGGCTGCCCCATCCCTGGAGTGTCTGAGGCCAGGCTGGATGAGCTTTGAGTGACCTCAGAAAGGGGGAGGTGTCCCTGCACATGGCAGGGGTGGAATGGGGTGGCTTTAAGGAGTTCCCTTCCAACCCAAATCCATCTGTGAGACCCCAGGATGGGTGAGGCAGGAGGGGCTGCTCTGGTGTCACCTCCCTGCCCCAGCAGGGCCATCCCAGAGCACAGGGCACAGCACAGTGTCCGTGGGGCTCTGGAATATCCCCAGGAGGAGACTCCACAGCCTCTCTGCACACTCTGCTCGGTGTTGGAGTTGTGCCTCCTGTGCAGGGGCAGCTCCTGGGCCCTGCTCTGCCCTCCCTGCAGGATGGATGCTGTCAGGTGAATCCCACCCACACTTGTGGGTGCCTAACTGGCAGAGCAGGTTATTAACCATTGCCTCCTGGGTTATGGCGGGGGGAACAGGATTATTTTAAGGTCCCTTTCAACCCAGGTGGTTTTGTGGTTCTATGGGGGCTTCACTCAGCCGTCACCTTCCAGCTCTGGGATCTGGGCATCCTGAGCTTTGGAGCGAGGCAAAAAAGGCATGAAGGAGCTCAGCCTTTCCCTCATCCCATGACACTGCCCTGCCCTCTGCATCCAGCAAAGGATGGAGACTCTCCTGAGCTTTCCTTTTGTTGTACAAAACGTTGCTCATCGTCTTTACCTGCAATGGCCAAATTAATTTCCAGTTTGGTTTTGTCCCTTGCAGTTTTCTCCCTCCATAACCTCTCAACATTCTTTTAATCCCTCCAAGGTACTTGCCCCTCTTCCGAAGATGATAGACCCTCATTTTTTTCCCCCTGGGTTCCAGCCTGAGTTCTCTATTAAAGGAATTTCCAGGCCTCCAATTACAGGCAGTCTTTTTCCTTGAAAAAATATATATTGTGGAGCTCTAAATGATTATATAAAATACCTTTCTGTGAGATGCTTAATGAATAGGATAACTATATAAAATAGGGGGAACATAATTTGGAAAAATCAATATAACCAGCCTTCAGTCATTGGACTTTATAATGTCTTGATATGAATATCTTGCTTTAAAAACCCCAATTTCCTAAATAAAGTAAGAAATCAAGACTGAAAGTGGTATATATTGCCTTTTCTGTGTTACTATGAAGTGTGTCTGAGGATGCAATAGAAAAGATGCAGTAGGACATGGGTGTTATATTCTATCCTAAATTTTGTTACAGTTGCCATTTTTGGTGAATATTAATTCAGTTTTATGTGACACCTTTCCTGAAACATTAGAATTCAATGATATAATGAAATTCAGAGTAGGACATGCCAATGCTCATTTGAGGCCTGTTTATCATACTCCTGTCAGTTGAATAAAAAAGATGACTCAGAAATGTTTTAGGTGAAATCATAGATTAGTTTTCTGTTTGTTCATTCCTGACACCTGCTTCCCACAGGCGATGGGGTCCCTGTCCTGGTTTCCCCTACTCTAGGTCCTGCCCTATTTGTCCAACCATCCAATGTCCCGAGAGCTCCAAGGGACCAAGAAGGGATCCCGTGTGCTTCTTGCCTGCAGCTGGCGTTTGTGCACTGGGATTATGGACAAATAATCTGGACAAAACTATTATGAGCATGGTGCTCACCTTCCCCCTCTCCCTTCTTGTTATTCAGTCCTCTGCTGTCCTCGGGGTTTTGACCTGTGATCACAAGGAATTGATTGAGCCTCTGAACTCACTGCAGAGTGTGTCTCTCTCTCAAAATTCCCTAGGGCCATGGGAGCAAGGTGTACATCCCAGACTCACTCCCATTTGTGAGAAACGACCCTCACTTTTACAATTTCAAAGGTTTATTAAACCTTAACAAAAATGCAACAAAAGAATCAATAAGGAGAAAGAGCAGCACTGGGAGCACAGGACTAAACTAGCCTGTGCTCCCCTACAGAGTGGATGCTGACTTTTATACCCCAAAGACTTGTTGGTTAACCCCTTAACCCCTTCTCTGCCATCCATTGCTGGAGACTGCTTCTTGACTGCTTCTTTACACCTTGACTGCAGGTCAGGTACCAAACCAGCCCTCCCCAAATGGCCTGACTACCCCAGTTATCCCATTATATATATATAATATAATATTATACTATCTTATCTTATTAATAATATATATTCCATAATACAATGTCTCACAATCCAGGGAGGAGGGGAAGAGGACTAGGGGAGGATAAATTACAATAACATATACTTCCACAAAAGTTATACACACACTATTCATCCTTCAGCTGTGAAAGCCAACCATGGCAGTACTCATCTATAACAATGGGAAGGCACTGGGATGCTCAGGAGTGGTGGTGTCCTATCAGTGAGGAAGTTAAGTGTTTGTCAGGACAAAGCCTGGATAAATCATAAAATCATGGAATCTCAGGATGTTTGGTTGGAAGGAACCTTAAAAATCACCCAGCCCCACCCCTGCCACGGCAGGGACAGCTCCCACTGTCCCAGGCTGCTCCAGCCCCAGTGTCCAACCTGGCCTTGGGCACTGCCAGGGATC
>PYHW01009983.1:1311687-1329745 GCA_013186435.1 Turdus rufiventris | reverse complement strand
GCTGCTCTGGCCACCCTGTGCCAGCCCTGCCCACCCTGCCAGGGAACAATTCCTGCCCAAGATCCCATCCATTCCTGCCCTCTGACACGGGAGCCATTCCCAGGCTCCTGTCCCTCCAGCCCTTGCCAATTGTCTCTCTCCATCTTTCCTGCAGCTCCGTCAGGTAAATCCTGGGGTCAATTTGTTGTGTATGTGCTGCCTTCACTCCAACAGATTTCAAGAGTTTCCAGTCAGCTCTGCTTTCTGAGGTTTTTCAATGAAAATCCCCTAATGTCCTAAATCTGCTGCCAAACTTGTTGCATTGTGATGATTTCTCGTGTACTTTGCCAAGGCACTGCATCTCTGAAAGCATCCCTAATCAAAAAGCTACCATGCATGGAGAAGAGAATCTATTTCACAGGCCGGGGGAGATCTCAAGGTCTATAGAACCCTCTGATGCCCTCTCCCTTTTGACAAAGTTCAGATGTGGTCTCTGCACTGATTCCTTTGACTTTTCTGCTATTTTTAACTCTTTCCTTGCTTGCTTCACACTGGAAGCAATCTAGATTGTTATGAAACACTGCTGGTCCTTTCAGATTTCCATAAAATCATAGAATAGAGTTGGAAGGGACCACAAGGATCATCGAGTACAACTCCTGGCCCTACAGAGGCCATCTCATTATTCTTCCTTTCTCACCCAAACTACAGGATTTCCACTTTTTCTCTCCTTTTTCACCCTGTTTCCTGCTAGAGATTCATCCTGGTGTTGTGGTTATTGGGTTTTTCATTTACTCTGTATTTGCCAATTTTAACTTTTTGATGCTTTTTTTTTCCTCTCCCGGCTCTCCTGCCGTACTGACACAAGCATAGGGGACAGTGATCTGCACCCCTTGGGGTTTGCAGGGCTTTGGGGTTTTCTGTGTCTAGGGGATGGGACAGCTGTGTTGTCTCCACTTGCAGTAACTCTTCATTCAGGAGAAACATGGTTCAAACCAAATTGTGACAGGCCTTCACTTCATACTCACGGAAGAATAAAGAATAAAGGAGGTTGTAATGATGTCTGGGGAGAGGATCTGCTGCCACCCCTCTGAGGAAGTTCTGTGACCACCAGCCATCTAGCTCCTGGGGTCCCACACTGTGTTTCTGAACACAGAGAAATGGGGTGGCCTGGTACATCTGGTACATCAGATTTTTAGGAGGTCTGTGGTTTCCCCATCATTATCCAAGGTCATGGCATGGAATTCTGCATAAAGTAACTGCTTGGCTTTTCCCTTCCTGTTGCTCCTGTCCTGGAAAGTGATGCTAAACCCCTCATTGATCTGTGAGGGAGCTCAGCTGGACCAGCTCCAAAATGCTTTTGAAAGTCCCACTGGTTCTCCCCACACTTTGATTTATCCAGTCTATTCTGGAAATTTCTAAAGGGCAATTTAAATCTCTAATGGAAGCCATCGGTATTTTCAAATGAGGCACCTTTTAAAATGTGGAAATAGCTTGGAGAATAATTCCTGGTAAAGTAAACTTTGAGTGTTAGCTTTTTGTTGTTGCTGTGCAGAAAAATACAGTTTTGCTTGGGGTCGATAAGAGATTGAAAAGTGTGGGTAATAATAAAAGCTGAAGTGGGAGTTACTTTAATAATGGGATGTCATGTGTAAGCCTATAAAATAAACAGTAATTATCACATTTGAGAAACGACTCTGTTAGAATTCACATTGCTCTTGACAGCTTCATCTGTACATCAAGTCTTTCTGAAATATGCACTTTCTTGTTCCTAATGAGCAAACAAATGAAACAGGAATTCTTACCCTGATAGAAGGTGTTGATTTCAACAAAACCTAAACAAAAAAACTAGATAAAAGAGAGCCAGAGCAGCAGACTGCAGGATTAGTTCTTGCTAACACATTTTGCTTTTGCAGAACAAGATAAAAAACAGAGCTGTAGTTTTATTATTTATGGTTTTCCTCCATCTTTTATATGGCACATGTTGAAGGAAGTGGGCTTTATGTATTGCAGCAGAAAATGAGATGTTTAAAGAGCAGTAGTGGGTTCAGAATAAACTCTGTAGATTTTGCAAAGACATGGTGACATCTCATGATTGTGAATCATAAAGTGGGGTGTAGCAGACAGGTAAAAGAATCATAAAAGAAAGGCTTTATGAAATCACGCGCTTTATGCCATCTGGCCTTCTTCTAAGTTTCCATGTGAAGTTACTTTGTGAGTGAGAGTTAACACAACAATCTATTCTATGGGTGAAATAAAATGCACCCACAACAACAAGGGATTTGTCCCACCAGAACCAGTAGGAAAAAAAGTAAACTAACTAAAAATGCAGAAGTTTGATAGATATTCAAAATACCGTGTGAACACCAATCAACTGGTGGAAATGTACTGTTAGCCAATCAAATATGACTCAGTGCCTTCTGATAACCCTGTAAAATGTGACCTGTACAATAAAGATTTGGTTTTCTGCATGAAGAAAATGGAGTATCAGCTGATTTTTTCCAGTACTTGGGTATATCAGATTTGAAGGAAATAGTGGGCATTTTGTTATGTTTTTATTCTTTTATTCTCTATATCCTCACACACTCAATGTTTAATGTAAATGCCAGCAATACTTGTCCTTTGAGGAACATCTTTAGGGTTTTTTTTTTGTAATTTAATATAATGTTAAACTACAGATTTTTTTCCAAATAGAAATATATCCAAGAAAATAATCTACAGTTGATTGCTGTACCTCTTTTATAACTTTTATTTAATAATTTTTACTTTTTGTTCACCATTTCCAGCAGAATTTAGGTGGGTTTTGCATCACTGAGAGAAGTTAAAAGTGTAACATTAATTCTAGTAATGCAAAAAGCTCTTTGTCTTATCAAAATGAGCTTCATCAAAACCTAATGTATAATGGCAGAGTGTATTTAATTTGGCAGTCAGTAACATATACTTGGTTCTAAGAAAACTTGACTTCATTACATATTAAAAGATGTTTCAAAATATGTAACATATCTTCTACACATTATTTCTGAATTTTGACTTCTGAGGCTTAGAGAGTCAGAGTCTGAGTTGAGGTGTGTCAAGAAATAGGAAAAGTTAAATCAAGGGAAGTATGGAGCAGCAAATAAGTTGCTGGAATCACATTATGCAGTCCTTTGGAAAGAGTTTAGCCATGTTATTAATTTTCTTCCTTTATGAGGGGCAGTAAGTCTGTGAACTTGTGGCGCTATGTGAGAAGAGCAGGTGGGGCACACACATCACACGGGTGGATTCACTATGCCAGGTGGTTTTTCTTAATTTTTTTTTGTTTGTTGGGGAAATATATCTTCAGTAAAAGTGAATTCAGTGCACTGACTTCATTCACAGGGATGTTAATGGCAAAACAATTGATTTGGACATCAGCAGGGTTACAGACTTCCCTACAGTTTGTCAGAATTCAGCCCTGTGTGTATGGGCATGCTCTGGTGCCAAGAAAAAAAGAGGAGATGTGCTCTCCAGAAGGGCAGAAAAAGGGTTCAGTGTTCACAGAGCAGACGAGGGAGGAGCAGCAAAGGGCAGGAGCAGCCCTGGGCACCCCCAAGGGCCACCCATGGCAGGGCTGATACCCATGTCCTGCCTGCCCACAGCACCTGGTGGGGGTGGCAGCAGCACACCTGGATCCTCAAACCTGTTTGCCACCCTGCTCAGCAGAAACAGATGTTAAATTAGTGACAGTGACAGTCTGGTGGTGGCAGGCTGGGCTGGCACTGATGTCACCCCAGGGCAGGAGTCTCGGAGCCTCCAGCCAGCCCCAGGGAACAGCACTATTGCAAAGATTCCACAACTCCCTGGCAATTACACTGCAGGCTACACTGCAGCTGAGACCCTTTTTGGACAAGGGTAATGGTAGAGCTGAATGTCTGATGTGGAGCTGCAGCACGAGAGGTGTTGCATTGGAGCAGCAGGACACAGGTGCCACCAGCAGGGCACAGGTGTCACCAGGGCAAGCTTGAGGAAAGAGCCATATCCAAAATCTGAGGAACCTGGGGAGTATTCAGCCAGCAGTCAGGGAATGTGCAGCTGGAGCACTGTGGCAGGTGATTGGTTTGGGTTTCCTGCTGGTCCTGACACAACTCCCAGGCACTGGAACATGGTCTGCAGCTCCCCCAGTGAAGTGTTTTAACTTGCTTGATGGTGCCTTCATACAGCATTATTTTTGTTATGCAGGTTTGTTTTGCATCCTTTGTGGTGATGATGCAAAAAAAAAAAAACACCTTAAAGACAGGGCAGGTTACACGAAGGAACAATCTCCTGAATATATTGAGCTCATGGATTTTTTTTTTTTTTTTTTTTTTTTTTTTTTTTTTTTTNTGTGGTTTGTGTCAACACCCATCGCTACTCAAAGCTTTTTAATGTTCCAGAAAGCCAAATACAAAGGCAGAAAGGAGAAGAAAGTGGAAAGTGAAGGGGACAAATTAGCTGTGGTTTTGAAAGGATGAAATGAGGAAACAGAATTAATGCTAGGCCATTATTCCTAGTATGATATACCAGGAATCTTGTGTCCAATTCTTGTGTCCAAGTTCAACTCTCTTAGCTTCAAAAAAAAATTCATAAATGCAGAAATCTCACCTGACTGTGGGCTGGGAGGAGCCTCTAATTTGTGTTCAGTTTGTGCTGGTTCATTGTTGCACATAACTTTAGCACTTTTTTCACTTTACCATGAATGATAAAGTTGTGAGAAATCAGAGGTAGAAGACAGGACAGCACTAAACCCTAGGGATTAGGAATATCTTGGTTATTCCACACTGTCAGGCAGTCAAGCCTGGGCTCTGGGTGTGCATTTTGTTCATAGGCTGGCTTCCTGTGAAAGATCTAGATCCAGTCTAGATCCAACTGGATCACAAAATTGGGAAACTCTGGTGTTTTCTGTGGCAAATATCAAGGGTACATCTACAGGTGGGATGGAGGAGTGATTGAGAGCAGCCCAGCAGAGATGAGAACAGGGCTGGATGGAATATTGGGAAGGAATTTCTCCCTGGGAGGGGTGGAGTGAAATGAGCTTTAAGGTCTCTTCCAAACCATTCTGAGATTCTGTCATTCTAATTCCAGTGGAAGACATTTATTTTCCAAATGCCTTCTTTTCAGCTGCTCACAGATAAAGGAAGCAACTGTCTCTGGTGTTTGCATTTCTTTTCAATGTCATGTAATACCTTTTCTTTGCTTCCCCCTTTTTAAAAGCAAGGATCATCCCATATGTAGTGATGCTATAGCTCTGCAGTAAATCTTACCTGAATTCACAAACCCATGGGAGTTAGTTTGCATTTGAAGGAGAGGTGCTAGTTTTTCCGTTTAAAAATTAACATTCAGAGATGTAAGTCTTATTTACCAATGTCCTGCTGTGTTGAGAATAACATTAATATATGACATAGCTTTAACTAAGCTAAGATTTCTATCTGGTAATTATTTTTTTTTCCACCTGAATTTTTCTTTCCCTCACAGAGAAATTGCTTTGTATTATACAATGGAATTTGAAAAGCCACAAACTGATCTGGATTTGTGGTGCATAATTTCTAGTCATTTTTATGTATATTAATGTTAAATCATGTTCTTGATTTCCATAAATGACCCACATGACATGCCAAATTTCTTCCATGCTTTAAACAGCCCTGGGTTTTGATGAACAAAAATTGATAGGTATGAGATGAACAAAAGAATACTGATGACACATAATATAAGCCTTGATCTAAAGTTGTGAACTTGTCAGATGATCTGCCAAAAATGGATTATTTTCTCAAAGTTTGAAATATGGCTGAGAAGCCTGCTGGCCATTATTCAAAGCCTTTAATTTATTACATTGATGCTGTTAGACAAGTGATAATCACAGGCTTTAATTTCCTGCAGAATTGGGTATAGGTGTAGAATGTTTCATATCATTTAATATGTAAAAAAACCCTCAGATCAGAGAATGGAATTTCTATCTGTTTCACTACAGCTTGTGTTACTTGACACATGTTGGTATTAACACACTACATAAAACTGGAATTTTCCTAGACTTCTGGTATTTCTTTGCATTCTCAATTTCAAAAAATGTCTCTGTGCAAATTTATGTCCATCTTCAGTATTATACCAACTGCAGCATTTTACTTCATTAAATGCCCTATAATTTTACTCTGCATTCAAAACGCTCTTGTTCTTTACTTGAGCTGGATTGTTGATATCTGTGGTGGGTTGCACCAATCATAAACTTGTTGATTCTCTTGTCTTTTTCTAGAGTTAATAGTAACCAACAGCACAATGGGACAACCAACCAGCACAGATAATTGTTTTTTTCTATGGGTTTTTAGGTTCTGTTTGTGTAGTTTTGTCTTCTTTAGCTGGAGATAAAAAGACACTTGTTCCCCAGGGCTTGGCTCCCTGGCCCTGCTGAGTGCCTGAGCAGCTGAATGGAACTGATAATCTTTGGCATTTACCAATAGGTTAATTTTACTCAGCTACATATGGGGCTCCAAGAACAATAGGTTTCCAAAGATTTTTATTTTGTTTGAAGGCTTTTGAGAAAAATATTTCATGCTAAATGCTTTAAGCTTAGCATCTCACTTCAAAGCAGATTTTTCCCTCTGCAGGTTTACATTCCATTCCTTCCTATGTGGTTTTCTTCTTTTAATTTTTTTTTAATTTAATGTTCTTCACAATATGGAGAACATGCTAAAAAATATTTAATGAAAGGTTTCAGTTGAGCCTGGAGAAGAGGTGCTTTCTTAATTGTGATGCCTGAAGAACCTACAAGAAAGATGGAGAGAGACCAAGGGATGGAGTGCCAGGACAAGGGGGAGTGCCCTCCCACTGCCAGAGGGCACGGCTAGGTTGGAATTTGGGAAGGAATTCCTCCCTGTGAGGGGTTTCATGATGGCAATAATTTCATGGACTTTAATTTATATTACTCAAAAATCTAACACAGTATCCCAGCGCAAGTGAAGCATTTTTGTATTTAATGTGTGTTTTTTTTTGTGGACTAAGAGTATAAAAGGATCTGACTTCACATTGTGGAATAGAACAGGCTATGTCTGTTTGTAAGTAAAAGCTAATGTTTTGCATTTTAACAGGGAAGGAAATGAACAGTGGCACTAAAACCACATCTGCCAGAGCAGAGCCTAGTGGCAAAAGTTACCTTTTGTTACAGGGATGACAGCATCCAGATGTCACACAGTTAGGGGTATTTGCTCAAATCTTTTTGAAGTAGCAACACCTGTGACCATCAAAAGTGATAAATACTAGATAATAAAATGCATTTCTGGTTGGTGCACAGTGTAACCAACACAGTCAGGGATAGAGAAATTGCATTCCCTCCACTTCCCTTCAAAACACTCTGTTCCTGTTTTTATGGTGCTGAATCTTTGAAGGCCTCCTACTTTGCTTTTTTGCAGCTATTTTATATTACATGGTTTAATAGCTGTGCTATTACATGATTTCCCATGTACCTTCCTGAGGTGTTTTGGGGGGAGTTTTGCATATGGGGTTTCTTGTAATTGTTTTGTTGTTGTTGTTGTTGTTGTTTTTAGACCGATATTCTGAAGGAACAAAGTTCAGATGTCTGGAGGTTCAGATTTGGGTAACCACTGGGACCTTAGGATGTGTTTTTCTGTGCAGCTGCACATTTGCCTGGGGCCTGATGGGTGTTGCCCCATTAAAGGTCAGGAAATTGGGTGCACCCATTGGCACAAGCTACATTTCAGCACAAACACTTGAAACGTCATTCTGTGGGCTTTGCTCTCCTCACTTTCAGTGACTCTGAAGCTGAGTTTTAGGCTATTGTGGAAACAGAGCCTACAGCATGCCTGAATTCTTTATTCATTTGAAGATATCCTCATCTAACGCAAAAATAAAAATCCCAAAACAACACAACAAATCCCTTTGTTTTGAACTGGACCATAAAAGCTTGCCCACTTGCAGGCCTTCCTTCTGGACAGTTACAGAAATTTCACAATTACAAGCTGCACTGAGTATAAGCCACACTTCTGGGGTGTCGGCAACATTTCGTTTTTCCTCCATATACAAGCTGCACCGCCGCACTTTCATTTGCAGCGAGGATCTGTGTGCAACTTTCACAAAGTTGCCAATTAGTAACAGAATCGCGGGATCACGGGGTTTACTGGCAGGTGCCGACCTTGGAAACATTATTTCCAAGTGAAAAAAGATACAGACAATAGCTGTGGCAGCGTACCCGAGCGGAAAAAGATAAGAACAATAGTGTAGTCATTTTACAAGCATTTCCAACGGATCCGCATTGCCTTTAAACAGCCACTCAGCCACGCAGCTGGGCAGCCGTGCGGGCAGGTCAGGAGCAGGGCAGCTGCTCAACTGCTCAGGTGAGCAGAGAGCAGGGCAGCCTCTTGGGTGAGCGAAGAACAGGGCAGCCACGCAGCCACTTGGGCGGATGGGGAGCAGGGCAGCCACGCAACCGCACAAGACTGAAAACACCAAAAAAAATACAGAGAAATATCATGGGCTGAGATTGGCAGCGCCGCCCCGTTGCCGGAGCCGCTGGGGGCTCTCACTTCCAGGTTTGAAAATTTCTGAAAATCGTTCATGCATAAGCCGCTCCTGAATTCAAGCCTCACTTCCGGGTATGGACCAAAACTTTAGTCAAAATGGTGCAGCTTATAATCATGAAATTACTGTAACTGGAGCCATTTCTACCTCAGATATGCTCTGAAGCCGCTGGTAACACCCTCTGTTCTCCAAGACAACAAAGAGGGCAGTAAAACACCGTCCTCTTGCCATGGAGGAGAACGTTGTTGTCTGTAACTGCACTGCTTTCAAAGGTGCATATTAATTCCAAGAGAGTATCTAAGGTATCCTCTGAGTACCTGTGTTTAAATGGAAATGGATGCAATTCTGCATTTCAGGGGGAAAAAAATATGATTACACTTTTAGTTTTTGAATAAAAATGAAATTACTGAAGTCCCTGCAGTATCAAAATCCACTGTTTCTGTTTGATGCATCAATAGTGACCTCTGGGGTTGCTGTTCTGCTTCTCAAGGGGATTCTGTCTCTGCTCTTTTGGCTGGACTCCAGGTTTGGATGACTACTTCAAGGTTACAGTTTGTTTATTTTTTTATCCAGAGACAGGGGAGATCAATCCTAATCTATAGAGAGACTGAATCTCAAATGCCAGAGCGCCAGAGGCTTGACCCTCAGAAGTGCTGAGCACTCGAAGCTCATGTGGCACCTGGGGGTCACACCTGCCCCTGCCACCCTCTGCTGAGCCTTGGCAGCTGAATTAGTCTCACTCTGCTTTCACAGCAGAGGATTTTCTTCCAATGGACTCAGCTGAATTCCGTTTTTCCAAGTAAAGTGGATAGTAGCACTCATGAGTTTCTCTTTGTTCTCAAAGGTAATGTTTGAGACTTTGGGTTGTTTTCCTTTTATTCTCAGACTGTTTTCCACTAGTCTGTTATGCTTTTGCATGCTGTGATCCTTTGTTTTCTATGTTAGCCTCTGAAGTACAAGAAAACCAGGCTACTGGTTCAGGCAGCAGTTCCTTTTTTAGGAACTAACCTTTGGTCTTTGGTGGACTTGAGGCAGTGTTGAAGAACAGAGGGCACTGCTGTTCTGGGTGTTGTCAGCACCAGCAAAGAGAAACACAGAGAAACTGTTTCTTTCTGCTTCAGATGAATCCTGAAAACATTTTCCTGTGGCCACCCAAGTGGAGGTCTCCCTCCACCTCCCTGGTGCTCCGTGACCTTCAGCAGTCCCAAAAGCAGCCTGAGCGCTGGTGACAGCTGGGACATGTCAGCAGAACCTGAGTGAAAATATCCCAGCACAGCACTTCTCCAGGATGACTGAAATCCTATTTTGGGAGACGATAACATCATAACCTTTTAATTTTCCTTTCTATTTTTTTCTGGGTGACAGATTGACAAGCCTGGTGGATGTCTATTCACAGAGCAGGCTTGGCGTGGGCAGCAGCCCCGATTGCTGGTGTCAGCCTGACTTCAGGAGCTGCTCCTGAGCCCAGGACTGCAGCCAGCAGCCCAGAGCCCTCCTCCTGCTGAGCCTGTCCAGGTGATGATGCCCAGTGGCACAGCAGAAGTGGCTCTGCAGAGCAAACAGCTCCTCCCAGACACTGCATTGATCACTCACCAGCTGAGCTGCTCCCAGCCTGCACTTCCAGACAACCATCTGATTTCCTGCCCCAGCCAAGCTTTTCCTTTCTATCTCCAGCCTTTCATGCTCTTAACCACCTTCAGATGGCGTAATTAAAATCTTCTCTCATGTAAAATTATTTTAAGTATTACTAGTATACTCAAAGAAATAAGAAACCACCATTTTACAAGTTGTTGTTTATTTAGTTTTTCTTTAATATGGACAGCAGGTTATAACAAAGGTTAAGAAAAACAGATGTGCCGTAAATTAACCTTTGCAGTTTATTTTTCTCTTTGATGAGTAGTTCCCCTTCTCTAATCCTTATTTTCAGTGCTGATGTTAGCACCGTCTCCATTTGTTGTACGTGAAAGATAACGCTTCCTGATAATGAAGATATTAGTCAGACAATTACCAGAATCGCTGCTTCTGAGTCTTTTTATTATAGAAGAAGTGGTGGGGGGGAAGAGGGCTTGCAGCAAGAGGCTGTGCATGAGGAGAGGGATTCTGCTGTCCCTGCTCTTGCTCTTGGTGGGGATTCTCATCCACTGCCTCTGAGAATGAACAGCAGTAAAGAATATCCAGAACCAAGACAGGATAATATCTAATAATTTCCTGAACGGACAAAGAAAGTTTTAGGGCGAATTTAGAAGGGTATTACTATACTTTATATTAATTTAAAATTCCTCAACTTCCAAATATTCTTGTGGCCTCCACTCTCAGCCCACACAAATCTGCTAAGACAAGGCACCTTTCCAGGCTAGAAAGAGCCATCAGTCAGCAGCACACAACAGATATCAAAGACATCCCACTTCTGAAGATATCATTGATACCAGAGCAGAACAAAGTGCACTACAGCTTTTCATACCTCATCTGAAGGAAAACCGCAGTCAATCCCACCTTGCCTAGCTGAGGAGGAAGGGATGCATGCACTCTAAGGTTTCTCATGGATGAGCACAAATTATGTCTGCTCAGGCAGTGTTACTTGGCTTTCCATTTGCTTATGGATCACTCCAGTTATTCCTTTAGGAAATAGAGCATTATACTGTCAGTCTTCAAAAATATGTATTGTTAACATTAGCTTCACTTTACATTAACCATTTAAATTATATATGAGACAGCTCAGGGTAAGGGTGTGCAGTGAACTGTGGTGTGGAGACTGGAAGTCTGAAGGCACTTCCAGAGAGCTCTGTGTGAAGGTCCTATACCTGGCCAAGCATGTCTGGGCTCAACAAAGGAAAAGATAAACCCTGTTATCAGGGTCGGGGGTGGTACCAACAATCCTTTTTAGGGTTCTCAGATATCAGGGCAAAAGTGGTAAAAATAAAAGAAGAGCAGTATGACTTAGTAACATAAAACACTTTAATAATAATGAAAGTAAATGTGGGATAAGGCCCAAGAATCTGAATAAATGTAATAACCAAGGGGATGAGATTTCTTTAGGAGCCAGTGGTCGAAGACCAAGATTAAGGGAGGTCCAGAATATAAATGTGGGGCAAGAGAGGGGGTGGAGTTGAGGTTAGGGTCCATTGTTTATAGGGGAAAGTGGTGCAGAGGCAGAGTAAGGGAAGGTAGGGTTGATTGGGGTAGTTTGGGTGGAACACTGCATCAGCTGAGGGCCAATGGGGATACAAGGAAAGGAGAACATTCTAGGAACTGGGAGTGGTGATAATTAACTGGGAAATGAGTATGGAATATGTATGATATATTAACATAGGCAATCTCATAACTCTTAGAAACTTTTTTTCTGGGGTCACCACAACTTAAACAAATGCCCCCGAAGGTTTAGAGTTGGGGTATAATTCTGTCTGGTAATGGTTGCCTGACCTGGAATAGCGGCCAAGTTGATTCCCACATTCTGTCCATTCCCAGTGACAGTAGCCACAGACTGTGAGCCCCCTCTGTGCATGTGGATATGGTTCGGGAGGGCAGAGCCTGGAATGGTGCTGGCAGTCACCAGTCACCCTGAAGTGGAGAGGAAAAGCAGAATTGCCACGGGAAAGCTTCCTGAGCTGGGTAGTTCCAACGATCCTGTCTGTGCTGGCAGCACCTTCCCATTTTCCCTGTCAGCCAAACACAGAGGACGAGGCAGGGCCATTCCAGAAGGTGCTCAGGTAGATCCCTGAAGCACACCCAAGTGAAATCCTGCTGGGGACACAGCTGGATGTGTTAGCCACGGGATTTTCCACATTCCCTTCCCCTTGCTGGACTGTACCTGTGTCTAGGCAGACTGCCTCACTCCAATTTCAGTGCTGAGCCATTTGGAACCACAGTATGTATTTTATTCCTCGTTTGTTCTGCAGATTAAGCTTTTTATTTGTGAGCATAGTGTCACTTTTCACTATTGTGTACCTTGCCAGGCAGAAACAGGTGCCTTATTTGTGGAAACAGTAAAACATAACACTAGTGTAAGCTCTCATGTTATTTCTACAGCCTCTTGAGCCTTAGTTAAGTGAAGCGATAGGATATGACACTGCTTTTTGTTGGTTTTGGTAACTTTTCCAAATAAACAATCTCCTGGAAATAAGGTATGACATTATTAGGCAGGTACTGAAGTGAAAGCTCAGAGCCTATTTGCTTTGTAGCATTGTTTCACTTGTGCAGTGAAAAGAAAAGAATATTGTGGCAATGTGAGTGGCAGCCACACATAATGCAATATGTGTTTATCCCTGTTTATATTTGCAGCATCAGGAGTGTTAATTAGAGGACTCTATCTCCTGTGCAGCCCTAGCTGCCATATGTAAATAAATGTTACCTAGTTTGAGGTGAGTTATTTCAGGTGTAAAAAAGCAAAACAGACTCAGTTCAAACTTTTTGATAATTCACAAGATTATTCTTTCTCTAAGATTTGATTTGTATGATTCTTTAATATTCTGCACAGAATTTGGACTGCATAATGGCAGTACTCCTGCCAGCAGCCCTATGCATCTGTCTATCAAAAAATAGCATTTCTGTAATTACAGCATGGATGATGGTGGATACAGGGGAGGGAAATGCTGAGGGGCAGCAGGAAGACAATCATAGCAACAAAACACACAATCTACAGAAGTCAGAAGAATATTACAAAGACAAACAGAAACTTGTGGGAATTAGATCAGAGTAAGTGTGACTGTGGCAAACAGGAAGAACGCTTTAACTGCAAAAAGCACAGTAACTGAACAGAGAGGGCCTCAGAATTTTGTGTGCTTGCAAATGAAGAGAATTTCCACTAAACTGCATCATTAAAATGTAGCCTCTGATGAATCTGAAATGCTGATGAGTTAGATTTGATTTGTCAGTGTTTGCCATTTGATTTTAATCAGTGTTTCTGTGGGTGCATGCGGAGCCTGGGTTTCCAGGGGGAGGCTGAGACAGGCACACTCCCTGGATGTGGGGCTTGTGTGCACAGCCAAGGCTGAAAGGGTGACTGGAGCACACGGAAGAAACAGAATGCTGCTTTGAAGTGCCATAACTAGAGGGGAATATTAAAAGTATTGGAGGTGTGCTAGAAAAATAAACTTCTTTCTGGTAGGAGGCTGGATTTGGCTTGATTCAAAACCTTTAACTCTTCTGCTCCTTGTTAGAAAAATCTAGAGATGAGGTGAGCTGAATTAATGTTGAGAAAAGAATCTGTGACATCTCCAGAGGGATGATGGGGGGATTGTGCCCCTTGCAGAGCTTGTACCCCCTAGTCCTTTGCTATCAAATTGACCCTTTCGGTTTGCAGGGTGTGGATTTCCTGAGGATTTCCTGGGAGTTCCCAAGTGCTGCTTTCACCCCTGTGTCCTGACAGGTTAGAGCTCAATGGAGTCCTACAAACACGGACAAAGTTTATTTGTGCTGGATTAACTCAAGTTCATCAGCGCAGAGTGAGTCAAGCTAGACCTAAAAAAATGAAGAGAGTAATTGAGGAAAAATGCTTAGCAAAGACACAGCCCCTCCCCAGCCCATCCTAGCAGGGAGCTGAGGCTTGTGGAAGTACAGATTGTTCTCTCCTGAGAGCTGACCTTGAGTTGAAGAGGTAACATAGCTCCTTTCTCACTTTCACTGTATTTGCATGGCTATTAACAAAAAAAAAAAAAAAAAAAAAAAAAAAAAAAGTCCTTCCTTTTTTTTCTGTATCTTAAAGGCATTTTACTAATGTAATAGATAAAAAAGAAATACGTTAAATAAAAACATTTATTAGAGGACATAATTTTAAATATTTAATGATATAATTAAGTCTTATTAATGTAATGGTCTTTATTCTTCAGTTTAAAAATTCACAAGGTTAATTTCCCTTTCATCTTTATTATGCAATGTTTGGCACAATTATTTGTTATATATTCTTATAAATATTTGATGAATATTAGAGATTTTAATTTAAATAAAAATATGGGTCATGTTTTAGCATAGTGTAACTCCGGTGTTAAGCTGGAATTAGTGAAATTAGCAGGGCAGTGAGGCCCTGCTATTCCTCCACTTATTCCAGAGTTGACTTCTTTGACTTGAGTGACCCATGGAAAATACACCTTTTACTTCACTTTTAAAGGCTTGCAAAGTGAGACTCACCCAGCTGTGGATCAGTCATATCATTTCCATGTTGTCTCCTCTGGGGGACATTATTTGCATAATCTCAGTCTTTATTCACTTGATTTTACTGCATTTGACAACAAAAGGCACCTATCAGCATTGGTAAGTGAATTTAGAATTTATTTCAGGAGGTATTTACTTGATTCATTAAATTATTGGCATTAAAGCCAGTAGTTTTGAGTAACATGATCTTTCCTCTACATGCTCTGCCTGTTTAGCTCCTCATGAAGAAGGAAAATCCTTCAGCATGGAATCCTGTGCATTTAAATCACTGATATTCTCCTTCATTAGCAGTATTTCTTACTATGTACCAGAAATATTTTTAGGGGAAATGGATGCTTTATTTTACCACAGCATTAAGATTTTTGTTTTTTAAGATCAGTCTGCCAAACTATCAGCAGCTGCTGAAAAAAATCACTTTATGGGCAATATGTTGACTTACCTTTTTAATTAAATAAAGAAATAAAGCAGAACTCTCTGGAGAAAAGTACTCTGAAATGAGCATATACTCCTAATCTGTCACTGCAGAATGCAGAAACAAATACCATTTGAGCTGGCAGCCAAATTTCAGCTTGTGCTGCTCTTGGATTTGGGTTGTGAGATGTGCAGAAGTACCTTTGGTGAGCTTCTTCAGGTGGTCCATGCTGAAACCTGGGCTTGTGCTCCTTTCTCAGTTGTTGGTACAGAATTCTGTTAGATTGCTTGCCTGCTGTAATTGTCACCTCACACGATTCTGAGATCTGCTACTTCTCCTCCAGATAAGGAAGGCACTTGATGAGGAGCTGGGCTGAACTTAAGGGATTTATCATCTCCAGGGCAGAGGTGGCAGAATGCTGTCCATTTACAAGGTCCCACTTTTTTACAGCAAGCAGCTGCCCTTGCCCTGCCTGGCTCTTCCCTCTCCTGATGCCCAGAGCACGTGTATTTGCTGCTGAGAGAGCAGCTCACTCTTATCCCTGCAGGGATGGGGGCTGAACACACCTGGGGAAGTTCACTCCAATCTGGTGGACATGAAGGCAGTTTATTTGCCCAAATCACTGCCAGGACTTGTCCAACCTTGATGTACTTTAGCTCAAAATTATGAGAGCAGCTGTACCAGCCCTGTTTCTGGAATAACTCCTGTTGTGTTACTGGCAGCACGGTGCCTGGGTGCAGTGTGCCTGTTAAAACAGGGCATTATGTGTTAGAAAACCAGGTATTGGCAAAGGGTGGAGCTTTGCTCTGTCCTGTTTGCCTCCTGTGGATGCTAAACTGCACCAGAACTGTGTGTGCTCTGCAGAATGCATGCAGAACAGTCAAGGTACAAAAATTAAACCTTCAGCAAAGCCAAGCTGGCAAACGGGAAACAATCCTGTGGGCTTGTCTCAGCACCTCCCTTGGAAACCACAACTCTGCCACCACAGCCCAGCTCAGAGCAGTGATGATGGCTCTTTCCACTTATAGGAAGTCCTACTGGTTTTACAACTCATAAAAGATTCAATTCTCTCACCTTGTGTAGCATATCCCTGTTATAGGCAAGCATTTCATCTCTCCTGGGATCCACCCATCCCTCTTACCTCAGCTTTCAGAAGTCCATTAAAAATCTGTTTTGAGTATGCTTAGGCTTGCTATTATCTTGGAATCTTATGGTAAATCCTGCCTGAAAGTGAATACTTGGCTTTGAGGTCAGGCCACAGGGAAGTGAGGAATGGAGAAAAACTCTTCAGTGGTTCCCCCCAAAATGAACTCATCTGTGCAGGGGAGAAAGTTATGTGGGGAACTCAAGTGTTAAGCCTGCTTTTTAAATGCAAGGGAGCCCCTAGAAATAAGCTTAAATAAATTAAACTTATTTAAAGTTATTTTTTAAACTCATAAATAAGTTAAATGCTTCCTCATAGTTTTTAATTCTTTTTTCTTGGAGCTGCAGCTGGTAATTTTACCTCTCCACACTTTTATCTCCCCACACCTTCTCTTCTTCTTACTGCTCTTTGGTGTCAGGCAGCTGCTGCACAGAGCCTGTGGATTTGTCCAGCCAGGTGGTGTCAGAATTCTGAGGGAGAACATCAGCATTACAGGACAGGTGAGAACACACAGAACTTGTTACATTTGCGCCCCAGTCATGATTTTATTTATATAAACTTGCCTGTTTTCTAAACTGTAAACAAAGAGTACTTTTAAAAGGTCCTAGAAGCATAGAGGGGTTTGTTGTTAATCTTGCTCTAGAGTCATGTTTTGTTGAATATAGTAATTTCCTTTTGCGAGAGAAAACTGTTGTTTTGATTCTGATAACACCAAAAACTGTTTGTATTTTGACATTTGCACAATGCCCAAATTGGGCTTTATTTAACTTATCCCTCTGAGAATAAAAACCTGACAGCAGCAGGGGTGATTTGATTTTGCACGGAAGAGATAATTCATTTACAGCCACAAAATTAATGCAGTGAACATTGAATTTCTCTTTCCTGCTGAAGAAAAGCAGTGTTACATAGTACTTTGGAGTTTAGGAGAGTAGCTGTTAGGGGAAAAAAAAGGAGAAAAAATTATTTTAACCTGCTTAATTACTGCACACTAGAGGGCACTTGAGGTAGAGCAAACAATATTTGCACAGCTCCTGCAACCAATGCAGCTCCTGCCACTCACAAGGCAGAGTGAAAACCCACAGTGAGAGATTAACTTCCCATCCTGTACAACTTCTATCCTTCTGTACATTAAAATACAAAAAAAAAAAAACCCAAAAAACCAAACCAACAAAAAACCACTTTGAATGCCTTGCTAGATGTAATTTTCTTTTGAGGTTTGATGCACAAACGGAATAATTTTTTTTTTAATAGCCAACCTGACAGTAACTAGTCAAGATTGCAAACAGTGCCCGAGGAATAATAAAATCTGATAATGCATTGTTGTTTTTATGCGCTCCCCAGTATCATTGGTGCAAAAGGCACACAAATTAGTACTTGGGGGTTTATATTTGATAATCTCTGAAGAGTGAAAGCAGCTCAGGGCTGATTGTGTTTTATGGTGCTAAATGAAGTGTTTGGGGATGTCAAAGGATGTGCTAAGGGCCACAAGCCCAGGGCTGCTGCTGGGTTAAACTTTTGTTTCTGTGTGACAGAACAGACTTTTCCTTGGGCTGGAGATGGAATTTGAATGGTTATAGAAATTTGTTTGTCCAGTCAAAGCCAAAGTACAGTAATTTCACGACTATAAGGCGCACCCCTTTTGACTAAAATTTTTCCCCAAACCCGGAAGTGCGCCTTATAGTCCGGTACGCCTTATATGAAGTACAAAGTTGCAACATTTGCCACCCCGGAAGTGCGAGCCGTGAGCAGTGGGGGGAGCCAGAAGTGCCGCGGCAGCCGGGTGGAGGCGGGCCCGGGGGGCCGCGGCACCGCCCCTGTCAGGTCCAGGAGAGCCAATGGCTGCCGAGTGGAGGTGGGGC
>PYHW01009983.1:1294923-1311323 GCA_013186435.1 Turdus rufiventris | reverse complement strand
CACTGGGAGGAGGCAGGCCCGGGGGCCCACGGCGCCACCCCTGTCGGGTCCTGGCGGGCCCAGGGACCAATGGCTGCCGGGTGGGGGCAGGGCCTCGGACAACAACCTCGCAGGGGGACCTGAGGGCGGAGCCTCGCTAAAAAAAAAGTGCGCCCTATAGACGGGTGCGCCTTATCTGATCTACAATGTTGCAATTTTTGCTGACTCCCGGGGGGTGCGCCTTATAGTCAGGTGCRCCTTATGGTCGTGAATTTACTGTAACTCCCAAACCAATGCATCCGTTTCTCCTCAGATCCCAAGTGACAAGGGAATGGAGCTGGATTAGATGCTGCTCTCAGAAGGCCCAGGCTCCAAAGCAAGGATTTTTGGGTGGTTGAGAATCACTTCTGTCACTTATGGCTGCTGCTGCTCTTTCTTCACTGGGGCTTCCCAAGCTTTCTGTTCCTGCATTGGATATTGAATTTTAACCATGTGTGATCTCTGAAGGAATCTGGCATTCCTTTGCAAATCCCTCTCTTCTGTCTCTCAGGGTTTCTAGCCTTGCCTGTTAAAATGTAAACATGATTTTCTTTCAGAGGGAAAAAAATTGAAACCAAACCTACCCCAACCCTGTACCTTTATCTCACAGGCTGCTTGTATCATTTCCCTTGTTTTAATCTATAGGATCACTTGTAAGCATTATATAATGGATATTTTCTTTCAAGTTACAGATGTCTTCAGTGACTTCCCAAACACAGGAGATCATTATTTTTCCTGATAACCAACTTGTGATAACTGTATGCAAGCAGGTTTTAAAGGTTGCAAGACAGTGATAAGAACCTATGTTCTAAAGGTAATTATGTCTGTGTGCTGGCACAGGGAGCTGATAAAAGTGCATACTTTATTCAGAAATGTTCTGGACTTAAGATAAACCTTCTTGTTTCTTCTTATTTAATGGAATGTCAATTCTGGCATACAAAAGGCAAATTAAATTAAATTAAGGAGTAATCCCTCATGTAATTTGAGCAAAAGGTGCCAATGATGTAGAGTGGGTATTGCCTGGGAAAACAGCATTTAATGTGTTTAAAGCTTTGATGCAACAATGGCAGGTGATGCCACTAGTCCATAAACTTGCTTTAGTAACTTTCAAATCAGTTATTAATTTCTCATTACTTTGAAGTGGCATTTTAGTTGCAATCCCTGTAAGCAAAAGTAGCTTGCAGTGAAGTCATTTATCTTGATCAAGCAATTCACTCTGGACTCATTAATTGCATGCAATTTTGGATCAGGCCCCCATTTTAGGTATTAAAAACAGAAATCTGATGCTTGGAGGGAAATACCTCACTGGTAGGTGATCTGATGGCATAAAATGAAAATATGAGGACTTAGCACAGTGGTTTCTTTTCCCTCTCAAGCCCTGACTTTGGCACTGTTATTTAATACTCCAGCAGTAACCCTGGCAAGGCTGTGCTGGGACTGAGTTGCCCCTGAAGAACTCATTTCAGGCCACTTCTACTGAATATTTTTAACCAATGAAGTCTAAACTCTCTGTCATCAGGAAACAGTTGATTGCACTGCTGAGGGACAAGGAATTAAGTGATAATCAACAGCTGTTTTCACAAAAACATGGAAGTGGAAAAGATGGTGGAATTCCATTATGCCACATGTTTTAGGTGACAGACACTTCCTGTCTGGATATGCATGGGAAGTCACATTGGGGTTTTAATCCTTCTTACTCATAAAAGCAAAGCAATATAGAAGAAACAACCAGTCAAAAAACCAAACAAAAACAACTCCAAAAAATGAAAACCTACCTGACAGAAAAAGAAAACACACAACCCCCTCAACAAACCCAACCAAACAAAACCCCCCACACACACAAAAAAAGTGAAAAATAACGCCAAAATAACAATACCAAAAACCAATCCATACCATAAGCCAATACATTTTGTAATTATTCTTTGATTTTTTTTTCCCCTGATCCCAAAATTTAATATGAACAATTGCATTCCGGTTTGATCCAGGATGGGATTCAATCCTATGCATTTTGCAGATGACTTCTTTCTTTGGTACTGTCATTAAATTAAAAACCTTCATCCCATTGCAACTGAAGTAAGAGCTGCTTTTTGCTTAAAAAATGAAATGGCCATTTAGAAGATAGAAGAATAATCTTCCTTATAATATTTATTTAAGAGGGAACAATTTCTAGCCAGCATATTCATCAGTGTTATGCAGTAGTGTGTGTATGTATATATAGCTCAGTATGATAAATATCATTAAATCATTTCATCTGGATAGGATGCAGAAAGTTGCAAATGTTCCTTTGCTGTTCCAAGCTTATTTTTGCATTAATTTTAATCTATACACTTCCTCCTGTCAAGACTTACTCCATCATCTGAAAGGCTTTCCAGCAGGGGAATCCATGGATGGCATAATCCATTTTAACAAGACACTTACCATCCTCTCCTACAAGCTGAAGATGAAAGAGCGCAGCTTTTGCCCTGGTAATTTCCAATTGCAAGAAAGGTCACGTAGAACAAATGGCACAAGTCAGAGGTTGAAATCAAAACAAAAACCGAAACTTTTAAGCTGCATTTGGAGGTACAACCTCTACCATTAGCTTTCTTCCCACACCCAACTGTGCTGCCTATTTAAAGCAAGGACGTGAGGGCTCTTATTAGGAAGAACTTCTATTCTTGGTTGCTCCCATCAGGTTTTTAATAGAAATTAAAAGAGTGGTGTGCAACCACTCTTACTGGAACCTTAAAAAGTTCGCAAACTGGCATTAATTCCCAAGAGTAAAGCCAGGCTGAGTATCCTCATGCCTTCCCTGTGACAAAATCTGTATTTTCACCGAGTGGTTCAGTTGGTGGAAGGATGGGGGAGAAAAACACTCTTTGCCTCAGCAGCACCCCAGGTAAAAGGAAACCACGCTTCTGATCTTATCTATTGCACTGCCAAGCGTTTTGTATTTCCCTCAAGGCTCTCTGCCTGCTTCAAGAATTTTGTGTTTTTATATCCATCCTCCTCCAAGGAATCCTCCCAGGCTCACAGCTCAGAATGTCAACGCCTGGGCTGAGGGAAACAAAGCCATAGTTAGATGTTTCTTCATTGACCTTGAAAAACGACACGTTCTGGGTGCCTGAGACTTTTCAGAAGGAGGATTTGTGCAAGCAGAAATGCACCTGTTAGCTGTGATAGCTTGCATTTAGTTAAGATGAAGTCGAGCAGAGCGACACATGAAGGGTCTCATGCCCTATGTGCATGCACACATAGGATCAGCAAGGAAAATAAGATTAATGGTCATGGAACTATGATTGTTTATGAAATTATGAACTTAGGAACTATGAAATTATGAGGTATTCTTACTGTATAGCAGAATATTTCTGCAATCCTAGGTAGAGCTTCCACAGAGCAGTCATCTTTTGCTTAAGGTGGAGAGGTTTTCAGGTGCTCTGAAGGAGGTTCAGATGAGCAGCCCTTCTAAAATAAAGTTGAGCAAGGATCCTGCTTCATTCATGTGGAGCCACACAGCAGTTTCATTTCAACCACAACATCCTACTGGTCCAGGAGTGTTGGAGAAGGATGGAATTGAGTGCAATTAAACTTCCCAACAGCACCAGCTCAGTGTGGAACCAGCCCTCCTTTTCAGAGACCCTGCCTGCACCTGACCACATCTACACCTTGTGCTCTTACTCCTTCCCTTTCGGCAAACATCAAACTTGGGGAGGCTTCAGAGCTATGATGTATTGTTAAAAATAATACATGTAATCTGCTAACAGATAACCCATGCCCCACGAGAAGGAGAAAAGCCCAGTGGCTGAGGAAGGTGTGCAGAGGATGGATGGCAGTGGCCGTGCTGTTTGTGTGCCTCACATGGGACGAGCCCCAGGGAAGCCAAGGGCAGGTGACGATGGCCAGAGCTGCCTCTCCGAGCCCGATCCAGCGCTCCGCGGCCGGGGCTGGGCAGGATCCCGGCGCTGTCGGTCACAGAGAGGATTTGGGGACGGGGCGAGGGTCCCGGCGTGGTGCTGCCTTCATCCCGCTCACCGCAGCTCCCCGGGCGTGCTGGCAAAAGCGTTTTTAAAAGATGTTTAAAGGATGCCCTCCCTGTCCCCGGGGCGCTGTCGCTCGGAGACGAGCGGTGCCCGCTCCCCCTCGGGGTGCTGCTGCATCCCCCCTGCATCCCTCCGGGGTGCTGCATCCCTCTCCCCCGGGCATCACCCCAAAGGACGGGGGCAGGGAGGGGGGCTGCTCCTCGCCCACGCTCCGGGTACGTCCCAGCCCCGGTGGCCCCGCTCCCATTCCCGCATCCCTCGATCCATCGCTCCCTCCGGAGATGCCCGGCCCGGGCTCCCGGCAGGAGCGAGCGGCGCCGCCGCCCCTGGAAAAGTTGTGTGCCTGCCGGGGGGAAGGCGGGCAGGGGAGGGAGGGGGAAAACCACCACCCCAAAGTGCTCACACGAATTTCCCAGCGCTAGACCTGCCTCCGAGATCAGCCCAATAAGAGCTGTCAGGGGAGGCTCCCGGCTCACTTTTCCACATCGCTTCACAGCTACGTTTGGCAGGCAGGCGGGCACGGCGGCGCGCTCAGCCCCGGAATTAGCGGATTTATTTGGAATATCCCTGCTTTGCTGGAGACGTGCGGCTTGTGCGAAGGGAGAATTGAGCAACCGCGCTCCAGCATGCAGGCACGGAGAGCCGGGAAGCGCAGCAAGCAGCGGCTCCGCCAGCAACAGCAGCCTCGGGAAGCATGAGGGGAAAATGTGGAGCGCCCTGCCCGCTCCCGGGGACCGGCTGACGGCTTTTTACCTCACCCTTTGCATCCGTGCGTGAGGTGGCTGTGGGCAAGCGGCTGCCTCGCTCCTTGAAAGAGTGAGTATTCATTTGACACAGCCAATTTGTGCTGGCTGGCAGAGGGCTCTCGCTCCGTGGGGTTCTGGCTGGATCGGGCTCCGGGTGCGTGCGAGGGGCGCTGGGCGAGCGCCTTCCTCGTCCATAGGTGTTAGACCGAACTGGGGAGCCTCAGTAAGGCGGATGTTTTCAAATTGCCCATCATGAAAATATCGTGGGATGCTTGTTAGTTTGGTTTTTTGTTTTTTTAAATATTATTATTTTTAAAAATATTATTATTATCTCGGGAGAAGAAGTGGTGGTGATTGTATTTGTCTTCCCGCTTGTTGGTGGGTTTTTTAGGGGAGGTTTATTTTTGCTTCCGTTCTACAAGCCCCCTTTAAAGAATCATGAGGACTTTGGATCAGTGATGATTGCTTCTAAGGCTGGCGAACCCGTTTCTTTCGCCTTATTTTCTTATTTAGTACAATAAGTCTCTGGGCTATTTCACTGTGTTGAATGGATGCAGGGCTGCATTCATGCATTGAAATAGATTGCAGTTTTCGTGCTGAGAATAAAAATCACCCACCAGCCAGATATGTAAATGAGGGAGGAGGAGGCTGGAAGAACCTTGGAGGGGGGAGAAATCCCCCCGATTTATTATCACCTTCCCTCCCCTCAAAGCTTTGCACCCCCTAAGTAAATAAATAGGAATGGCTCCATAGCTTCCTTTCCTACTTTGAGAGACGAGAGCATCCCAGAAATGCTGCTCTTCTCGAAAGCTGCGATGGGAATGAATCTGTAGCCATAACTAACCAGGAGTCATCCCTGTCCCACAAGTTGTTTTCCTTCCCATCCTTTGGCTGGCTAAACAGAGGATGCACCCAGCTGAAACTTGGGAGAGGCACAAAGCCCCTGCGCCCCCAGCCTGCTGCCAAGGCTCCCAGAGCAGAAAGGCAGGAGCTGTGGCCCCCTGAAGCTGCTGTGCCACTGAACGCTTCATCTTCCCTTTGAGGAAGGCAGAGGAGGAGCGCATCCTTCTCTTCTGCTCGGCTCCGGCATCCCAGCCGGGAGCCCCGAGCCGCCAGACAGCATGGGCAAAAAACACCCGGGAGCAGGGCTGGGCTGGCCCCGCAGCCTGTGGCAGCTCTGGGTGGGTGATAGAAAAGAGATTAATTCAAATCCTTACTCAGGCTGCCTAGCGCCATGAAGGTGACACTACTTAACACAGGCAGGGATTCCTTTGCGCTTCGCTGCCGCTCAGCGTGGCTCGAATTTGTCTCAATTGGAGCAGTTCGCGTTTGGTAGCAGGCTGAACAGAGTGGAAGCGATCCCAGCTGGCATTTGCCGGCGCTGCACAAACCTTGCCAACAGGTATCCAACCTCACCCTCGCTCTCCTCCCTTCCACACAGCCACAAAGTCGCTCTCTTTTCATGCAAACGAGCCTGTCTCTTTTCTCTGTGAGGAGAAACACTCATGCAACTTTTATAAAGGCTGGCACCTCTAAACAGCGCTGGCTCTCGCGGACAGGTGTTTTTTGGGAGGTGCTGATGGCAAGAACTCAAATAGAGACAACTGCTTATTGTTTCAAATAGAACGTGTTAGAGCTTGATGGCAGGGAAGTTAACAGCTGCTCACTTCAGTTTCGATTAAAGAATAGAGCTGATAGCTACCAAACCTAGAGATAAAGGATCCTCTTAACTTCACTCATCCTCTTTTGGAAATTCTTCGAGAGTTTCTCTGCAACAAGGATAAGGAGAAATACGCAGTTCTCTTGTACGAGTGATATTCCCCCTCTATGTTCAATGCTAGACTGCTGTGAACGAGCAGAGACTTTACAATAGGCTTCTCAGGATATATAGGTAAATAATAAATAAATTCAGAGGAGTGGGAAATTACTCTTATGTGCATTTTACCCGTCTTAAACAAGATGATGAATCTTCTGGAAGAAGTTAGTGTTTGGCATACTCGGTAAATTAGCAAATTTCACACCCATGAAATCTGATAACATCAGAACCCAAAATCTCTCTGTGGTGTCACCTCCCAGCCTAACTGTATGGATGGTTGTGACAGAAGAACCCGAGGAAGGGAAGTGATTATTGCATGATATTTTCATCCTTTAAGCCTTATCCTGTTCCATCTCCCTGCCTACAGAATGAGCACAGCTTTCTGCTAGCTTCCTTCTAAGCTGTTTATTAACTCCCTTCTTTTTCCAAACTTGCATCCTGGCTGTGGAGGACTTTGATTTCCATGCTCAGTTGTAAGCTGAGGGCCTTCAGTGTCCTTGGAGATTGGAGCTTTTCATGTAGGTTGGTTCTTAAATTATCCAGGTGAATAATTTGTTAACTGGGCAGGCTGCTAGCCAAGAAACTAACTTTGGACATTTTCTTCAATATTAAGAAATCAATAACACTCCGTGAGCCTGCTTAACAAATGCACCTGGTTTTAATAAGCATGGCTGTAAATGACAGCTACTCCTACTTTTATGCCTTTTCTTGAAAATAAAACAGAAGTTTTAGTCTCTGTGAGGTGAGGTAGAATCCTCCTTAGATGGAGTCTCTCAGTGGTTTTTAAAATGTTGTTTAGTCATTCCCATCAGCTCCTGCTACTGAGGTCCAAAAAAGAGTTATAAAGGGTGAAGTATTCCCACAATCAGATTTAAATTCACTCTTTTTTTGGTGAAATTTATTATCTTTTGAGTTTTTGTCATTTGTGATCTTCAGGATTTTTCCAATAACATTGCACCTTTACTAAATCAATTTAATCGATCCTTGGGCACTTTATTTGCACCACTGTTAATATATGATGCATTGTCTTCTGTTAAAAAAAAAAAAATCCTTCTCCCTTCTTTAGGATGGAGATCCATTTCAAGTGAGAACTCACAACCAGCCATGGACATAAATTTAGCTCTGTTACCCCTGAAGCTCTTCTTGAATTTTGTTTCTATTTCGTCTCATACAGTTGCAGATTTCCTCTTTTAAAATCTTTGCTTAGGATGACCATTCCCACAGAATTGAGTTGTGACTTTTTCAAACATTTTTTGAAAATAGGGGCCTGGAACCCACCCACTTGACTCTTGGTACGTTCAGGTCATTTGATTTCCAAAACCTGAGGGATGTTAAAGGGAGAGATATGCTGATCTCTGAGATTATGGATGTGAACATGTCCTGTAATTTCTCGGAGCTGTGTATTTCTAAGTGATGATTGTGCATGTTTGGTGACAGAAATTGACTGCTCATGCAGGTATTTTTATAAATGCCTACCAGATACCCCAAATCTCAGCAGTATTCCTTTTCCATTTTAATATTATTACAGCCTGGCCTACTATTAATACAATCATATACTTGCAGTATACACTAAAGTGGTATCATAAGAGTCTTTCATCTATGAGTATAAAATAATAAAACCTCGATTCTTTCAGTGGAAGGCAAATGCTATGGCAATTTGAGCTTGGAACATTTTAAGCATCATTGCTACCATAAGATCACATCAATAGAATTCAATTAGATCATGGAAACTCAACATTTTTCTTAGTGTTGTTGCCATAGAAAAGGTGGCTCACTTCAGAGCTTTTTGAACTTAACTATTTGAGCAGTAGACAGACAGAGAACAAAATAAAGTCCAGTTTCAGATTACAAATGTGTATCTATATATACACACACACACACACATTTATTTTCCTCTCCTTTGTTCTAAAATCTGTTCGGCATGTTTCTCATTTTATCAACCACGCAAATAGCATCAACTCAGTGGCATTTCAACTGCATTAATAAAATTTTGTTCCCAAAATACACTGGGTACTGATGGCACCTGGAGTAGTAAGTGCAAGCTGAAAAGAAAAAAAAAAATATCTGTGAACCAGTTCAGTTTTCAACAGATAGTCTTTTACCTGGAGTCAGATGCTATAAAATCTCAATTCCACTTGCCTCAGCCATGAGAGCAGCCTTTATCCATGGGCTGGATGCAGTGATAGCACTCATAGAATTGATTTGCCAAGCTGTTGATCATGATGTGTCTTGTGGAAATCATTTGAAATTGAGAATGATGAGCACCCTGGCTCAGATTTGAGATTAGCAATGTCTCCCAGTCACAGATTTGGGAAGGGAAAGCTCCCACAGGAGGTGTCTCCTATGCTGTGATGCCCAAGCCCTAACAAGCTCACAGAGGTGTTTTTCAGTGTGTCTTGGTCAGGTCTTTGCAACAGATATGGCAGTCCAAAACATTAGGAAAACATTAGGAAAACATTAGGAAAACATTAGGAAAACATTAGGAAAACATTAGGAAAACATTAGGAAAACATTAGGAAAACATTAGTCCTGGCAGTTCCTTGGTCACAGTTTCAGCCTTTTTGGCTTTTCCCAGGGGAGCAATGCTCAGCTTCATCTGAGAACTAAGAAATGTGAGAATTTACACCCATTTCCTCTGCAGTCACTGGTGATCAGAATCATACACACTTATTTCATGTATTTATGTTTTATAAAATATAAAACTTACATGTTTTTATACATATATATTGTTTCAAAGCCCTAAATATACTACAGCAAATGGAGCGCATGCACTCAAGAGGGAGTTCAGTTCTTTAATTGAATATCACAACACTTCAGATGTGAATCCCTCTTATGGATTAAATGTAACAGCCATGATTGCCCTTTAAGTTACAGAGCATCAAAACTTAATGTCACTGAAGTTTAGACTGAGTCCTGTGTTCTGGTCTCTGACCTTTATTTTTTGTGTGTTTCCAAAAGTTAGATGGAAACGAATGAATGGGGGAAAAAAACCCTGCGAAATCTCAACTTGGCAACTCCAGAAGAAGTAAGTTTTAACCATTGGAGAGTCCTATTCTTTCTATACAACTCATCTAAACTGATGGTAAAACTGTCATCAAATCCAGTGATGCAAAATTAGAAAACTTCACTTTTAATTTCACATATCTCAGCAGAGATTTGATTTCCTGCAGTCATATACAGTTGGAAAAGTCCAGGTATGTTCAGAATTTTCCTCTTTAAAGAATTTTCAGTGCACACACACGCTCGTGCATAAGGCTGGAGAGTTTATGTATCTTTCACTAGGTCATGATGCCCAGTCATAATCTTAGTTTAATCCGAATATATGTCAGGAAAATGTGGGTTTTCCCTTAAGTATTATATTTGGTTTAATTCTCTAGAGAATACCCAATATTCGTTAAACAAGAATATGACAGTTCTGTTGTACTTATTTATATACAGTAATTTCATGAGTATAAGGCACACTGGATTATAAACTGCACTTCCAGGTGTTGGCAAATTTCCGAACTTTGTCCATATATATGGCGCGCCGGACTATAAGGCGCACTTTTTTTTTGTTTTTTCAGCGAGGATCTGCGCACAACAAAGTAACAAATTAGTAACAATTGTGCCAGCTGTGCTGTCTTGGGTTACAATGCAGGATGTGATTAAAGTATCTATTCTATCACCATCTGTTGTGACCAGGTGGAGCAGTGATCCTTATCTCTGTGGGAGATATTCTGCTAATGGGACATCAATTGAAACCAGTAGGGCATTGTTCTTTATCTTTGCAACCCTCCCCATTCTTCCTCTAGGGAGAAAGTCCAGTAAAGAAAGGGCTACTCAGTGTCCTAGAATTTCAGTTTTTATCTAGGTAAGAAAGGCTTGGCTCTCCTCCCTGGCTGGAGCAACTCTCAATGGGGTGAAGTAATTTTATCAGTCACACAGTGGGACTCAGTGGGCCACTAGCAGAAGATAACTCCCTGGAGGAAGGATGGGGGTGCAAAGATAAAGAACAATGCCCCACCTGGTTTCAATGGATGGCCCATTAGCAGAGTATCTCCCACAGAGATAAAGATAACTGCCCTACCTAGTCACAACAGATGGTGATAGAATAGATACTTTGATCACATCCTGTACTGTAACCCAAGACACTTTGTCAGTGTTTGGGGTTTGTTTCTTTGTAGTACTGTATTTCTATCTTAATTTTCCTAGTAAAGAAATGTTATTCCTAATTCCCATATATTTGCCTGAGAGGCCCTTAATTTCAAAATTATAATAATTTGGAGGGAGGGGATTTACATTCTCCATTTCAAAGAGAGGTTCCTGCCTTTCTTAGCAGACACCTGTCCTCCAGACCAGGACAAGTGCCAAGCCCCGCGGCCCCGCACGAGCTGAGACCCCTCCCCTTCTTGCCAAGCCCTGCGGCCCCATGCCGTTCAGCTCGCAGCTCACACTTCCGGGTTGGCAAATTTCTGAACTTTGTCCATATATAAGGTGCTCCGGGGTATAAGGCGCACATCTGGGTTCAGACCAAAATTTTAGTCAAAAGGGTGCGCCTTATAAGCGTGAAATTGCTGTATTTAAAAAAAAGGCTTATAAAGAATCCCAGAAAGCAAGACATTTATGTCCTCCATTAATATTTAAAGATTTTTTTTTCCCCCAGGAAGTACAGGATGAGTACATCCCAGCTGCTGAAAGTTTCCTGATAAACAATGCCCCAGGCAGAGCATGGCCAACACCTCCCTCTCAGTCTCAGGCCAATCTCTTTGCCTTTTTATGAGCTCACTTCATGTTGAGCCTTTTCTCCCTTCTCTCCTGGCAGTGATGGAGGTCCCAAATTATGTAATACACCTTCTGGGGAGGGAGCAGGGGTGTGACAGCTGAGGTGCTGCAGCCTGTGCAGTGCAGCTCTGTTTTAGTCAGAGGAAAATCGCTGTAATCAGTGGGCTGGAGAGGAAAAAAAATACTTCAGATCACTTCTTCCTCTTGCTATAGGATGAAAACAGTGCCGATGCAACTATTTTTCTTCTGTTGAAGTTTTTGGACCACTCTGTAAGTCTTGTCTGTCTCTCCTCTCTGTTTTGAACTGGCATCATGATGTGATGTTCTGACACACATCAGTGCAGTGTCTGTTTCCCAGAAACCCAAACCTTTCTTTTTGCCTAAGTATAAGAAATTGGAAGGGAAGGTTGCAATTTCCTTTTGTTCCTCTGTAGAGCTAAAATAGCTGTATTGTCATTTTAACACCTATGGCTTTGGTATTAGCTGTCATGGAAAAAAAAAATCCACACAAAAAAAACCCCAACCCAATGAAACAAAAAACCCACCCACTCAACCAAAACCAAAATGACCTTAAAATATTTCCAACACTGATTCTATTAGGGAGGAAATGTCACCTTCAGCTTTGTCCTGTACCTGAGCATGTGTAGCACACTGGAAGTCCAGAGCACTGTGCAAAGCAAGGAATAATAAAAAATAAAAATAGTTTGAAGGTTCTGACGACACCCTTGGTGGGATTCTTTAAAAGCATTCTGGTTCCATAAAGTAGTGGCTGTTTCTGTAAGGACTGACAGCTTTATATAGAAAAAGTCCAAGCCTTGAAAGCTTTGAAGTTGTCCCATATTGGTTTTACTATTGAAGAGTAACAAAAATAAGAAATTCTACTGATACTAAGAGAAGTATGTACTATATAAGCATGATATCACTGGGTCAATATACTCTTCAGTAGTCTGGATTTTTAAAGAAAGGATTACCTGATAGTAAATATTTATCAAAAAATATAAAAAAAAATATTTAGCTAGTCACATAAAACAGATTTTGTAGATGTGATAAAGTATCATGTTAGGCAGTCACATAATAACAATTTATTATAATAATAACTGAGATTTATTTCAGTGTGATGAATATTGTCATTTTCTCTCTGTCCCAAAGCCTTAGTTAAGCTGTGACAGATAAGGACCTATATCCTAAACCAGCCTCATCTCCATTCCAGAACAGCAGGTCATGATGTTTCCCAGTTAAAGCACCAAAGTAAGGGAAAGAAGGAAGAGGAATTTATCTTAGAAAGGCTTTTCTAACCTTCCTTCCATCTGCCTCTGAAACAGACCCCTAAAACCGAAGTAACCAGCTCTTGGTAATGATAATCTTCTAGATAGCTTAATAAATCCTCTAGATGTTGAAGAAACTGCCTTGCCTTTCTGTAGCTGTGTGTATCCCTGTACGTTGATATTTTTCCAGTGCATGGATTCCCTTAGCCACATCTGATGCTAGCACTGTGCCTAAACCAGTCCTTTAGCATTTGACACAAGCTCAGGAACTCACTTAATAACCTAAAGAACTGTGCAGAAGTCTTTAAAGAGTAGCAGAGCATGACTAAGCTTGAAAAGATAAAGTGCCGTATCTGTGGTCTCTGAATTACTCTGTGTGTGGGTAGGGCACAGCACCTAAAACAAAAGCAGGAGAAAGGTGGTGTCTGTTACCATTGCTGCTGAAATAAATAATGCTGCAGGAATCTGCTTTTGATTTCCCAGGCAGCCATAAGCAAATTGCCACAAGCAGTAGATCAGAACAAACTCGGACAATTGATTTACACTTGGGCTGGCAGGGAGCTCTGATAGTACAGAGGATTCCTCTCCCTGCTGCCACAGCAGAGCTCCTGCAACATTTCCCACCTCATTTCCCACCCCGTGCAACCTCAGGTGCATGGCTGAGGGAAAGGATGTGTGCATAATGCTTTAATGCTTTTCTGTGTTACAGCTAACTCCAGGAGACGTGGCAGTCCCTTGGAATCACTGTTAGAGGGATGCTGCAGCTCCACGGGGTGAAGAAGGTTTGTGCCTGGTCCTGAGTGTGGCTGCTGGCTCTGTGCCCTGCCCAGCCCCTCTCCAGGGCATGGACTGTGCTGGGCACAGCAATTCCCTCCTCAGACCAGCACATTTGGGGAGAGGCTTCTGTCCCTAACCTGCCAGCATCGATGAATAAAACTATGGCATGGCTGGATAGCTGGAGTCCACCAGACATTTAAGTGGTTTGCTGTCTCTAATTGCTTGTTTCTCCTCTTGTCCAGAAGCTTTCCTCCCCTTAGTTTTGTTGATTCAACTATTTCTCTGCTCTCTGAAGTATATAGTGAAACTTACATATGCTTTTTGTCAGCACAGTCGTTCTCAAAACTTCCTGTTGTCCTGTAGTTGATGGGTTCTTTAGTTCTGCAATGATCTGGGTTAGAATCTTGAAGGGAAAGACTTTTTGGAAGGGGTTTTGTTGCAAATTGTGTTTGTTAACCCACATTTCACTGGCCTGTCTTACAATGTTGATTGCAAATAGCACAACTGCAGGGACAATAAACTGCAGTGGAGAAGGAATGGGAATGGAGACCAATTATTTGGAATGTGTAGCTTGCATGTTGTGGGGGCTGAGGGGGGGTAAGAGCCTCTTAAATGAAAATTGCTCTTGCTGGAATTACAGCATGAGCAATGGCCTAACCCAGCTCTGTCAAAATGATTTGGTTTTAAAAACACCTTACTATTAGAGGCGTTTAAGTTAACAAGATCATTTTGACAGAACTGGGTTAGGGAGTGACTGCACACAGTTCTGCTGGCAGAGGAGAGGCAGGAGAGTCTGGCCAGGGCATGAAAGTGGCACTCTGCAGTGGGCACTGTGAGCCACTGCCAGGGCTGATGACAGTCCCACTTCCCCTTCATCTTGCTCTCAGGGGCAGAGCTGCCCCTCAATTTGACTATTTTGTAAGTGAGTAATCTTCACACAAAACAACAACCCACTGAGGAATAAGTCTTATTATTTATGGCAAGAAGTATTCATTTCTTTGCAGAGGAAAACATGAGGGTGCTGCCTTATCCAAGGTGATTTAAATCAAGTCCAGGTACAATTTAATAGATAAGTACTGGAAACAGGATGGGTATGGAGCTGAGTTATGCAGGAGAGGATGATGTGTTTATTTGTTGGATGGTGTCTTGATAGTTCTTTTCTGGTGGAATTTAGGTCTGTTCTGCTTTAGTGCAAATTAAAAACCTTTACCACAGCTCTCTTGTAAGTGAGGCTGGATTGAGCTTTGAGGTCCTTTCCAGCCCAACCCACTCTGGGATTCTGTGAAGAAGAGTTAGAAGAATTCCTACAAGTGGGACTGGAGCATTAAGGCCTTTTATTTCTCTTACTGGTAACATAAAGCTCAGTTGTTCTGCCAAGCAGGGATGAGTGAAGCAGAGATAATCACTCTTCCCGCTGTGGGAAGGCTTTGCATCATTTTGCTGCTTTTGGTGGGAAAGGACCTTCTCTGAAGCCTTGCGATAGGGGACGAGGAAGCAAAAGTTGTAGTGCAGCCAATACCTAGAGAAGTAGGAACAAACCTAAAAAGCTTAAGAAATAAGAACAGTGTGAAGAAAAAAAAAATTATTAAATCAACAGATATTCCACACTTGTGGGGACAAAAAAAACCAAACCCACAGTATGAAATGGTACTGGCTGGCACTCTCTATGGGGTCATTAAATGAAGGCCTCTCATCAACTATTTGAGGTTGCTTGTATTATAAGGAGGATTTGCTTATATTAAATTATCATCTAAGATAGAAATTACATGTTCAATGTACAAAATATAATGGATCCTGAAGATTACAAAAAAACCCCTTTTGGACAAAAATCATCAGGGTTTTTTTTTCTATCTCTGGTGTAACTCGTTTAAAGAAAGCAGTACCCAAGGGTTTTTTTACCATAATAACAGTTGTTTAGTAACTCATAAAATCCATCGCAATGAAACCGTGAGGTCAAAGGGCTGAGATGCTGCATATCATCACTGCAAATGAAATAAAGAAAAGACTTTGCTGCAGTTCTTAGACAGCCCTCCATGTCTCTTGTGTGGAGAGACACTAGAGTGGTTCTAAAACCTTTTAAACTGAGATCATGGTGTAAATCAATGCACTGGCATTGTAATAAAGTGGTTTATTTGAACCAGATGAATATTCTGTGCTTTGAAAATAAAAAAAAAAGATTTTTTGGTAAAGCTTTTTATGATCTTTGCTTCTTTTTCAATGGGAAGTTTGTATTTTCAACTACTTTTATTAGATTTATTAATCTTTTTAACAAATTACTGCATTCCAGTGGTCACCTTTCAAAGCTACAAGTACAACACAAAGTGATTACCAAGAGGTTTATAAATCAGTGCTGGCTGTGTCCTCCTGTTAGGTTATAAACCTCTTGGTAATCACTTTGTGTTGTACTTGTACAAGGCTTAGTCACTCCGTGGCTGAGTTTTATGAGTAGTGTTCCAAGATGCAAGTTCCTCTGAACAGAATAATATTTTTTCTAAAACTCTATCAGCACACAGAGCGGAAAACCAACTACTCAGCTTTATCTGTACTTCTCTACAGGCTATGCATGCAGAACAAAATTTATGAATACAGTCTTAAATTTTTGAAAATATAAGGCTGTTGTTTGAATCTCTGCTCCATGACATAGTGGACCATTTTCTTTCATCCATTTGCTACATTAAAGACATTATTTATATTTAAATATCACTTTCCCCTCTCAGGCATGAATAGAGAACTAAAGCAGTTTTGTAAACAGCTTTGCTGGATTAGAGTTGATCTGGTGTTGTGTATATCAGTGTACAGGGAAACCACTCAGAAGATCACTCAAATTTTCTTTAAGACAACAGCCCAAGGCCATTAGAACATGTGGAGATTAAAAGCAAAAATTATACTTTTATCAACACCAACAAAATCCTGATGAAGGTGGAGCATTGCCCCCAGCCCTGTCCCAGCACAGCAAGGAGCTGGAGCTGCTGCAGAGAGCCCAGAGGAGGCTCCAGGA
>PYHW01009983.1:1279253-1292711 GCA_013186435.1 Turdus rufiventris | reverse complement strand
CCCGGGCTGCCCTGATGCTGGCGGGCTCACACCGCACCGCCACTGCCCCGATGCTGGCAGCTTTCCCCCCGTGCTGGTGCTGCCCCGATGCCACCGGGCTCACCCAGCCCGGCGCTGGCCCGATCTGCTTGCTGCCAGACGGGCTCTGCTCGGCTCGGGACTGTTGTGGGCTCGCGCTTCCGTGTTGGCAAATTTCACAACTTTGTCCATTATAAGGTGCACTGGACTATAAGGCGCACCTCCTGGTTTGAGAGAAAATTTTAGTCAAAAGGGTGCGCCTTATAGTCTTGAAATTACTGTACATTATATTTAGCTCTGTTCAAGCCCTAAAAAGGACACTTAATTTGTGCTTTCAGTTTCTGCCTCCGTCTATTTTGAATTTAATCTTGGATGTTGGTTGAAGGTGCTGGCTCTTGCTCTGTTTTACAGTAATTCTATTTCTCCTGTGTTTTGATTCTTTCTCCATTGAAGAATTGGAAAAAATCTGTGTCCTGGTGGGCACAGGCACCCACTCATCCAGTCAGATGTAAAGAGGATCCCATTTGAGCAAAGCCAATCACTTTGGCTGAAAGTTTGGCTTTTTCTCTCTTTTGATGCCTTCTACCACCAAACGTGCCTCTGGAAATCTCTGTTTAACATGTGCCAGAAGGCAGCAGCAGCAAACTCCATTCAATTCCTGGGACTGAAGAAGCTTTCCAGAGGGTGACTGATGCATCCCATTATTAGACTGCTTCTCTTCCTTTCCTGGGGTTTAGAGAATGTCAAGACATTTAAATCCTCTCTTGCTTCTCTCACATTTTCCCCCAAAACTTCCTCACGAGAGCTTGCTGTGTTCTCTGATTCCTTTATTTCCACCCCAGTTGGCAATGAGGTCCATAAAGCTGCAGGTTTTCCTGGAATGGATATTCCCCTCATTCTGGATGCATTGTCAAAGCACTGCACTATTAGCTCACCACTCTTCCATGCTGCTTGAGAGATTGAGTTTCACTTTGGTAACAGCTCCTCTTCCCTTCTAACAAGACAAGTTTCTCACAGTTTCAGGTTTTCATGCAACAGATTTCACAGTTGCTTTAGCAATTACTGAAGTTGTATAAGAAAAATACTTTCTACATTGTTTGCTTTTAAAAGAGCAGCTGACTTCTACTGGTCATGCAAAAGGTGTTCTGCATATTTATGCCCCAAGTTTGTACAAACCACCCCTACCCCCCAAAAGAAAAACCAAACCCAACTAAGCTCTCAGGATTTTCATAAACATGCAACACTAGGAATTAACCTTAAAGTAGAAGAAAACCAGCATATAACACAGTGTAAGCTTAAAAACAGGCGTTCCTACTGTCTTGTATGTAGTGGTTTCTCCTGAGATTGTTTGGATATGAATCAAAGAAAATGGACCAAGGCTCTTTTCACACAACTCCTGACTCTGTGGTGCAGCCCTTGTCTCTGAGCCACATCCCATCCAGTTTTCCATGAGATCCATGGCTGCATTTCTGGGTTTGCCCATCCCTCTGGCATCAGCCCTGCTATGTTAACTTGCCTTTCCATTTCAAGGAATATTTGCTCTGAGATGAAACATGGTGTGACCTTTTAGTACATCAAAGGGTAGGCAAGGCAAGAAAGACAAAATGCTCCCAAGCGTCCATCTAGGAAAATGTCTTTGAAATGAAACACGGCTGTGTGTTTTCCCTGAAAGTGAAGGAGGGACAGCGAGAACTGTAGTGCAGATGTGCATAAATGAGTTTCCTCAGGTCCTGGTAGGGGTCTGGTTTGGGAATCATGGGTTTCAGAGAGCATCTATCAGTGCTGTTTCTCTGCTGGGCAGTGGTGCTGCTGCAGGGAGGTGATGGCTGGACAGACAGTGGGCTGCTGGGCCCTTGGACACTCAGGAGAAGTTTGGGGTTTTTTTTTCTTGTAGAGGAAAGGACCATAAGAATGCAAGAACATTATTTTGATTTGCTTCTATGACAGAATATGTGTTTGTAATTCAGTGCAGGGTAGTGAGAAGGTTGGGAGCTTCTCCAGACCCTAAGATGAACTGCAAAATCCCAGAATGGTCTGGGCAGGGACAACCCTCCATTTCCACTTCCCTGCCACGGGTAGGGACACCTTTCACTAGACCAGGTTGCTGCAAACCCCTCAATATTTTACTAAGTGTGTGTAATCATTCATCTGGGTCTTCTCTCGCTGTTTCAGGCAATGAAAGAATACACAGAATCAATTTAACTATGTAATAATATTATGAACTACAAATTTAAAACTTAACATGGCTTATTTATGATATAAAAGTAAATAAGATGTTTCAGAATGCTTTTCTAAGCTCTTTAGTCACTGATTTGAACTTTCTTTTTTTCTTTCCCTCACCAGGAATCTTTAATGACTGGAAAACTCAATGGATCATGTTTTTATCATCTAAGCTATTTTTACATTGACTGTGCTGTAAACACATGGAGGAGCTGTAAGTAAATGTTCTGTACTGCGTGATGAATTGGATTGCTGCAGTCTGGAGGAAAGCAAAATAATAATTTCATTTCTGCGGTGATTTGCGTAGCCTGTGGTACAATGCCAGAAAGACTCACGGAAATGCTGATGGATACATGGACCCCATTAATAATATTATGGATTACTGTCCTTCCTTCCATTTATATGGCTCCAGTGAATCAATCTCAAGTGCTACCAGGTGGATCCAGTACAGGACTAAAAAGGCTGAATGAAGAACAAAGAGTTTTGCACCGTTCCAGGAGAGGCTGGGTTTGGAATCAAATGTTTGTATTGGAAGAGTTTTCTGGACCTGAACCAATCCTAGTTGGCCGGGTAAGGCAAGATTTGGGTTTCTTCCTCTGAATGTATAAATGTATGGCATGAGAAGGTCCCCAGACATTCGAAGTCCTCCAAGGAATTTCAGGTTGAGGTGTTTTGTGATTCCAAAATAGTTCTCTAATATCCATAGATTTGTGCTTTAAGTGTACCTGACTGTAAGGACACTCTTTCCTAGTTAGCTAACTTGCTATTTCCAACAAAAATATGCATATTCCATTTGTGAGAAAACCCACGAGTGTGTTCACATCCTTTCTTTTGTATCATTAGTCACCACTCCTCACCTTTGTCAGCTGAAGATTTTTACTAAAGCAGTATGTTCCTGTGCATTCCAAAAGGTTGTTACACCTACAGGTCATATTCCATCTCTGTTCTGATGAATCAAGTTGCTTATGCTCTGAGCATTTTTAAAAAACAAGAACCAAAAAGGAAAGTGTGGACTGTACAGCATATTATAAGGTCCTGGTTTATATGGAGGAATTTGCACACATATGGAATAACATTATTGCCACGGATTTTGTACTTTATTTCAAAGTTAGCAAGATAACACAGGGCAAATGATGATATTTTTCAGTGTCCCAGCTTTTCTGCTGCCCTAAAGCTTTGCTTGTTGCCATGCTTTAGTTTATTCTGCAGCTCAGTGTGTTACCTCCAGTCAGTGAATCAGCCTTGCACTTCTGTGAGCCATCTGTATCCATCAGGGATGAATTATCCTTAGAATTATTCTTAGAAAAGAATGATTTGTTCATAAATGCATGCTTGGCAGTGAGCAGGTATAAATACCTTAATTGTTTATCACTAAAGTTCAATTCCTTCTGAACAACCAAGTGCTTTATTGTCTCATTAGCTGGCTAGTGAGGTTGAGTAAAAAAAAAAAATCTAGACAAAATTATAGATAACAGTTAATTTCATGATAATCTTGGAATTTCAATGGATAAATGAATAGCATATAGTATAATGTAGGGACTGTCAATAGCTCTGTCTAGTATTGAAGAGAACACAGATCAAGTGCATTCCCAAATCTTCCCTAGTGTAGCCACTTTCCAGGAGAGATTCAGGGTCAGAAGGTGTAATGAGCTTTCAATCCAGTGACTTTTGGTGCTGTGTCAATTTACATTTATAGCAGGTATTTGGTATCTGTTCTCATTTGTTTCTCTGGGGTTAGTAACATATCTCAATTTCACAGAGATGTGCAATGTGAATATTTCACATCCTAAAATGTTTTATTCAACCCATTCTTTCTGGAATATTTTAGTTGAGCTTTTAAAATTATTTTGAGAAGCTGGTGAGAATCCTGGGTTCATGCTTTGTGGTATTTTGATTTTCGGTATAGCCAGGTCTAAATATTTTTACTATTTAAAGGGGTTTTTTTTTGGTGATTATAATATCCTGAATTGTTTGAGTCATTGGTGAATAGAAGTGGGTAGGTTAGACTAAGCCAAACCAAGGAAGACATTATCCTATCTTCTCCTGGCATTTTAAACAGAATTAGCTAAAATGCTGTGACACTTTATTTGTTGAGACTGCTGCATAATTAAAATACTGCATGCTACAGACGGAAATGAGCAAGAAGTGAAGTTTTTTCCCATAGGGAGAAATTTTTGGTTTATTCATTAAACTGACTTAGAATATTTTTGGAATTCTTCTCTCTATTTTTTCTCCCTCTCCAGAAAAATCATCCATATTTCTGAATTTTTTTTTTTTTCCTGTGAGTAGTGAGAGTGCTTTCCGGCTGCTGTGCAGCCCGTGGGAGCAGGGGTACTCCACAGCTTTCAGAGCTGCTCTTAATCCTTCCTGAATGGAAAGCAGACACTCACTCCCTCAATTACATCTCTTGGCAATCCTCCCCAAAACTTTAGAGTGTGCAGAATGTCACAAGCAAAGTGTTCTCCTTTTCCATGTATTTGGGCTGCTGCTTGTCCTCTGTCACCCTCGTTGGTTTTTTTTTCCTCTGCAATTTAAAAACCACCTCCTGTTCGGAACTCTTAGATTTGCACTTATCTGGTTCCTCCTCCTGCATGCTCTTCCTCCAGCCTTTTGAGGTTTTCCCCTGCACACCTGGGCTATCTCCTTTGTTCTGGGACTTCATTGACTATTTTTTCTGCCCTATGAGTTACCTCGATTTTCTTTTTTTTTTTTTCTTTTTTTTTTTTTTTTTTTCTTTTTTTTTTTTGCCTCACTTTGAATGAAGGACACTCAATAAAACAGGATATAGTGAATTAGTGCAGAGAGTTTAACATTGTGGAGAGAGTGATACCAAATTTCTGCCCCGTTTTTGCTGCCTCTTCTGGATATAAATGTGCTTTTTGTCCTGTTACAGAGTATTGCTTACCATGTGCTTTTTACATGTTGAAAATTCTAGCATAATCTTCAAACACATCTTTTGTTTGGTGGTTAATTGCTTCAAAGAAAATATTCTAGAAGCAAATCTAATTATGTAGATCTTTGTTACGATTTTTCTTCCTACAGTGTTGTAGAGTGTACCGGGTGCTTTTCATAGTCATGTATGTTTTGTACAAACATTTAATTAGATGCTTTGGGGAATAAATACAAAAATAGGCCCTGCACAAACAGAAGCAATACACACACAAGCAGAATTTGTTGTATGTTCTCAAATGTACCTTTGAAACCCACTGAAAATTCAGCTCTTAAGAACTGCTCAGAATAGAACTGATACTTAAACAATGGTTTTCGTGTTAGTGGGTGGAAAGGCATTGAGTAGAAGCATTTGGTCCCAATGGAATTGATGGAATATATCAGCAAAATAAAACTGAAAGCTGAGATTAATTTTATAGGATACAAACAGAACACAAATCACTTTGCACATAAAAATCTGAATGCAGAGTCTGCGAGTTCCTCTCGTTGGTTAAAACGGTCTCATACCAAAGCCTGTGAATTACAGAGAAATTTAGCAAGGCAGGATAACAGAGGTCTGTAGGATCTTTTAATAAACTGCCCGGTTTTTCCAGGGGAAACAGCTTGCAGACATGAAGACTCTTCTCCAGAGTTTTAAGTGTTGCAATGCAACTGCACACACTTCAAAGGTGCTTGTTCATTGCTGTTCTGCATGGATATAGAGAAATAAATGCATTCCTAGTGTGTTTGCTGTAATAAATGAAGTAATCTGGGGTGAGACTAATAGGAGGAATTAATGTGAACACCTTTTAAAGTGTGCTGTCTTTCTTCAATGACTCCAGTAAAGGACCGGAGCAAATCTTTTGCTTTCATTCTTGAACCTCTTAGAATGAATTTGAGCAATGTGCAATTTTAATGCCAATTTTTGTCATTATGTTTGGGAAGATCAAGCTCAAAATGAGCAAGTCTACTTGAGTTTACATGTCTGTAGAGAAGTGCTTTCTGAATTTATGAGACTTCTCTCTAAAATGCCACAAATAATCTAGTTTTCCCTTTACCTTTTTTTTTGGCTATATTCTCATTGCATTTATTTTGCCACATGGTATTTTCATAGAATCATGGAATAGAATACCCTGTGTTGGAAGGGATTTCCCCAAGGATTATCCAGCCCAGCCCCTGTCCCTGCAGACCCCCCAGCAATCCCCCTGTGCATCCCTGGAGCGCTGCCCAAACCCTCCTGGAGCTCTGGCAGCCTCACGGAAGCAGAATCTTTCCCTGATCTTCAGCATAACCATCCTCTGGCACAGCTTCTTGCTCTGTGTCCCTCCTTTGGACATTCTCTGATAGCTTTACAGCATTCTTATTTTAATAAATTCCATATTATATTGATCTGTACACGTAAGAATGTATTTTGCAAAATAACCTTTTTTTGTGTTCTTGCAACACACGTCAAATGAGTTTGGGTTTATTCCCAGCAACAGAATACTGAGCCACAGATTTACAAGCATCCTTTTGTACTTAATTTCTTTTTTTTTTCCCCTTCACCCACAGAAGCAGGTAGGTACTTTTACAAAGCTTCTGTGCCTCCTTTGGAAGCCTCCCCATCCTGCACAGTGCTGTCAGCAGTTTGCAGCGTCCCCGTGGCTGACAACCTCATCCAAGTGTGGAGTGATATGTCTTGTGACACTGCATGCTGTCCCTGTGGACTTGATTAGTTGGTAGAACTTCTCCTTGCTATACACTGCTGCATTTTCTCTGTCTCCTCTGCATGCACTTCCAGTAGCACGGCAGATGTGCTGTGAAATCTGGGCTGTAGCAAATGCCACTGTTCCTTCACAGGAGATAGCCTCTGAATTCACAATGACATGGGTAATAAAGTGAAAAAGCATCAGGAAGCTGCATTTGGGGTATTGCAGCTCCTGTTTTATGTGTTTATGTGAGCATGTGTTGTTTAAGTGGGGTTGGACCTGGTTTAATAGATGTTCTTAAGCAAAAATCAGGGGTAGTTAATGCAATAACAGTTGTTTGTAATTAGAATCATAGAATGTCCTCAGGTTGAAGGGATCCACAAGGGTCATCCATCCAAGTGTGCCTTCTGTGCCTGCCCAGATATCCCAACTCTTCATCCCTGAGTGGTGTCCAAAGGCTCCTGGGGCTCTGTGGGGTTGTGCCCATTCCTGGCAGCCTGGGCAGTGCCCAGCACCCTTCCTGTGCCATCTCTCCAGCTCCTTGTTCCAGCCTGTCTGTACATCCAGGGTACTCCACTCATGTGCAGAATCCAGCATTTGTTCGTCTCTGGTAAACCTCAGAAATCATGGAGAGAATGAGAGAGAGAATGAGGGCCACAAAAGTTGTGTGTTTGTGTTTGTGCTTATGTTTGTGTTCTCTGGCTTACTGAGAAATGAATCCAAATTTTGTTCCAGACACAAAAATGCACCAGAAGCTCCTCAGGCTGGTGCTGTGTCACACCACTCCACTGGCAATGCTGCCCAGGCTGTCCCAGAACCTCCCCGAGACTTTTTGGATTTCCCTGTCTCCCATCCCAAAATAACACAGTGCCTGTTTGGTCTGTGAGGAGAGATTTGCACGGCAGGGAAGAGCAGCCCCGGTGGCACATCTGTGCTGGTCCAGGGCTCTGAGAAGTGCTCTGAAAATCCTGGCAGGGAGGAAGCCAGTGAGGCTGTGGTGGTGAGGCTCAGAACCAGCATAGCCAGGTCAGCTCCTTGTGGTGGTGAGCTCAGGGAGGTGTTTTCTTCTTGTGACTCCTGAATGACTTGGTTTGTGACTTTTCACTCCCTTAAATGCAGATTTTCTTGTACGAGGAATAGTATGGGACGAGGGAGCTGGGCAACTTTTGCTGTTTGGATCAACAGAGACTTTTTCCTTGATGTTTGGGGCTTGGGTTCAGGCCTGTAGAGGAGAAACAATTTTCCTGTAGGAGGAGCAGTGGAGAGGCTTCATGTTTTCAAAGTGCTTCAGGTTGAGCTACTGTAAAATCCGAACCTGGAAATGCAGAGAGCACTTACAAATAGCTTGGAGCTGTATGTTCTACATTATCCATGCTCTGTGCAATCCTGCATTTCTTGGCCAAGATGCATTTTCTGTTTTCCCCAGGAAATGGTAAAATGTTGCTTGTTTAAAATCATGACGAGTTCTGTTGAAGTGCAAGTGATGCAAAGAGGCAAAATAAATAAGGTTTTAATTACCAAGTTCCTTCCTCACGTTTTGCTTTTCATTCCTGCCCTGAGCTTGTGATTATGATGCTGCCTGAAAATATTGTTGTACTCAAGTGATGCAAACCAGAAATGTATATAAATAAGGCTAGCAGTATTTTGAGGGATGAATTACACAGTTTCCCTGAGTGAAAAAACTCCTTGTGACTTGTAGGAGTAGCAAAGTCCTAGCATAAGTTGTTTTATAGGATACAGAATAGTCCTACATTAATGCTTTGTTAAAGTTTTCACAGAACAGCAATCACAACACCGTATTAAATAGATTCCACCCTTTTTCCCCTAATACACACTTGTATGCTTTTCTATGATTTAAATGCATGCCATAAAATATTCAGAATCTGCAATGTTGCAAAGTCAACATTGCCTTCTGAGCCTCAAATTTTTGTTGTTGTTTTGCAACCATAATTATATACTAATTTTCCTGCTTAAGTTTAATAAATTCCCAGAAGCTAAAATGCATCCATTATTTTGCTGCTGTATTCTTTATGAAGAATATTAATTTCCCCACCTTTTGTGTGCTTGAAAGGGAAGAGGTGATTGTGTACTGCACAGAATACTCCAGTTTGCATCCTCTCAATCAGCTTGAGAAGCAGGAGTATAACTAGCTAAGAAAAACTCTCTGTAATTAAATGTTACTGCAAAGACAATAACTATAGCATACAACATTTTACAGAAGTCAGATAAAAGTATTGGGTTTCTAAAAAATATTCCTGAGCCTGCACAACTTTCATTTGTTTATTTTTTAAACTGAGAACAAGTTCCAAGAAGAAATTGAAATATAAAACATAAATTTAAGCAAGAACCATTTGACTGACCTGACAGCGTCTACATTTTCTACTACAGTGTAAAACATATTTTACTGATTTCTCTAAGATTTAAGAAACAAGGCACATCTCCAGACACTGCAAATCTCATTTCTGGGAGTATTACTGAATAAAGTTGAACACTTTCATGCTCCTTCTTCTCCAGCCTGGGGCATGATATAACCACAATTTAAGCAGAGACACAACTTAAACCCCTTGAACACCAGCTATAGAACAGGACTGGTAATAACTTCAAAGAGGCATTTTATCAGTAACTTATGAACCCAGCATCTTAAAGGGTCAACTGCAAAACACCAGGCACCTCCTCAGCTGCCTGTATTATTTTTTTGTTTTGTTTTCTTGTTCTTTTGTTTGGGATTGGTGCTTTTTTAAAATTTATTTCCTTTTTAAAAAAAAAATAAAAAGGAGTTGTATAAGTTGCTCCAGCATTATTCACTTAAATTTCTTTGTCATGCTTTTCTAGAGGCACAAAAATTTCTGAAAAAAGAGTAGCTAATATTGAGCATTTTGTTTGTAAAGAATTAGAAGCTTGTGTGATTTTCAATATATTGATCTGAAAACTTTATCTTCTTCTCAGTGCAATGCTGTCCAAGTATGCATGCAAAATGCTGAAGTGACACTGTGAAAGATTGAGTTGAGCCTTCCCCACGATATTCTGAGATGCCCTATGATCGTTCAGTCTTTCTGACATTGCTTCAGTAAATGATTTTCAATTTCTACCTGTAGGGCCCACCCCTTGTGCTGTCAGGATGCTTCAGTTCCAGTTGTCAATTTAACTCCCAATTAATGCCAATTGTGAGGGGAGTTTTTTGCTAAAAGTTTGTCCTTACTGAACTAGACAAGCATGTTTCCCATTCATCCATCAGGTCTCAGGTAATGTGATTTCCCAAAAGTGCCAGGATCTGTTTTTCAACCACCAAAGTGAAAGGGAATTTTATTGTTCTCGGGTCCAGACAGGATATTCCTCAATTTGCCATGGATTTGTGTAGCAAAAACCTTAATTTTGTATTGAAGTGAGAAATGTTTTGGCACCAATTCCTTTGGTGGCTGCAGGTTTCCAGGAAGAGCTGTGGAGCTGAAATGGGTGAACTGAGCCACACCTGGGAAAGGCTTTAGAGCTGCTGTATTTTTAGGATGTAATAAATATACAGTCACAGGAATCACAAGAAAAATAAGTTTTCAAGTGAAAATAATGAGAATGAGCTTGCATAAATTCTGTTTCTTGGAAGTTCTGTTTTAAAAGTTGGGTTTTCTTCCTATTCTGGTAAAGTCAAAGAAGAAAAAGAGAGCCATAGTGGGTGTGGTGCAACAGACCAAGGAATTCTCAGCTGAGGGTCTTTTGTTTGATATTTGGCATTTGGTTTTGGTTGTGGGGCTTTTTTGACAAATCCAGGGATGTTGATGTCGGGCAATTTATGGTGGCAGTTTCATTACGGAAATAATTTGCTGCAATAAATATTTTAGGTGGTGTTTAAAAGTAGCTAGTATTTGCAAGCAATGTTAATTATGACATAATGATATAATGTTAATGTGTGAGGCATGTAGAATTGTAAAATAAATGCAGATAATTTTCCTGAAGATATTTAGGCAAATATTAATATGTTTGAATAGCCTCTCTGTGATCCCCGAGGAACACCTGTGGTGACACAGAACACTTTAGAACTTTCCTTTTTCCTCAGGACTGCCTCTTAGTGTAAAAATTCCCCTGCAAGGATTTCTTTTAAAGCCTTTATTTTACAGCAGTCATGCCAGCAGCTAAGCAAAAGTAAGTGTAGCTCTCCCAGGAGACTTTCAGTGGCATTCCTGAATTAACCGCAGGGATCATCAGGAGCCACAGAACACATCCCTCTCCTTGCTCGGGGCTCTGAGCTCAGGAGCTGCTTCCCACCCAGCCCCTGGTGAGCCGAGGCAAAGCTGGGGCTGCCTCCAGCCTGGGAATGCGCTGGAATAAAAGGCTGGCTGGCAGAGCATCACTAGAGGCGAGCAGCAGGGCTGCAAGCACAGCCAGCCAAAGGGATTTCAGAGCAGTGCAGGGGCCCCAGTGCTCTGCTGGTTCCAATCCAGAAGCCACATTAACTAATTCTCCTTTTCCTGGCTGAGGGAGCTGCCTGTGTGCAATAGGGGGGCTGCTGCCAGGGAGAAAGGGGCGTTTTCCAAAGGGCAGAACTGGAGGAGCATCAGCAGGGAGGACAGAGGAGCTGAACCCAACCTCTCCCTTTCTATTTTGTTGTTTTCTGATGCCATCATGCACAAGCATCAGCAGGATCTATGGCATATGTACCCCCAGCCTAAGTAGGCAGGGTTTTAAAGCCAATGGGCAAAACCACGGTATTTTTCAAGTAGTTTGGGATAATTGGCAGCAGAATTGGTGCAGCATGAACCTGTGTATTAAAGCCTGATGCAAAAAGCTCAGAATCTTGTAGTGCTCACCTCAGAGAGCTTATTTAAAAATCTGCTACATTTTTACAGAATAAGATTTCTAAATGGAATTACTGATATACTTGCTGTTTTGCTATTCCTTTTTCACTCTTATTTATTTTTTTTTTAAAGTTTTTTATTGCCTGTTTTTCAGGCTGCCTGTTCTCTAATTATTGTTCAGTCTAAAGCATTTCACATCAACCACTTTGCAATTCCTGGTGTTGTCCTGCCATATTGACAAGAAAATACAATGTCCAGAGGCAAAGGTAAAATACTTGTGCTTCTTTCTTCACCTAAAATCATCTGAAACAAGACTTAATGCCAGCACAACATTTCCAACTTGTTCATTTATTTCTGCTAATTAATGGGCCTTGATTATGCTGTTGGCTATCCCATATGAACTGAGAGCAGGTGCTCTGAATGTACAAGGACTTTTTATTGAGTTTTTGTATGAACAAATGGAAGTTACTTTAATCATTTAAATAATATACCAGGATTTTATTTGGTCTGTAAGACCAAATGGATATTTAAACTATGGAGTTTTTAAAAGAAATCTCAATGTGAAATTGTTTCTTGGGCAAATTTTTAAAATGTTGTACATGTCCTCAAAGCACCCTCAGCTACAGTAAATGAGGATTGGTGCACCAAGTAGCAGTAAATGTGAAAGCTGTTAATGCTGCCATTTATATCAAGAAGCCTTGGCTGAAATTTTGATCCATTTTGTTGGGTAGGAGACAATTCCTGCCTCAAAGCTGTTGCTGTCTAACTGAGATATGTAATTTCTTAATAACTGAAATGAGATATAATAGGAAATATGTGTATACTTCAATATGTTGAATATACTGGCCCAGTGGAGTTATCATAGCTCAAAAATAAAGAAAATGGACAACACTGAATTGTCGGGCATCATTAGTCTTCTCTTTCTGTGTAGGCAACAGCACTGATCATTCCATTCCATAATTATTTTGTAATTGATCTAAATTCTGCCTTTCCAAAACACCACCTCCTCATTCCTGCCTATCACTGATAAGCCAAGGACTTCATGGAACTGAGCAGTCTGTATGCAAAACCAAATATCTGAATTTTTAAGGGAATTTTCCAGTAAATGTTTCTGTCTAAATCAAATGCATCTGCACAAATCCTATTGCAGACAATTCTCTATTGAGGGACAGACAAATAATAAAGCAAAACCTTGTCAGGCTGCAGGTTGCCTCTGAGACAGCAGGTTCACTGCAGTGCTTTGAGTGGGGGATGAAATGCATATGTTTTATACTCATAGAGTGACAAAAACCATAGCATGGCTGAGGCAATATTTATCCCACAGACAACATCTGCTCAGAATCTGGAAAATATCTGTAAGTTTTTGTTGAATAACTGGATAAGACAGGAAATACTTTTCCAACTCTAAGCCAGGTGGATGTGGCTCTGTTTTCCAGCTTCCCTAGGTATCCAGTCCATCCTCATGTATTTAATGTAAAGTCTAAAATACAGAGCCAGGGAGGTGAAACAAAGAGCACTGACCACACTGAGATGAAAACTGTGTGTGTGTTGTATATGATCAGGTTGGTGGGTGTGTCAGGGAATGCTGAAGGGGTTTCTGTTAAGGGGAACCACAATAACCATAGGGCAGGGGTTTCGTTGGGGAAATTGGTGCTCTTACTGGCATGAAGTTAAGTGTAGGAGCACAAGAAAACCACAGCACTTGGGTGGCTTCCTTGTCAGCTAGAATGGCCACCCTGAGCTCAGCCCAAAGCTTCTCCTGTGCAGGTGAACAATCCCAGCTGTGCCAGCCTTTGCTGCCAGCAGAGCTGCTCCAT
>PYHW01009983.1:1248020-1259863 GCA_013186435.1 Turdus rufiventris | reverse complement strand
TGGGACAGTGGGACAGTGGGACAGTGGGACAGTGGGACAGTGGGAGGTGTCCCTGCCATAGCACGGGTGGCGCTGGATGATTTTTAGGGTCCCTCCCAACCCAAACCATTCTGAGTCTGTGATTCTTTGCCTCCTGTCTTCTCCACAGTGAGTATGCTGTCCTTGCAGCCCAGCAGAGGGGAATGTAGGACAGCTGCTCACCCTGGCAGGGAGCAGCTGGATGGGGCCAGGGCCATGTGGGGCTTTGGCTCTTCCCTGCTCACAGTGCTACGAGCTCTCCCCAGCCTGTGTGGGCAGAGCAAACCCACAGTGATTCAGCCATCATTAAATTAGTACAGATGTCTCTGCAGCCTCCCACAGGAGTCTTTCCATGAGCTCAGACAATTTGGATAAAGGTCTAGACTAAATCATTGCTAAGTCTATATGGATTGTGGCTGGTTTGAGATTGACATATGTTACACACTTCCACCTCCTGGGGAACTGATTTGTGTACAAGTTGGCTGTATCCATGCTGAGCCAGAGCTTTTTTCCTTTTTTGGCGGGGTGCTGACCCCAGACTTTGGATGTTTGGAGTCACAGGTAGCTCAGGTAATTATAGCAAATGGCATAACTACTCTGAACAGTGCCCACACTTACAATTATAGCACTGCTAATTTTGCTTCCTTTGAAACAAATTAGGTTATCTGATGTGCCAAGAAAAGGTGATAATTGTTCCTGAGACCTGAGTCTCCAGATGTCCTGGGCAGGGGACTGCAGGGCTCCATACAAGTTGCTGGAGAATCAGAGGTAATACATCACCAGGAATGAAACCCTGCTGGAGCAGGCACAGTGGTTTGTTTCTGCATATTTAATACTGCTGATGTGTAATGGTTTATGCATACTCTCCCCGTTCAATTCTTCCAGAAAAGCATTAACAAAGGCAGAAGCTATGATCTTTCTCTGGTGGCTTAAGGAATATTTCAAATTTAATGGTTTTGCAAATTGATCGCATTAGAAGAGACATAACCTTTGCGAGTGAGTTTGTAAGAAATTCACAGGAATGCATGACTTAGTGGAAATGCATGGGAGGTTACATTAGGAAGCTTTGAAAACCACAGAAGTGATGAGGCAAATAACTCCTTGTGAAACTGCATGAAATGATAATAACTAGCTTCAACCAGGTTCCTCCAAATAACTCACAATTCTGCATGAGTTATCCCTAATAAACATCTGACTGCAGGAAAAGAGGGAGAAATAATCAAATTATCCTCATGTTACATCTATTTATTCTGATGTATGACACTCTGATGTTGCTATGTAATTGCAAACAGAGCAGCTCTGAAGAACTGGTTCTGGTTTGTTTGACATCTCATAAGGAGTTTGTTTTGTAGCATTTCCTAGCTGTGTTTATTTTCCCATTCTAAGTAATTTGAAAGATATTTCAAGTAAGAAAACACTGCTACTGCACCCCTGTGAACAGTTCACAGGTTAGTGTAAGTGCACTAGAAATCAGTCATGTTGTCACCTGTAAGCAGATAGTTTATAAGAGAAGCAATATGTAAGTACCCACAATTTAATTTTTCAGCTCTCTTTCTTTCACTGTTACCTTCTCAACAGCTTTCAATTTTAGCTCGAGCTGGCTGCAGAGCTGATGTTTATATTTCTGCACTGTAGCTGTGTTTGACAGCCAATTGCTAGAGAAGAGCTTTCTATTTGCACTGCCAGCTTTACACTTTATGTGGTTTTAGACAGTACTTACTTCCTTGTTCAGACACTGAAGGATGTTAAGCAGTAATCTTAAATTTGAAAAATTACCTTTTTAAAAAAAAGGTATTTTACTGCTTTCAGGCCGGTTTTATTAAATACTATTAGCAAAAGGCATCTTGCATGGATTTGAAATTCTTCTGTTAAAAAGGAAGACAGATTAAATATATTATCTCTGGGATCCTCCCAATCACTTTGAGTGAAACATGAGGAGAAGCCAGGCTGGTGAAAGCAGCTGAAAGCAGGGCCTTGAGGGATTTTAAAATCATGACAACTAAATATGCTCAACTAAATATATAAATAAATATAAAATTTATATATAAATATAAATACCTTCTCCCTTTGACCATTATGGCCTGTTGTACTTTTCTGTGCCTTGTCTGATCTAGGCTCTAGCTTGTTAGTTTGGCAGGTTTTGTAAGCAGCCTTCAAATTACTGCTGAGCCTATGTAATGATTAACTTTTTTATTCCTCTTCTACAATGCAAAGACTATGTATTCTGAGATATGGCTTTGACATTCACTTGAGGAAATCATTTCAACAGCACAAAGAGGTCTTGGTGCTCATTTGCAGTGAGCTCTGGGGCTGAGAATGAAGCCTGGCAAGTTCTAATAAGATTTTAAGGAGAAAAGATAAAATACTGCTCAAACAGCACAGCAGAAAAGCTCAGGACCTAGTGAATAAGATGATGATGATTAAATGAACAACAGAGTAGGATTTGGGATATATATATATCTGGGCTCAGTTGAGCCTAGCCTGTGGAATGGGAATTCCTATAGCTTGTGGTTTTCTACAACCATCTCCATATTTTGTCTGTGTTGAGGGTAGCTCATCAAGTTAGCCTCTGCTGGCAATAAAATTGACAGCCCAAAGGGAAGAGCGCTCTGAAGCCATTCCTGGAGGCTCCACAAGCCCCACAGGCAGCAGGAACTGCAGCATGGTTTGTGTCTGAGGCTGACAAGCTGGAGGAGTGAACAAACTCTGCTCTGCTGCTCTGTCACTGAGCTGGGAAGAGAGTGACAAGTGCAGGATGAGGCACTGTTAATTATGATGCCTGAAGCACTGGAATTGTTAATGTAAGAGCCTGACCCCAAACAGTAGGAGATGACAGATACTTTTTTCCCCCCATAAAGGCACAAAAGAGGGAATATGTTTTACAAGACTAAAGCTGCATGCAATTTTTGAGGCTCTCTATGCCCAGCTCTCAGATCTCCTGTGGTGAGCCATGTTCTCTGCAGATGAAATAATAGGGAAGTAAATGAGATGGGAAAGGATTCCTCTTCGGCAGCATGGCACAGCTTCATCACATGCTTCCAAGTGTCAGGAACAGCTGGGTTAAAAAAATCCAGAGCTGCCTGCAGGAGTGGTGTGTGCTGGAGCAGGGGAGAGGAGCAGCAGTCTGGGCTCAGAAATAGCTGCATGAGCTCCCAGCTGGGCAGAGAGCCAGCTACAAAAAGGTGCCAGCCATCTGAGGCCACTTGACACGGGACACTTAAAGAGCTGTGGAGAGCAGGGACTGGAGGTGCCAGGCCAGGTGGGACAGGGTCAGGTGCCTGCTCAGGACAGAAGGGAAGACAGATGGTATTCCCAAATGGAAAGGGCCAAGGCCAGGGCTAGGAAAACACAAAGCTTCAGCTATCATCTGGCTCAACATAAGGACTCAGAAACAGCAAGGTATGTAAGCAATATGTGCAGGAAAAGTCAGCCTGACAGCGGGGCTTGGTGGGAGCAGAGCACCTTGTCCTTGTCACCATCACAGCCTGGGGAGCTGGGCAAGGTTTGGCATCTGGGGATGTGGTTTCCTCCTTCCTGGGATGTTCCCCTGGCAGGAAAACACAACAGTGAAACAACACCAGAAATATGTAAAAATTCTGATTACAAATTCATGTTGAGACTAACTGGAGATAAATGAAGCTAAGAATGGCCTGAGTGGTCCCATGGTCTGGATGGTTTTTTCCTGATGTGAATCTTCGTGAGATTGAATGTGGGTTTCTCTCTTCCTCTGTTCCTCTCACCTGTATAAACAAGTAGAGCTATGTTGTTTTTTCTCCCAAGACATTAAATAAAATTAGATATTAAAGATTGTTAAATCATCCTGGTGAGGAGGGCAATACATGATACAGAAGGGACCAATGGCACCAGGAAGGACTTAGATCAAGATTCAGGCAGGTTCCTGAGCTCTTCCCTTACATCAGCTGGTCATAATCAATGGATTCAAATAACCTGACTGGTAGAACCCAGGCTTGTCTGCAGTTTTCAAACAGCAGTTCATGCCAGTGTACTCTGGGATGATACCAAAAGGTAAGCAATGAAAAGTCATTTGTGCACAGTTGCAGCATGAATATAAACAGAGACAGAATTAGCAAATCAAACAGAATAAAAAAGCAGTAGCAAAGAATAAACAGAAACATAAAAGGAGCCATCTGGAATCAAAGATACTCAAATGACATGGTAGGAAACTGAGGCAGACAAAAGCAGAGATTACACTCTTAAATGAAATTGTTAGGGATATTATTGCTTTAATTCCCTGTGAATCTGGCTATGAAGCTGCAGCTGAGAAGTGTGAGCAGTAATGTTTTATGACACTTACTCCAGAGGCTTCAACCTACATGATTCTTGGATATTAAATGGAACCTTTGTCATGTCTGCTTCCCTTCTGAAGGTGTTCCAAGGACTGACATTGTGTCAAGAGCATCAACTATGTGCCCCAATTTGTCATTACCCTCAATAATCATGCAGAATATTTGATTTTCCTCTTCCCCATTATGCACTTACAATTCCCATTACTAAAGATGGGATCAGCCTATCCACAGAGAAAATTAAAGATTCCATTAAATTGAAATTAAATTCTCTTTATTAATTCTGTGTTGTGTGCAAGTGAATCAAATCTGTAATAGTTGAATTAGGAATGACTCTTTAAACCCACAATAAACATGTTCATTGTCCATGATGTGTCAAGGCACACCAACAATACACAAAAAAGCTTTCTGTAACTCCCAAGGAGGTTCAAGTTTTTAGGAAAGAAACACCCAAAGAGTAAGGTGCATTACAGTTCCTGAAAGCATTTCAAGCCCAGCATACAGTTTTTGATATATATATATATAAAATGGTTGTAAAAGTCACCAAAGCTCTTCCATACTTTCACAGAATGAGTGAGAGCTTCTTAGAACCCAGCAGTTTCAGAAAAAGAGTCATAAAAAGCTGAAAATTCCATCTCAAAGTCCATTAAATGGGGTCTGCCTCATAAATGAGGAATTTTATTGCAAGGCAAAGGTAAAAATTAGAAGAAGAACCTGAAGCATTAGGACAGTACTGGTGAGTTGTGCTTGTGTCTGTGAAACATCAGGTGAAAATCAGTGAGGCACCCTCAAAAGAAAAGATTCCAGAGCTAGGACAGGGAAGGATGATGCAAATTTTAAAATTAAGTGTTAAGGGCAGATGATTCCTTTTCCCTTGAAACAAGGATAGGGTAATTCCCTTGTAATTACATGAGGATGAATTAATTACTTTCTAACAAACTCAAATAAAAACTTGACTACATAATACTGCCTCCTCTTGCCTTAATTAAAAATGTCCAGGAGCATTTTAATAATGTGTAGATTTTCCCCCACATGAATTACCTCTATTTTTATGGGTTTTTTTACTGGTACAAGGAAAATGGGATTACAGGTCCTCCCAGTGATGAGGGATCTATAATGGATATCAAGCTGTGCATCAGCACCACACACCAGGGAAGGCTGGAAGTGGCCAATCCTCCTGCAGAGCAAAATCAGCAGCTTTCTGCTCATCTGGGCATGGCCCAGCCCCAAATGCATTCTGCACTTTCCTGATGGTGAACACATGGAACTCTTTGTGCTGAGCAACCTGTTGTTGTGACTGCCTGGGTGTGCCAGGTAGCTGAGTGAGAGCAGGTGAGACAGCTCCCATCTGCAGGAGAGACTCCTAAATCTGCTCAGAATTGCAAAGGAGCTTCTCCAGCCTCCCTCCCAGCCTTTGTCCATACATTAAATCTGTGATAATCGATAAAAGATTTGTGTTAATAATAAAAGTATTGAGGTTTGTATAAACCAGAATACGAAGTTCTGAAGTGACACTTGATAGACGAAAATGTGATTTAATCATTCTGTTTTAAATCCCCTGTTATGAATATTATGTTTCTAAATAATTTGTATCTACTACCAGTTTGTAAAATCAGACTTTCCAATAGTCTGATAGATTTTGCACAATCAGACTTCCTGCCTCTGTTTTATCAATGACTGCCTGTCTATAAAAACCAAACTTCCCGGTTTCTGCTGGTTTTATCTACCAAGAGCAGATGGTATCTATGGGACTGACTCCCAGAGACTTTACATAAATGTTTATTTCGGCCACCACCGCTTGCCTGGCAAAATTATGACAGCAAGAAAACAAAAATTATTGATTACAGCAAGAGACCACACCATAAGAAGAAGCTGCAAACCAAAATTCAATRGGGCATGGAGTGGGCACTGACCCCTCACRTGTCCCTAGCGCTGTTTTGCTCTATATAAAATAAAGCAATCTAAATTTTGCTAAAAATTGAGACTCTTGTCTCTCATTTATAACAAATCCCTGGCTGCAAATGCAGTTTGGAGCCAGATACTTGCCAAGAAAACCTAGTTTAAAATATGCTGAACAAAGGGTTGTGGAATAGGAAAATTGAATAACAATCCCACACTCCTGGAGTTGTGTTTCACTGCAGAATGGCATTTTTGCATCTGCAGGATGTAGGGGCTCAAAGAATGAGTTTCATCTCTGCAGTTTCTCTGGCATGGATTTTAATGATACATGTTTTCCATACATATACAGGAGGGTCTATGAATGTGTTTTATACCCTTGGATAGGGTGTTGGCAATACTTTTAGATGTTCATTGGTCATTAGTGAAAAAAACGTTAATTTTGTGGCAGCACCTTTGTGTGCTGTTCCTGTCAGTCCTGGCTTCATTGATTGCCATCTGTATTAGCAGATAGAGCAGCAAAGGAATTATTAAAGATTAGAAATTGCTTTAATCTGAGGCTTCATTTGGAATGAAGTTAATTTTTCAGGAAAAGAAAAAAAATAAAGATCTGTGCTGAGGCTACAGAGGAGCTATGAGTACAGTAATTTCATGACTATAAGGCGCACCCTTTTGACTAAAACTTTCCCCCGAACCCAGAAGTGCGCCTTATAATCCGGTGCATCTTATCTGATGTACAAAGTTCAGAAATTTGCAAACCCGGAAGTGCGATCTGTGAGCTGAGCCGGGACCCACGGGAGCTGTGGCCATGTGGGGGGAGTCGGGAACCGCAGGAGCCACGGCCGCCGGGTGGGGGAAACCAGGAACCGGCACGGCTGCCGGCTGGGGAGAAGTGGGGGGAAGCGACACAGCCGCGGGGAAAAGCCAAGAAGCGCTGTGGGAAAGCCCCGAAAGGTGGCGAAAAAGCACCACGGAAAAGCGGCGAGAAAGCGCCGCAGGAAAGCACTGAGAAACGGCGCCGCCGCTGGCCAAGGGGAAGCCGGGACACAGCGTGGCTGCACGGTGGGAGCCGGGAGCTGTGAGCCGTGCCAGCCAGCGCCGGGGGCGGGTGGGAGTGCCGGGGCCCACTGCATGGGGAGGGCGCCTGGGGCTGCGTTTAAAGGCTACACTGATCTTTGAAAAATGTTTGCAAATTGAGCACCTGCCAGTAATTTGTTACTTTGTTGCGCACCGCGCGGCTCCTTGCTGCAAAAAAAAGTCCGGTGCACGTTAAAGTTGCGAAAGTTGCCAACTCCCGGGGGGTGCGCCTTATAGTCCGGTGTGCCTTACGGTCGTGAAATTACCGTAAGATATTGATACAAGGCTCCTGCATCAGCATTAAAACTCAGAGATGGCCAGAGTCACTCCTGTCTCCATAAATCCAGGCATGAATTGGGTGATGGGCTTGCAGCTGCTGCTTTAAGAGGGAGAGATGCTTGGATTTATAGTCCCACGGGCAAGGCAGTGATGGAAGAAGTAGATTTCACTTCCTTTGAAGTCTAATGAAGTGAGTCTCACATAATGGAAGTGATTTTGCCTGTCTCTGAACATGAGGAATTTCTCCAGTAAATGTGTTTGTCTGTTTGTTTTGGGGTGCTCTCTAGCAGTGGGGCATTGGGGCAGATACAGACATTTTCAGCTTTGAACAGAAATTCTTGTTGCAGCTGGATGTTGCTCTGAAAAAGGTCAGCTTTCAAGCATGGGTGTAGCAAATAAAGCTGCAGATGTGGAAAGCAGTGTCATAGTTACATTTGTGAGGCTTTCTGAGCAGAAAGCACTATTCATGTCTCATATTCATTATGCCCTTCTATCACTCTCCTAGATCCTATATAATTATGTGTTTAATGATCTTCACCCTTCACATGAACACAGCTCGCTGAAGCTTGACTCTTCAGAAAATTATCATTCAAGTCTGGTGGAAGAGAGGAAATATTCCTTGGGGAAAGTGCTGTGCTATCTGACTTAAGACTTCAGTCTGATATAACTTTGTAGTAGGTGATGATGACTTAATCTTAAATCTAAACAATAAAATGATTTTGAAGAAGTAGCTCTTCCATAGGTCATTTGTTATAATATTTTGATGTTAGAGTGTAAGGACTTCAAAACCTAGAAAAGTTATTTTAATTATTTAGGTCAGTTTGGATGCTCCCCACAGATTGTAGTAAATGCCACATTTATGTCTTGTTTTCTTTCATTAAAGAACTAAAAAAAAAAATGCCACTATAAATCTTTGTGTAAAAAACTGATCTTCAACTCATCAGACTTTGTTTCAACTTTAATATTATAAAATGCTCCTATCTCTCGTACTTTGTTTATTGTTTAACCCTTCATTTTATAGTGTTTCAAATATCAGTATTTGAATAGCAAATTGCAGTTCTTGCATTTGATACAAGGGAATTTAAATTATTAGAGGAAATTATTAATGGCAATCATAAACATTTTGATTATTTTAACTGTTGGTATCTCTCTAGAACTGCAAAGGTTTTATAGCTCTGCATTAAAATCTACCAAAACTGATTTATGAACCTTAACTACTGTGGGATATTATGGGTAAAACCTGAGATAACACAGACAGCCTCTCTTACTTATTAACCAATAGCAAATTTGAAAGGTTTGAGCCTTCTCAAATGTCTTTGTGAGATATCTGGTTTATTCCTAGAAGTTCAGATTACACTTTTGGTGTGGCTGGGAGAGCTGAGATGTTCCCAGTTCCTGTGCTGAGCTGTGGGTGTCCAGACAATGCTGTGATATTACATCACTAACTCTGCAATGCTAATGTCAATGCAATGTTAATGCCAGATGGGTTTTATTCAGGGAGCAAACAGATTATAATTTTATAAAAATTATAGATTAGAAATTATTATAAAATTATTATTATAAATTATTATAAAATTATAGATTATAAACTACCTGTTTAAAACGCAGATTCTGGATTGATCTTTACAGGTTCTGGGGCCCAGAAAATAAGGCTAATAATGACAATAATCTTCAAGGCAGAAGGGGTTGTGTTAACTTTCTGAGCAGACCAAACTGTGACACCAACCAGGAGGGGATGGCAGTGGCTCAGTAAATGATTGTTCTCCAGCAGGAGCTGATGGCAGGTGCAAAAAGAAAAGCAGATTGAACTTTTGGAGAAGGAACTCAGCTGTCTCTTGACATCTCTGTGTAATTCCTGTGGGCTAGGTAGGAAGAGTGAACTGGATTGAGTCACACACATCCCCAGCTAAAGTGCTTTGGAAAAGTTGTTAAAACAATGGTACTGTAATGAAATGATGCCCGGTGAAGCAGAGAGGAGGAGTTTACACCTCGTGTGGAGTTCTACATGATTGCAGAGCAGGGAATGCACTGGTGGCCAGGATTTTGTGTCTGTGACAAACCAGATCAGCAGGGAAATCAGCCCTGGCTGCTGCTCTCTGTGCTCATTGTGACAAAGTGAGCTTTGAGCTTTCCCAGCTCCTGAAAAGCTGAATTCCTGAACAGATGAGTTGTAAATACAACTGTTTGTGACCAGTTCTGGGCAGCAGGACCTGCAGAGCCACTGGTGACATGAGAATCTCCCTGTGGTTTGGCCATAGCTGGTGTTGCAAGCCTTTTTTCCCCACTTATTTTAATATCCTAATGCAAGCTCTTAAATGAAACCACGCTGCTGCCTGGCCCTGGCAAGCCCTGCTATCAGTTGAGAGTAAAATGCATAACCAGCCACAGCTTCTGTTGAACTGTCTGCCCAAAATGAGCAAACAGGAAAAAGCCTTTAGAGTTGCTAGTAACTCATGTTGCAACCTAAGCAAGTGCAGCATATTTCCTTCAGACTGTCTTTTGTGAGGCAGAGATAAATAATAATAGGTGCAAGTTACATTTTTAATGATGTTATTCACTTCTTATTGATCATGTTGAGTGTGTAGGACCTCACAGTAAACCCAATTTAAACCCCCATAACTGTGAATTCAAGTTATTACCCTGTATTTTTGAATGTGTTGACAGTGATACATATGATCCAACCAATTCATACTCTCCCTCTCACAATTTGGAAATTATTGGCAATAATCTGATAGTCAGTATTTGGCTCTGAGCCTACAAAAAATCGATAGAACTCCTTTGGCCCCAGGATTTTAATTAATAAAAAAATAAAAATAATCTATTTCTCATACTGCTTCAGTTTATTATAATCTGCTCTTGTTTTTTAAAAAGCCAAATACAAATTTAATATAATTTTTTTTCTGATGGGGCTTTGAGGAGAATGGGAAGATGTATGTAAGGGTTTTTCTACCAGGGCACATACTTTTAGAATAAAGATCTTAGAACCTTTTAAATTCTGTGAAGATCTGAATTGTGATAGAGTTCTTAATTTCTGTGACTGCTGTCTGTGACATGATTCCACAAATGCCAGTGTTCAACTATATTCCAGTCACCTGGAAATAAGATGAAAGTAATAACTTAAGAAGTTAGATAAAAACACATGTTATGGTTAACTCTTCCCTCACCCTTGATCTTATAGTTAGGGACATTTTGTACTTGCTCATTGGGGCTGATAATGGTTCTGAAGGCATTTACATTTTAGAATGGGGATTTAAAATATATATAACAGCTGCTTTTTAAATAGAAAGTCTAATTATGCCTATGATTGCATCCATTTTTGATTAGTATGCATACAAATCCCTGCTCTCCATGTGTATTCAAGCTGAGCTATGGATCACTGGTGCTGGGATTGAAGCACAGAGGAACAGCTAACAAAATGTAACATTAGACCAAAGCAAAAAAACCCCCCGAAATTCTGTATTTTTTTTTGGTCTCTAAAATACCGTTTTTTGTCTCTGTTTTCCCCTTCTAGCTGCACACAGACCTGGACCCTGGCAGCAGCAAAATCAAGTATATCCTGTCGGGAGATGGGGCTGGGACCATCTTTGTCATCAACGACAAGACTGGAGACATCCACGCCATGAAGAGGCTGGACAGGGAGGAGAAGGCTGAGTACACTCTCACAGCCCAGGCAGTGGACAGGGACACCAACCAGCCCCTGGAGCCCCCTTCAGAGTTCATCATCAAGGTTCAGGACATCAATGACAACGCCCCTGAGTTTGTGGAGGGCCCCTACCATGCCTCGGTGCCAGAGATGTCTCTTGTGGGTACGTATGTGTGAGCAGCCCTGGCTCCCCACAGCCCTGCCCTGCCAGGAGGCTGTTGAGTTGGTGATGAATAATAAGGTATTTATTGTGTTGTTAGCATTCATTTGCATATTTTCAAATCTTCTCTTGGCCCAAGCTTTAATCTGCAGCACAATAGCCGTGTCCCTCAGCAGTAAGGAAATGACTAACAGCTGTATTAATGTGTCTTTGTCCAGCAACACTTTAATGGGCTGAATTTATATTTCCCTTCTGACACTGCAGTTAGAGTATTGTTATTGAGAAGGATTTATCAAGATTTGCTCCAGCATGACGCTCTCTCATTCTATTGATATTTTGTTGATGTTTAATTATCTGTTTGTTGTTTTCCTGCTCTTACAGGGCATTGATACATACTTATTTGTTTTCCTCTAAGTGCAACTGTAATCAGGGAAAAACATTGAAATGAAAGATGCTGTGTCTGGGA
>PYHW01009983.1:1226170-1239015 GCA_013186435.1 Turdus rufiventris | reverse complement strand
GGTTGGATCCTCATCCCTGGAGGTGTCACCTGGAGGTGGCACCCAGAGCTCTGGGCTGGGGACAAGGTGGGGATGGGATGGGATGGGACGGGATGGGACGGGATGGGATGGGACACAGCTGGGACTTCACAGCTGGGAGGCCTTTCCCAACATTATTGGTTCTATGATTCTGGGTTTCTATGATAGAATTTAATGTAAAAACCCACGAAATTCTTGTAAGGTTCTCCTTGTCCTGTTTGGTGGAGTGTCAGCTTTGCACACTTGCAGCTCCTGAGGGATGGAATTAGAGACTCTCCACAAAAGAGAGGAGTCACAGGATTGAAATTTGGGCATCCACATCAGGTGGTCAGTTTAATTTCTTATCCTCTCTGATGAGCCAGAAAAGGAGGATTCCAGGAGAGGATGATTCTATCTTTCTCTCTCCCTCAGGTGGAGCAGGCAGCTGGTGCAGCCAGGTATCAAATTTAGCCAGTTCAGCCTAAAAGTGAGTTGAATGAATAATCCCCTTTTTCTTCTTCTTTACCTTAATCATCATAAACAAGATCATGACAGCATCACACTATTTCACTCCTTAGAGTCAAATTACAGCTGGGAAAGACAAATTACCCCATTAGTTCATCTTCCTGTCTTTCTAGGGTTTTCCCTTAGAATACATTATTCCAGCATCCTGTGCAGGAGAGTGAACTCTTCACTGAGGAGGATTCTGTTATTTCCCATGGGAAGCTATTCCTCCTTGTACAATTTCTCATTGCAAGGAAGCTTTTATTGTTGTTTTTCTCTTTGCAGAAGATAAAGAGAAGTCTTGTATCTGTGTATTTATACGGTTCTCATCACCAATATACCAGTATTACATCTGTAACATACACAAATTTTCTTTCTCATTTCTGCCTCTAGGAATGATTGCATATTGGATTCTGCCATAGAAACAGCAGAATGCATGCTGGCCTTCCTGTTTCTCCAGCATGGCAAGCACAAGTTGCCCATTTTCCCCTCAGTGGGCTGTTCTGGCCCATATACTCTGCTTAGGGTGTCAGCTATTCAATGCCTCATTCATTTTTCGTTCATTAAGGGTCCACTGGACACTTAGAAAGCAGATTATTTTTTATTCTTACAAACTTTCCTCTAAGTGTGGGAAGATCTGAAAAGCTCACCCAAGCCCTCTGTTATCTGTTCCCCAAGCAGCTCTTGACATTTCCCCTGGTTCTGGGGTCCTGTGGGCTCTGCAGGTCAGGCAGCAGCAGCACCATGTGCTGGCAGCACTGCTCCAAACCCCTGGGGGATTTACATCCTCTCCTCACAGAATCATGGAACTGTGGAATTCCTGCTGGGCTGGAAAGGGACCTTTGGGATGAGTCCAACAACCTCCTTGTCTTCCTGCTGTCTGTGTTTGTCTCTCCTGGGGTCTCTGGGGACAGAGCCTTCCTGCACTGGGAGATCTGAGCCACACGCTGGAATCACAGAGCTTTGACAATGAAGTAGCTGTTATTATTATTAATAATAAATTAAAATATTATAAATAAATAAATAATAATAATTAAAAAATACATTCAAATACAGGTGCAGAAGGTAGGGCTGAAATACTGACATATGATCCGTAAAGGAACCCTTAAACACTCATGCAACATTCCCATAATTTGTGTGTGTGTATGTATTTGTATATCTGCATGAACACCAAGATATGCAGTGATATTTCATGTGGGTAATTTTCATATGTTAACAAGTTCTGTAGTGCTTTATACAGATTCCTATTTCATAAACATTTTCTTTATTTGGTTGGTGAAACCTCTAATTCATAGATTTTGTGTCTAGAAATCGTCTCATGGAATAATGCAGGATGATAAGGCTTAAAACTATGGTTTTGCATTTAAAAAAACAAGCAACAATGAAAAACAAATAAGTTCCTTCAGCTTTGAGGCAGTAATAATTTACATGTCAAGAAGTTATGCAGGTTTTTATGAGATTATTGCAGTTTTATTCAATAAAAAATTGTTTCCATGACAACAACTGTCATGCTACCTGTGAGATTATAGCAAAGAAGGACAGTGAAGAAAAGGCTTTATTTTGGAAAGAATGCTTATCTGACCTGCTGGGTACAAACAATGCTTGGTGTGACCACCCCTGGCTGCAGGGCTTCCATCAGCCCAACTCCAAAGCCAGCTGAAGGTTTTGAAGCACAGGATCCTCTTAGGAAAACAAAGAAATTGGTAAATGATGGTGAGGCTTTGTCATGCAAATACCCTCCTCATGCCCCATCAGGTTGGTCATGATATCTCCAGAATGAAATGGAGATTTCAGCCTGGCAAGATTTGGGAAGATTAGGAGAGAAAAGAGTGCATGAGACCAAAGAGGGCCCCAGAAAATAAATAAATAAATAAAATTTTTAAAATCCCCAGAAGTCCCTGGGAAGATGACAAAACCTGATCCCACCAGGTTTCATCATCATTATGGTCACGTTATTTATTTTTACCAGCCATTACAATCTTTCAACAAAATGGTTCTTCACTGAATATGGATTCATGTAAATTCCTGGCACTAGCTATGCATTACCTCCTCTAGAACATTCAAATTCGATCTTTTGGAATTTTTTCCCCCCCCCCAGTATGCACGTTTCACTGCCACACCAGAAGAATTCGCTTTCCTACTCCCTGTGGCAGCATATGCATTTTTCTTCCTGACTAATGTGCAGAATCTGTACCCTGACTTGCACATAAAAACACAGCCAAAACAACAGAAAAGCACTAGCCGAGCACACACATCTTATTTTTTATGGTGGTTTTTAATCTTAGTTTGCCAGCAAACACAGGCTTTCGCACCTAGCCATATAAAAATAGCCCTGTTGTTAATTGTGCGGCTGATTGCTGGCCCGTTGTAAAGACAGAGTAAAACAATCTGACACTGACAGAGTAAAACAATCAGCAATGGCTAATGGTTAAAGCACAGGAGAAGTGTTCATTAATTAAAATCTGTTGAATCTCTGTGCAGACTATATTTATAGTGGTTAAATCCATGTTTGAGGGTCATTAGCATTGCAAAAGTGTACCCGAAGAAAAAAACACACCAAGATTTTTTTACAGAACATGTTAAAATTTGCCTCATCTCTCGGATAAAAATGGGTTTGGTTTGCATAAGGCTACTTTAGGTACATAAAGAAAAAAGAAACAGTGATTATTTTGTTGGGCCAGATTACGTATAATGGCAATATTATTGTAATTCAGGACAACAGTGACTTGGACTACAATAGTGGCTTTCTTATAAAAATGGCACAATTTCAAATTCATAGTCTCTAGCTAAATGAGTTTGTTGTAGCATTGACAAAGAAACAAACACAAGCCAAATGCAGTCAAAATTAAGCACAAACAGAAACCTTAGCAGTTTATTTGCTGAGCAGAACCCAGAATGCTGCTTTTCCAATAGCATTTACTTAATAGATGTCCTTCCCTGCATTCTTACAGCTTTTGCAATGCAAAATTTTTATCTTTAAAACTTCGAGCACATTATGGTTGGAAAAAATGTTGTGTACATGTAGTTTATAACTGCAGTGTCAGTAATGGAGTAAGATTCCCCTTAAATATTGACAATCCATAGCTTGGAGGGTTCTGGTGTGGAGATTGGTTTAAAACAGCCATGGTGACTGTGAGTTCCTTTTTTTCTACATTGTTTTTCACCATCTCTCAGTTCTCCAAACCTTTTGGTGCCCAGGTTCCATCACCTGGTTGCTCCATAAGAACTCTCAGCACATTGCAGGGCAGCCAGAGCAGCCCTGACTGAGCAACATCACCTGCATCTGCAGAGGGGACAGGGTTTGCTCCTAAATATACTGATTATTGCCAGTGTGAGCAACAACATGTGGCATGTTTCACACCTGCAGAAAATTTGACTCAAGGCATTAAAAAAAAAAAAATTTCAAATTAAAGGTGATAAAATTTAAACTATGCCAAAGCTTAACTAATTTCAGTAGTGGAAGCAATTTCTTTAATTTCTGTTTCATGATCACTCACATCTTCCCTAAACAATTTTCATCAGYGAGATTGTTGGGATCAAATTAGTGGATTTGACAGAAGACTGTGTGGTAGTCGGAAATGAAGTGCTGGCAGAATYTGATTTCTAGCAGAGAGGAGAGCATCTCAGTTGTCCATTCCCTTCATTAATTTTATTAGGTGAGATTGTAATTACACTTCAGGTGACCTGTAAGGCAAAGAAAAAAAAGGATTGTGCCTTTCCCCCTGCCTCATGTGTGCTTTAATTGGAAATTCTGACACACATTGCACCCATGTATTTTTAATGCATTTGTAAACTTCAGTTGAATGTGGGGTCTCAATAAGTGATTGAATTATTTTATATCACAAGAAACAAAACTCGGTGGCTGAGCATCAGGATTGGAAGCAATATTAGACACTGATTAACTCTTTTAATTAGGGTGTGTTCAGCTTTAGTGTCTAATGAACACTTAGGATAAAGAATGTGCTTATCAAAGATTCAGCATGTCCATTCAAGCCTGGGAATCTTGAAATAAATATCTATAGAAAGTCTTCAGGAATTCTCAAGTGTAATAAGATAAGAATAGAAATTATATATCAAATCTTTCTAAACAAGCAGTGTAATTATTTCTGAAGGCTTTTGAAATGAAGTCAGCTTGGAAAATCAGACACAATCTCCAAGCAGTCAACAGTTTTATTTCTTTGTTTTCCTTTGTATATAAAGTATATAATGGAAACAAAATGAAAGTGTCTTGATAAAATACCCTAACTAAAACTTTCACTTTGTGATGAGCCTTATCTTCTTCCAGCCCTGCCTCATTGTCTGATGTCCTGCACAAAATTCCCCTGCTTTAGGAGATTAAAAAACACCAGTTTTATGATAACAGCCACAGAAAGTAGCACATCAGCTGCTGGGGCACCTGAAAGCATCTGAAGGGAGCTCTGAGCCTGTGCTCATGGCTGGGGCCAGCCTGGGCCAGCAACTGGGATGTACTGGGATGTACTGGGATGGGCTGGAATGTGCTGGGGTGTGCTGGGATGTACTGGGATGGGCTGGGATGGGCTGGAATGTGCTGGGGTGTGCTGGGATGGGCTGGGATGTACTAGGGTGTACTGGGATGCACTGGGATGCACTGGGATGCACTGGGATGGGCTGGGATGTGCTGGGGTGTGCTGGGATGGGCTGGGATGTGCTGGGGTGTGCTGGGATGTGCTGGGATGTACTGGGATGTGCTGGGATGCACTGGAATGTGCTGGGGTGTGCTGGGATGGGCTGGGATGTACTAGGGTGTACTGGGATGCACTGGGATGTGCTGGGATGCACTGGGATGTGCTGGGGTGTGCTGGGGTGTGCTGGGATGTACTGGGATGGTGGGTTTAGCTCCAGAGAGGAGAGGTACAGCTCAGCTGAGGGATGATTGTCAGCAGAACAGCAGAATAGAGCCCTGGTAATGGGTGTGAGCACAAAAGCTGAGCAGAACTTCAAATGTGAGACAATGCTGTCAGCTCCAGCTCCTCAAGCCTTGGCCTCCTGTTGCCAGGCACAAGGGGCCTTTTGTCCTCTCTTCCCAAAATCCACTCTCAGGGCTCCTGAAAACTCCCTGCTTGTTGTTCCCTGAGTTCTGCAGCTATGCCACGGCCTCTGAGTGCCCCAGGGCTGCTTCCCAATTCCTCTTTCCACTGAAGGAGGGCACTGGGGACATCCCCTGCAGGCTGAAGCTGCTGAGCTTGCCACAGGGCTGGGCACCACAGGTGTCACCTGTCCCCTGCTTCACTCCCACTCAGAGCTGTCTGTCTGTCACTGTCTGCTTGTGGTCACAATGCATTTCTGATGTTAAATCCTTACAAACTAACCACCAAGTTGAGGATAAACTCCATTTCTCAGGCCTGTGACAGGTTACAGACGATTCTGTTAAAGGTTGGGTATAAGATCACCTTTCAGCATCAAAGCTTCAAAACATGAGCAGTGTGCATGTTTGTAAGAACAGGTAAATTGACACACACAGACAAAAAAACCCCCCAAAAAACCCGCAGCAACAACAACAACCAACCAACCAACCAAACAAAAAAGCCCCCAATACTGGCCAAAGCCAGTTTTTTCTCTAGTGGGATGTATTTCTGTAACCCACATTCCCTTAACTGGGAATTATCCCAAACCTGCCTCATCTCGAGTCCTTGCAGAGCTTGTGCTCCCTGAGACAGGTGTTCTCCATCCTCCCAAATCCTGCCCTCCCAAACCCCAGCTTGCCCTGGTGTTTGAAGTGACCAGGTGGGTTAGAGAGAAATAGCAGCTATTGGGTGATATGCAAATTATATCTAGATATGCAAACATTTCTGTGAATAATTTAAATTTAAATGTGCTGTAACCCACAAAACTGCCATGCAAGGAGAGAGACAGAGGGAGCCCAGGGCTGTGCCAAAGGGATCTCCTTCCCCTTGCTCTCCTGTCCTGAAGATGGGATCAGGATTTACAGCACACCAGGCTCAGGAGGAACAGCAGGATTTTTTTATTGGCATAACCAGGAAGAGGGGTTTTTGGTGGGTGCTGTAATTATTTTCCCTTCTGAACATAATTCAGCCCTTAACCTTTCTGCTTCTCTTGTTTTCTCTCCCTCTGTAGATATTGTCTTTATTGTCAGCCTAATTAATGCCATCATACTTTTATGTCAGCCAAAAAAAACTGTCTGCAGCAATCTTAATGCAACCCACTGAATTTCATTCCATTTTGCTTCTTACAGAAATGACAAGTGCTATGTTGTCTAAGAAATAAAAAGGGTAATTTCCTTATTTTTTTTCTTTTTTTTTTCCCATAGTATGGAATTTATAACTCTGGCTGAACAATGCCCCCCTGAGTGGCAGAGACTCATTTCAGAGACAATTGTTGTCCCAACTCTGTCACTGTGGCCACATCAGATCATTGTCATGGTTGCAAGCCAAGGTGTGGGGGGGAAAGAAAAGAAATCTTTTTATTATTGCTTTTTTTCTATCTGGTCTCTGTAACTCGGCAAAGTTCTTTAAAATGTGAATTTTTGAGTCTTAAATTCAATGTATTATCCTGTATTATTAACCTTGTGTTTTGTATCCCTTTGATATGTTTCCTTTGCAAATGCTTGAAGTCTACACAGGTCTATTGGGTAGCTTTAAATGCATTCTACAAAGAAACTTTAAATAATACACATGCTAAAAAGGCTTTTCTTTTACCCAGAAATTCAGGTTACTGGCACTTATCAGCTTGAAGGAAAATGCTTTGTTTCTCTTCCACGAGTAATATTTTAACTTGTTACTGATATTTTTCCTTCTTTTATTATTGTTATACAGCCCACAAGGAAATGAATTTTTGTTTCAAATGAGTTTTTGAATAAGATATGCAAATGTAAACATTAATTGTGTGTATTCTTTCTCTTTAGGCACCTTTGTTACTAAAGTGACAGCCACAGATGCAGATGATCCAGTGTATGGAAACAGTGCCAAGCTGGTTTACAGCATCCTGGAAGGACAGCCTTACTTTTCTATTGAGCCACACACAGGTAGGTGACCCTGAGCAGCAGCCCCTGCCTTGGGAAATCACCTCAGCTTGCTCCAGGGAGGCTGGGATTAGGGATAGAGACAAATTTCTTCATGGAAAGGGTTGGGAGTCCTCAGCTCTGGAGGGATTTAATTTAAACTGTGTGGATGCGGCACCTGGGGCCATGGGCAGGGTGGACAATGCTTGGGCTCTGTGTCTTAGAGGCTTTTTCCAGCCTAGAAATTCTGGTTGTGTTTGCAGAGGTGGCCATCCCCTGCCTCTCATCACTTGTGCTCCTCAGAGTCTGATCTTGGGGAAAACCACCGGAAAAACAGGGATTCATGGTAATGGGGTGATGGTGGTGGCAGGCACAGGAGTTCCTGGAGCAGCTGGAGGCAGAGCTGTGAGACAAAACTGCTCAGGGAGTGCAGGGCTTGGCCTGAGTGAGGGGTCTGATGAGCAAAATGTAATATTCAATATGAGTCTGCAGCATTCCCACCTAAAATACAGCTCAGCTTGGGAATTTCAGAGAATATATTTTTGTGTTTTCATTGAAAATTCTTTTTCTTTCTCGGTTGGTTGGATCAATTTAGAGAGAGGAAGAGCATCAATCGTGAGTGTTGGTGTGAGGTTTGATTAGCATGCATTAGGGTGACTTTATTTCTCTTTAATTTCTCTTTATTTCTCATTTAGTTATGTCTAAAAAGCAAGTATTAAGGTGATAACAATGATTTGATAACATTTCTAATATTCGGTCACCTGTTACTAGAAATCCTTTTTAATCACTGTGAGTGAAGCAGCTGTGATCTCCTAAGAAGAAGAAAACTAAAACTCTTTTTAAAACATACAAATACCCACCTGAATTTATACAGCTATAAAGCAGAAAAATAAGATTAAAAATTCTTATCCTTGTGCAGAGTAACAAAACTGTAAAATAAATGCTCAGAGAAATTATTAAAGGATGATTTTGATAGTTTAAGTGAACTAGGTTTTCTCACCAACATAAAATGCAGCATTCCTGTAATCTTTAAAAGCTGGAATTTCTTGAAATCTTTGTGATGAAATTGCTTGGAAAAATCTTTCCCCATTCCTAGAAATGCCCTAGCTTTAAGATACTTTATGTAAATAGTGGGGTTTCTGGTTGAAGGACAGCTATCCTAAATGTGAAAAGGATCTCTGGAATGTGATCCAGCCTTTTATTTTGACACTGCATGTAAAATAGAATTTTACAGAGAAAAATTTTAGCACAGTACAATAGGAAAACAGAAGCTTGTTCCAAAAATAAGTGTGTTAGGAGAGTGTTTATTAGTGAAAGCCTTGAGGCTCCTTTGTCACAATCAAGTGGAATATAACTCTGAACAGACCTCTGACCATCAAATATCTAAACACACTGTTTGATTTCTTTAATATTACAAATTATTGCATGCAGGAATGATTTGTGTGAGCTGGCTTAATTAGAGAGGGGAATAGGCTGTAGGGTTGTCTTCAGTTTCTGCTAGGGAAAGTCAGTGCCTTAGCATGGGAGCACATCAGCTATCCTAGAGGAGCTGAGAAGTGCATTCTCCACCTGCACAGATTTTCTTTCACAGAAAAACGGCCTGAAAGAAATATTCCAAATACTAAAAAATGCTTAATTTCACTTAATTTTCTTGCTAGTGTTGCATTAAACCCTAATGCTCAATCCAAAGAAATAACTGTTCCTCATCTAGGAAAGTGATTGCTGTTATGAAAGCCAGAGAGCTCCAAAGCTTCTTGGTGAACCTGAAAATCAAGGTTCTTCTCCTGTTCCTCTGGCATTAATTCCCCTCTCCTCCCTTCATTTCCACCTGCAAATATTCCTTTGCAGAGCAGTTCAGTTACCATAAAAAATGACATGTTAATGTCTAAAAAGGGAATTTATTAACAAAGAATCCAACTGTGGCCTTAAGTGGCTTCATCTTACGGAGCTAGCTGCTTCTGAGCAAATAAATGTTTTCAGATCCCCGTTTTTTTAGATCTGTAGAGGACATCAATGATGATCTTTAACTCACTGCAACTGGCTGAGTTTCTGTACTGAGGCTGTTCCCGTTTCTTTGCCATCTCTGTAGTGGAATCACCATCCTGCTCTCCCCAAACAGCACACATTGGTTTGTTTAGGGTATATAAAATATAAATAGTCATCAAAGTTCAATCATTAATCAATGCAGATGAAGGTAGTTATGTAGAAACTGCAGCCACATAGACTGGGTGAAAAAGATTGTTCTAAGCCAAAATGTCCAAAGCAAAGATGAAGTGTGCAGATATTTAATTCTTTGCATTTGTGCAATCTTTGCAGTGTGAGCTGTCAGTAACTGAGCCAGGAAAACACATCATCCTGTGCTCCTCAGGACCTCAGTGGACTTTTCATGTGGGAAGGTGTTTGGATACCACTGTGACAGTGTCCAGATTAAAGCAGAGCAGAGTTAGGGTTAGGGCTAGTGTCCCACCCCAAACAAATCAAACCTGAGGGTGATCCTCCAAGCGTGGCACATGCTTTAGGGTTTGAGGGTTGTTGAGGATTTTTGTGGGTGTCAGAAGGAATGTGGATTTGTGTAAAGCTGCATTTTCTCTGTGTTTACACTTCATTAGTGCCCTAGGAAGTTGAAAGCCTTTTCAATTAATTTGGAACAGAATTGTTTCTGAACACAGATATTGTGTCTCCCCCTAAAAGGAATCAGCATTTTAAGAAAGGGGTTGTGTGATCCACTTCAGAATGTAAATATTTTCTGCCATTCACAGGAGTGTATCAGGTGTTATCAGAAGTGTAGCTATTGAGAGCTGATCTATCTACAGTTTTTCTAGATGACTTTTATTATCTTTCATAGAAACCAAGAGTAAATGTAGATCTGTACAGCTGCCTACACCAGGGCAGAACTGTGTGTAAATTTTAAATTTCCTGGCTCAGAGTAAGGACTGTCTGACCTTCCAGCTTGGTCTTAGTGGCACGTGGAGAGTGAACCATGAGGAATTCTCCTGATTGCTCCATGTCTGTAATCCTCAGAACAAAAAGAGAGAGCAGAGGAGGAGGAGGATGTGGCTTTGTGCTGAGGAGGGGCTGTCACACCTCAGGGTGAGGGAAGCAGTTGCTCTCTCTCCTGCATTTTGGTTCCTCCTGGCTTGGCAGGAGCTGGATGTGATCCTTACCTGAATCCCTCTCAGCTGGAGCTCACATTACTGAACCTCCTCACTGAAACACTTCTCTAATGCTGGGCACAAAGAAACAAGTGCTGGTAACACAGCAATATAAACAATAATGTAAATATAAAACAATAATTTCCCATTACCTGAGATGGAAAATGCATCTATTGCTGCAGTTCTCATTCGCAAGTTCTTCTGCAAGAGTTATAGACACATGAAAGGAGGTAATTCTGAAGTTATTTTACACTCAGTGCTCTGAATGTGGCTGAGGGCAAATGCGATTTTGATGGTTTGTTCTGAATATTTTTCACTTTTTGTAGGTAAATTTTATTATGACCACTGGTTTGTTGGATAGAGGGTGGATATAATTAATACATGACAAAGATACAGATTTAGATTTTTTTTTCTGTGAGAGACAAAACTTAGAATGTGATGGCATCAGATTAGTAAAAAACCTCATGGTGGGCTGAAATATATTCCTTATATCATTATGGTTCCATCTCAGTAACTGATGCCAGGCTCCCTGCCTGGTGTGTTTTATTTATAGAGGTACATGGGTTGTATGGATTCTCTCATAATCCAAATGATGACAATCCAAGTGCTGGGAAAGGGGGCTCCTTAAGACTGCTAAAAGTAGCTGGAGTACACTTCTCACTTTTAAGCTTTTTCGAGGATATTAAATCATGACTGTCAGCTTTAAAATAAGATTATCATAGTGAAAAGTAATATGAAGTGACACTCTGTTCTACAATATAGGGATGGCAGAGGAAATACATTTTCAGCTGTGTCTGACTTATTTACATTTCACATGAACTTAAATAATGTCACTCCTACACATACCTGAAATATAGCTACGTGAACAAGGCAAATTACAGCCAAGCCCTGCTGCACTGGAAGGCACAAGGGATTAGTGGAGCACAGGCCCTTAGTCTGGCTGAGAAACAACAGCTTTTAAACACTGCTGTCTTGGATATGGCGTTTGGTACAAAGCCAAGGCTCAAGGAGGCACCGCTGGGATGGATGGAAGAGCCAGCAGACCAGAAAGATGAAGACTCCTAATAGAATGTGGATATTTATCTGGAGAGGCAATAACTGGGTGGGGGTTTCCCTATACCTGCTTTCACTTTCAGTTGGAAGAGCATATGCTTTAAACCAGCAGAGTTTTTAATTTTGTGTGTGGTCCTGTGCTCCTGAAATCAGAACATAAATGAATAGGCCTAGGAGGAATGAAAGCTTCATTCAACAGAAGCCAGGTTAGAATCTTTTATTTTAATTTGCAGCCTTGCCTCCATTTAGACCTTATAACAGAGTCCAGCTGAATGAAAACAAGGGGGCAAAAAGGTATAAACCAGCACCTTTTCAGTCACAGATATGTTTGTTGTGCTCAGGCTGTTTTTTCTGTGTGGTTATTAATGCCCAGTTCATTCCCAATGGTACAAGGTGCCCTCAGAATATTGTGTATGGGGCTGATAAGAGCTGTCATTATAAAAAACCACTGCTGAGATAGTGAGAAAGTTCAAAGCAGGGTAGCTAAGGTCAGGAGAACATTACTTATAATGAAAGATTGATTGGACTAAATTTGTATAAACTGGATCAGAGGTGATTAAAGGAGGATATGAAATCACTGCACAAATATTTGAGAGGTGTTAATAAAAGAGAGATATGGGGACTGTTTTTCTAATTACTCATGATACAACGACAAGGGAGCACTTCAAGCTGGAGAGAAATGGGGAAACAGTTTTGGTGCAGGAAAGAATCTACTACTGTAAGGGGAAAGTAATGAGCTGCTAGGAACAGAACTCACTCGTGTTCAACAGAGCCTTCCTAAATAGTTCAGCTTCTAAATACTTTAGATCCAAACCCTCATGGGATTAGTGTAGAGAAAGTACTTGTTCAACATGAGTCAGAGCGTGGATTGAGCTGCTGCTTTCACTTTATTGACTGCTGCTGCTGCCATGGCTGTGCCAGTTACTGCAGATTTAAAGTTAAGTAAACTCCTAACTGGAATAATAAAAGGAGGCATGAACTGGGATGGGTGGGCGTTGTTCTGCTTTAGCAAGGGGGGTGTTACTCCTTTTCACAGAACTGTAGTATCACAGAATCAGGATGGTTTGGGTTGGGAGGGACCTGAAAGCTCCTGACATTCCACCCTGCTGTGGCAGGGACACCTTCCCTAGGAGAGGGCAGGTATGTGCAGCAGCATCCAG
>PYHW01009983.1:1211704-1225660 GCA_013186435.1 Turdus rufiventris | reverse complement strand
CTGTGCCATTCCCAGGACAGCCCTGTGGCCCCAGCACACCCACGGGTTCCTGGAGAGCATCACTGCTCGCTGCTGTTATAGTGCAGTGCTGGAAGCAGTCTGCTCTCCCACTGCTGGGAGTCTTTTCATGTCTTTGTGTACTAAACAGTCTGTGCAACCCGAGGAGATGTGTCAAGGTGTTTGTGCTGAGGTGTTTGATGGCCCTGAGAGTTGTCTTGGTGACAGCCCATTAGGAGAGGGCTGGGCTGACACAGAGCCAGAGCAGGGCTGAGTCAGTCCCCGCAGCTCTCATTAGCCACAAGGATGGAGTGCAGCTGTTAAGGATCAGGAATTTAGGATTGGGCCCTTCAGTAGCACCAGGAGCTGTCCTTGCTCATTAATAAAATAAGTAAAAAATCATTGCAGAGATGTTTGAAAACAGTTCTGCTGGTCTGCAGCTGGTAAAGATGAGTGGCTGAAGATCAAGGCAGATTGGCATTTGGAGAGAAGCGATTTCTGCTTCTTGAGTTTATCAAATAATAGCAGTGACAAAAAAAAGCTGATACCACACATATTTCTTGCATTTCAGAGCAATAGCTCTATCGTTTTAGAAAGCTTGTGAGGTAGTTTGAACTTGACTGTTCCTCATGCGGAGTAGGAAAACGGGCAACATATCTAAATAATGTGCTTTAAGGGCTTGAATTAGAGAGGAATTTGAACTACACAGCTGGAGCTGGAAAGCACCTGAAAAAGAATCCAAGGCTACTTTCTGTAAAGTGTCTGGTGTAATCACAGCTATTAGATTGCTACAAATAAAATCCTAAGGAAACGAGGTCATAAATGCATATAAATGCAGTGCCAAATGTTTATTTACTGAGTTTGTTCTCAGCTGGTGAGAGAGTGATCCTTTCACCATGCCAATGAGAGGGTCCAAGGGAAAAGGGAACGGCTGGAAAGTAGAGCTTAAAGCTTTGGACCCATTCTCTAAAACCCTGAGACAAGCTCACCCGGATTAAAAAGGCAATGTTATAATAGTTGTTGTCCTATAGGATATAGTTTTAGCAGAATGCACATAGAGAAAGGCAGGTCACTTCATGTGCAGTAAGAAACTTGCAGGCTCGATTTCAGGATGAAAACAGGAGCAGAAACTGCAAAAATTGTAGCAATATAGGCTGGAAGAGAAAATACAATAAATCCTAGGTCAAAAAGCCCGAATTAATAAAACCATGTTCAATCTTGAGCTCTCTGTTTAACAAAAAATGTGCCATCTTGCCTATACACTTTCTAAAAATAACCATTAGAGTAAAATACGTTCACTAGTAGATTCTCCATTAAAAACACAAAAATGGCACAGAAATATAAAATGTAATATAGCATTTGATTCTTCACCTACTCATTATTTTTACTGTTTAATGTATTTGATTTGAAATATATCTAGATCTGAATGTAGTTCATACAGCTCCTGTAATTAATAACTTTTATAGAAAGTTAGGCAGCCTTGCTAGAGATTGCAGATATGTTTCCTGTCTTGATTGAAACTAAACCAAAAATCAGAATATTTGATGATAATTCTTATTAAAGAGATTATGATAAAGGTAAATAAAATTAAAAATACTGGCTCAGCATTCCTGTATCACATCACTAAAGCACTGCATTTTTTAAAACTTTGAGTAAACGTAGTGATCTACTCATGTTTTAAGAATTATGGCCTAGGTTTTCCACAGATCTCCAAGTAAACCTTTTTTATGGACTGCTGAAACATCACTGAGGTTCCTGTGCTTTACAGGAATACAAACAATGCCACTCATGGCTCTGAAGAAATTGATTTTCAGGGGTTTGGGTCCTAAATGACTGTTATGTTTAATAATAAACTCCACCAAGATTCTAGCACAGAAGAAAGATCAAAGCAATTACTTAGCTCTTGCAAAATGAAGTAGGGAAAGTTCCAAAGTATCAATGTCTGCAAGCTGAAATAGCAGGAAGTCTTCAATAAAGGGTGAGAGATGAATGGGTTGCTCGAGAAAGGCTCCTCAGGGCCAGGCTCCAATTTTGTATAGCACTGCTTGGTTTTGTTCCATGTGCTCAATTATTATTATGTATAGTTTTATGGCATTGTCATAAAGAGATCCTTGAAAAAATGGAGACGAAAGTGAAAGCCAGATCCTTATTTCTGTTGCTTTTTTTTTGCTTCTTTCTTTTCATGAGCTGCAGCCTCTGCCACTTTACTTTCTTTCCCCTGGACTTTTTCAGAGTGAGACAGTGAATATTCTTCCCAATAGGTTTTTGAATGTAGTCCCCAGGGGTGCATTTTAACTGATTCTGGTTGTGAGGCAGATTGTGCAAATTGCTCAGGGTGTGCAGTCAGGACCACTGCAAAATTAAATCCCCTTCTGCAGCTGCTCTATTTGCTCTTGAGCAGTGGGACACTGATGGCTGCTCAGGAAAAGCAAATCAGCCAAAAAAAAAAAAAAAAAAAAAAAAAAGAAAAATATAGGTACTCCAATATTTGGAGGTTTCATCATTGGAGAGAGTAGTTTGCTTCTTGACTTCTGTAGCTTCCAAGCTGTTTCCCGATCTTTCCAGCTTGAGAGAGAGAGGATCTTAGTGAAGTTCTGGGGGATGCACATTCAGTGATTGCACCACATTTCATAGCATTGAGCTTTGGGAATTATTTCAGGCTACAGGGGGACAAAACCTTGACTTAGACACTATGGAGGGAAGGAACCTTGAGTGAGAATGTAGTGAGGACCATTGGCCCCAAAAAGGATCAGATTTTCCCTTCCTATTCTTGGCAGATGGTTGACTGATAAATTCTTAAAAACTTGCAGGATTGGAGCACTGCTCGTCCTACAGACAGCCTTCTGTCAGTGCTCCCCTAATGTTGGACTGAAATCTCTCTTGGTACAGCTGAAACCCATTTTGGAGCTATATTCTAGGCCCATTATTTCTTCTCTTATTCCCAGTGGAAAAGGAGAGTAGTTCCAGGTAATTTTTACATATTTGCTCGTCAAGGCTTTCCTTATACTTCCCTGACCATATAAATTGGTATTTTTCAAAACTGGACACACTGTTCCAGCTGCAGCCTTACCTGTGTGAGTGCATTGGGAAGATTATTCCACAGTTCTTCCACATAACACACGAATATAGCAGGAAATGCTTGAGCACTTTTATCAGCAAGTTGCTGTTGTCTCACATTGAGCTCATTTTGACTCCACATTCTCTTCTGTCTTGTGAGTCATCTGCTCTATTGTAATTGGGAAGTTAATTGTTTCCCTCACACAAAATGCTTTTTACTTGCCAAATTGAGTTGCATCCTGCTATTTTAGACTCTCCAAATTGTGAAAATTGTTTTGAACTCTAATCCTGTTCTTCCTGTACTTGCAATGGCTCTCAGCTTTATGTCATCCGAAAGGCTTGATAAGTTCTCCCTGCCTTGTGGCTTTCAGGAAATATTGAGTGATTCTAGAAGCAGAACAATCTCCATGAACCACGTCATCCATCTCTCCATTTGACAGTCAGCCATTGATAACTGTTCTGAATACAATCTTCCAACAAGCATCTACCTGCCTTACATTAGTTTATGGTAATTCCCTTGCTTTTGAACTGCTTCTGCTTGGTACATCTCCTCCTCATCCATCACTGCACGCTGAAAGTGATTATGATTTTATTCTCCATTTGTTTCTGGGTTGAATTGAAGCAGAGCAGGTTGAATGCTCAGTGAGTTGATGTTCTGTGTGCTGGGTGTGTGTTGATATTTGGTGACCCTGGGTTGTGTTCTAAAAATAAACAGATGGTTTCAGTACCTCCTGCAAGCCCAGCCTGAGGACTGGTGAATAAAGCAAAAGAAAAGTAAATATCCTTGAGATTCTCTGTGCAGAACTCTCTTAGCCTGTCTTGATCATGATGGATGAGGATGGAGCTTTTTGGAGTTCACAAATTTGCCTCCTAGGAGATATCTACACTTCTCTGTTGCTGACCTCCATTGTGTGGATTCTGAATGTAGTGGTGACAATCAGTCTGTGCAATTTGGATAGTTTTGGTTCTCAAAAACCTTCAGCTCCTCTTCTAGTAATTTAAACAGTAGACTGCTTTTTAGCCTTTTATTGTGTTTGAAATTGAAACTTGACTTTGACTCAGCTGCTGGCAAGTGGCTTATAGTCTGTGACAGTGGATGTGCATAAAACTACTGAAACAACAGCTCGTGTACCTTTATGCAGAAAAACAAACCCCAAAATCTTCATGTCTTAAAAGCCAAAATTTTAATTTTTATTTTGGCACTTCTAAAGGTATTTAATCTGCCTGATGTATTTCAAACCATAGGCAAGGGCTAAACTGTTCAATATATCAAGAGACAAATTAAAATACCCGGGAAAACCATCAATTTGGTGAAATAATTGACTTTTCTCAGTGGAAACTGCAGAATACAAATATGGCACCTCATACAACTCATCTGTAGGCTAGAGTTAACAATGTAAATTAGGTTAAAAACCCAAACAAACATAGAAACTCTGCCTAAAAAATTAATGGAGATAAAGTATAGCATGCTTGATGCAAGCCCTATTGAAATAAGGGTTCATTGATCTGCTATATTAGTGAAAAAAAAAGAATGTGGACCAAACTCTGACAGCCTAGGTTTGCATTAGAATGCTCTTTATGAGTCATTTCACTAACAACAAAAGACTTATTTGCAGAATACATCATTATTATTCATCAATAGTAGGCCAGTCAGTCCAAACCAGCCACAACTGTCAGATGCTTTCAGAATTAAGCACCATTTACTTTCCTTACCCAGGGTGCCACGGAGGAAATGACCCTACTCTTTCACTGACTGTATTTTGCACCTATCAAATCTGATAAATGGGGTTTATTGTTCCCCTGCTTTCACTCAGAAAAACCTAACACAAGCATTTTCTGTGGTGTGTGGCAGAATAATGTGGGTTCCCTCCTGAGGCACTTTCACCTGCTGTGCTCTGAGGCTACAAACCCCACTTACCTTGGGCTTTTTATTCCCTGTGCTGGAATAAAAACTCACTAATTGAGAGTCTCCCTGTCCCTCTGGACATGTTCCTGTGTCACCAGAGGTCCCTTCCACCCCCAGCCCTTCTGTGGCTCTGAGCTCCTGGGGAACAAGAAAATTCTCTGCCTTGGCTGCTGCAGACATAAAGCAGAGGTTTCATTCTCCTGCAGAATTATTAAATATGTGAGGCCACAACCAAAAATATTTTATGGAAAAATATTACAAGAGTGTGGGTTACAAACCTGCGCTCGTTATATTTGGTGGATTATGGAGGAAGTGTATTGCTTTATTATAAATATTTTATACCCCCTTGCTCTTAGAGTGGTCCTCAGCCATGGAAAAGTCTGATCATGTTCTTGGTATTGTATTGTTAAAGATCAATGGGTATTTAATAAATATCAGCATTTTCTTCGTAATTTGTAAATTTTAGAATTTCCCAAAAGGCATCTCTATTAATGCAAAAAGAATATTTATTTATTTATTCATTCTACATGAATAGGTAATCTCAGAGTGTCATTTCTGAAAAGCTTGGTTAGTAGAACCTGTGCCAGACAAAAGAGTAAGAGATGGATTAGATGGACTATCCACAGCTATTCTAAGCCCAACAAAGAGAGCAAAACTAAAACAAAGATTCATTGAGTTACTGTCAATGTCTACGAGGAAACATTATGGCATTTTTAATAGAATTAAAAATAAAAAAAGGATTAACAGCAACAACAAAAAGCCATATTTCAATTGAACATTTTGGTTTGCTTTCCCTGGATTTATTGGGGCTTCTTTAGTCCCTTATGGTGGACTTTACTGAACTGCAATGAACACTATTGAAATTTAGTATTACACTTCCAACACAAATTGGGAATATAATAGCACATTACAGGTGGAAAAAATTTGGAAAGAAAAAATTATTTGATTATGTCTTCTTCTACATATGCATGAAATCTATAGGCGTTTACAGTGGATCTGGCCCCAGAATTAACTGAAGTATCCATGGTTGATATTTCCTTCCGCCCACTGGCATTTGTATTTTGTTATACAGCAGATCACCGAACTTTAAAAGTTTTAAAAGCTTCTAAGTTGATGAAGCAGGTGATGGCAGCTTCCTGAGATCATTTTGCTGCAGGTACCCTCCTTGAGCAGTGGATGGAGTCTGTCTTTCTCCTGTTCAAGTTTAGGCACTCAGTTTAAGACTTAAGATATATATATACCCAAGAATAGATCAAAAATAGAGCAGATGATGGGTTGAAATTATTTTAAACAATCTGAACAGATGTGGATAACAGTGCTCACAGAGTCAGCTTTCTGTGTGGTTACCTTTTGTTTGGGAATTCTGTGGGGAGAAGATGGATTTCTGTGGGAGGTGGGGCAGAAGCCAAGAGGTTTGTCAGGAATAAAATGTAAAATATGTATCACAGCTATGATTAATTCTTGGGTTTTGAACCACATTTTCAGTGCACTTCTAATTAAATCAAGGTAGGTGACCTCTTATATAATTTTTTCAAAATCTCAAATTTTTCTTCATCCTTTGTATTAAGGGGCAACCTAACTGGACCTTTGACATTTTTTGTATACCAATATTTGCATATATCCATAAAAACAGCTGCAAATGGAATTTGTGTCTGTACCTGACTGTTTCCCCCCCCACCCCCCATTATTGTAGCTATAATTAAAACAGCTCTTCCCAACATGGACAGAGAAGCCAAAGAAGAATATTTTGTGGTCATCCAAGCAAAGGACATGGGAGGACATATGGGTGGACTCTCTGGAACTACAACAGTGACAATTACACTCAGTGATGTGAATGACAATCCACCTAAGTTTGCACAGAGTAAGTGCCATTATATGTGTGTGTGCTCCTACATAAGAAGCTATTATTGTGTTGTTGTTTTTCGGTTTTAAATCAAGTCTGGGTTTGTTTCTTTTTTTTTTGTTGTTTTTTGTTTTAATATTTATATTGCATGGGTTTTTAATGTAATTTAAAACATGTAGTTGTTACTAGAGAAAGTAACTCTGCCTGATAAAGAGCTTAGAAAAGAGGGAATTACGGCCACAACAGTGGATGCAGATTTCTGCCTTCCTTGTTACCCTTATTGCATTCACCCAAAAGGGCCTGGAGACTTCTGAAAACAGATTTATTTCTTCTCAGTGCAGTTGCTTCTGTGTGCTTCGTTGCTTCCATCTCATGCAGACAAGTGACACCACCAGTAAAAGACAGATACAAACAGATAAAAGGAACGAAGCCTTGACTAATTAGGCAATACTGAACAAAACAAAGAAGATAAGTCTGAATCTAGATTATTGTTGATCTTTAATTCAAAATCCATATTTTCTAATATGGATCCAATGGGTATCTTGCTGAGTTAGGTTAAAATGATTTGGCATCCTGCTGCGATTCTCTGCAAGCTTTGTAGTGTATTTCCAAGATGAAGACAAAAAGAAAAAAAGAGGAAGAAGAGCATAATGACTGGATTGATTTTATTTGGAGCAGGTACAACCCAATATACTATTAGAAACTTTGCATTTTATCCTGCTTGTTCTGGAAAATTAAAAGTTTTTTTGAGCCTGCATCTAGACTTTGCATTTTTTTTTTTTTCTTAGAAGTATGTTTTTCTGACAAGATGGTCAGGGACCCAGCATGAAGTTAATTTTTTTTCCATGTATGGATAACTTGAACTCCACTTTTGCCCTCTTCTGAGGACACAGAGTAAAATGGGTTTGTCCTAGTGCTCAGCATATGATAAAAAATATGCTTCTGTAGCCTGTAGAAAATATACTTAGAGATAGAGAGAGAAATCTAATCCAAATAAACAGAGGCAAAGCTGATTTTCAAAATATACATTTTATTACCCCATCTTAGTGGTTTTTAACAGATAAGCTCTCTCTGCTCAATAAAGGTTTTCTCTCATAAAGCAGGAAATGCATGAATTTTTTACTTTGTGTCCTTTGCATTGCCTTTCCCTCTGTGTTAGTGTTTTCCAACAATTTCCCTAACAATGCAATGCCTGCAGATGAACTCTATCACCAGCATGCACAGAGATGTCTCTCTTATACCTGCAGGGTCCTGTGGCTCCAGCTCAGGAAGCACAGAGCTACCTTTGCCAGCTCACCTGGCATTTATGGTACTCACCTGGCATTTATTGTACTCACCTGGCATTCCTGTGCCAGCATTGGCATTTATTGTACTCACCTGGCATTCCCATTGTGCCACACTGGCATTTATTATACTTACCTGGTATTTGTGTTGTGCCAGCTCTGGCATTTATTGCACTTACCTGGCATTCCTTGTACCAGCGCTGCCTCAGAAAGCCTTTGGTTGCCAATACGGCAAAAAAATCTGACCCAAAAATCAGCAGCACAACTGGTCCAAACTGGGCATCAGCAGGACTGCATCATTGTCCCTGGATTTAATTTGCTCCTGGATGAGTTTTCCTGCAGGAAGGAGGAAGGTCATGCCTCTGAAGCTGTTACAGCCCCTGCAGGATTCAAGCTTCCCTCTAGGAATAACCACTGGTGCATGTACCCTGGCTGGGTATTATGTATTTATTGATTTAATGATGAGCCATAGTGGCATTGGAGCTGGCTGATGTTACGAATGCTGCCTTTTAAATGCTGCATTCTGAGCTGCCCAGCACCACAGATTAGCTGTGACTCTGCCCTTGGTCAAGAGCTGAGCTAGTCTGACTATTTTTTTTTTTTTTTTTTACACTGTTGAAGCACAGTTTGCATTTGCCTGGAAAGGAAAATAAGAAAGGATCAAACTTACAATAAGCCTAGCCAGAATGAAATCGAAATTCATAAGATGTAATACATGCTGCTTGCACAATAAATGGTAATGAGCTCAGGAAACAGGGTGTTTTATCGGGTTATTGTTTCCAGGCAGGACAGAAATGTATATTTATGGTTTGATTTCAGAGTGTTAGCCTCCTGGGTTTTAGAAATGAAAAAGATGAACTTTCACTACTTCTGTGATCTCTCTGAAATAATTTTAGAGATGTTTTATAAGTCACCAAAGTTTTTAACCCGGCAGTTTACCACAGAATTGTAATGAGAAGAACTGTGCTCTGCTGCGGGAACCCAGGGCTTTCAAAGATGCCCAGTGTGGGTATTTTGGTCAGCCCAGCACTAGGACACAATTCATAATTCTGGAGAGGAACGTGTGTGCATCATAATTTTTAATTTTTTCTTAATGTTTTGTAAACTATCTAAATAAATCTGAGAGCAAAATTCCGACTTAACAATGCAATCAGCTGTGCCAGGAGATTCAAACCACAAAGTGTGGACAGCAGTGTAAATGATGCAGGCATAATTTAGCCTCCCCAGGCAATTCATTGCTTTGGCTGCTCATTGTTTTTGAGCCATTATGGATGTTCTGAGGAATCTTGATGGTCTCCAAATTATCTCTAATAATTTAGCCTAGGAACATCAAAAACAAGTCACTTTGGGACTTCATTATGTAGCTAACGTGTATTGGTGAATTCCTCACAGTTTCCTTCCTATTTTCAGCTGTTGCTACTGCAATCAGCTGCAACAGGTGAAGCAACAACTCTGAACATTGTTTTTGGAAAAATATTACCTGCACTTAACAGGTAGTTTTTAACACCAGCTTCTGGCCTTGTTCTCTGTCCTCCCTGCTGTTCCAAGACAGTTTTTAATGGGCTCTTCCATTATCTTTGAATTCTTTTTGCCTATCTTAACTCCTGAGCAGCATTGCATTTGCCTAGATGATGTATTAACCTTAACTTCAATGAGTGTCAGTTATAAAGAGGTAGAAATATAGGGACTTCAGAAAGAATTTTGGGTATAAAATTTGTGTCTTCTGGTTTTTTAGAGTACTGTTAGGAACAGGGAGATACAAAAGGAAATGGATATTTTGGGTTTTGCCTTGATAAAATTTCTACCTGAAATAATATGTCTAAATAGATTTCTGATGCTTTGTAGCTTAAAAGATTTGAAGCAGATATAACAAAATATGTTGACAATTTGAATAGCAATTTCTAATGGATTTCAGTCTAACTCTACAACAAATAGTAAACACAGTAATGATTTCTATGAAAAGTTATTGTTCCCAGTAAAAAAAAAATAAAAATTTGGGAGTTTCCTTGAATGTTTCCTGATTAGTTTCTTATCACGAAAGAGAGGTGGAAGGGTTTAAACAAAGAAAAATCACATTGCATTTTAAAAAGTAGTAAATATTTGAAGTTATGTAGCAAATATTTGAAGTTATGTAAATGCTTACACAATGAGTTTTTTAAGTATTAGACCAATTTTTTGTGGAGTAAAAGCCAAAGTTTCTTGGTTGAACTGTAACTCCTTGTCAATAAAACATCTGTATAAACAGGTAAGTTCTGCAGTGTTGAAAGGAGCTCAATGTTTGTGTTAGCCAGCACAAAACATCCCTGAGAGGAAGAAGCAGGAGGCTGCTGGAATGGAAAGGACACTCACCTGCAGTAAAGTGAATATTCTTGTGTAGGACCCTGCTCTGCTGCTTTAGTCACTAACTTGTGTAAATAGGGGTGGGATCAGTGCACATCTCAAGTGCTGGTGTTGGGGACATTGAAGAGCACATGGGGGACATTGGAACCAGCTGTAATGTTTAGTCTTTTCCTCTTATTTGGAAGGTCTGTATCACTTCTCAGTAATGGAAGATGTTGCTCTTGGTGAACCAATAGGAAGGGTAAAAGCAAATGACCTGGATATTGGAGAAAATGCCAAATCATCCTATGATATTATTGAAGGAGATGGAATGGATATATTTGAGATTACCACAGATGCCCAAACTCAGGACGGCATTATTAGAGTGAGAAAGGTAAATCATATCTCTGTTAAAACCATCAATGTTTATTGTGCATACAACTACCCAGCCAGACTTTGTGAGAAGATGCTGGCTTTCCAGGGATTCTTTCACCTGTGGATGAAGTGCCAAGCCCCTGCGGTGATGAAAAGGGGTGTATTGGCCATGTTCTCTGAGTTTTCATGGAGGTGACAGCTGGGGAGACATCCACGGGTGCTGGAAATGTGTTAATCTTATCCAGGATCTCACGTGGTCACATCATGCAGGTTTTGTTTCCTTAGTTCCAAAGGAGAAGAACAGATTAGATTCCACTGTGGTGGTGGTTTCAACTTCTGTAAAATCTTGGCTGAGTAGTCAAATAATTCTCTCAATTATTTGATTTCCTGTGTAGTTGTTCAGAGAAAAATAAATCAGAGAACATTAATTAAATTACCTGATAGGTGGGAGCTTAGTCTTCTACCTTTTCTGTTGAGCTGTCTTCACTCAATGAACAAGGATTTTTTTATTAATTAATTTTATTAAGGAGATCAGTAGTTTCATGTGAGAAGTGCCAAGTTTGGGCCCTAAAGAAAACTGTGTTACCTTTTCAATGCTTGTACAGTCTTGATGTGTGTAAGACGAGATATTTTCATGCGCACTGCAAAAGCACCGCCCAGTTATGTAGAGAAATATGGGGAGGGGCAGCACAGAGCAAAACTCCTCTAGTAGAGCCAAGGAAACATTAATTGCAGATTTAGTTGTCATCATTTTCCAGGGAAGGAGAAAAAGCTGTTCCTCATGCTGTGTTCTGAAAAAGGACATGAATATAATTTATAGCAGTGGCAGAGGGTTTTAAATGCATGGCACAGATCACCCTAAATGAATCTTTGTTTATAGAAAACAAAAGTAAACAAAACCCAAATCATGATATTCCAGTGAGAAAAGGTGAATACAATGAGCACAGCTAATTAATATTCCACTTCTACCTGTCATTAGAGAGGTCAGGCAGATTGCCTGTCAAAACTTTGTATTTTCTCTTTCTCAGTGAGTAGGTCAGCACTGTAGCTTTGTAATAAACTGATGTATATTTATCTAAATTTACATTTGTCTTTCTAAAGAGAAAATGATGATATACATCCCAGCTCTCCCTTGTTGTTATTTATTGTGTGCTGTGGCCTCTCATGTAAGCTGAGGCAATTAGCCTTTTGCCCCAGATCCCTTGGCTTTATTTCATAACTGAATCTCAACCATAATGTTGTTTCATATTTTCATTTTGACAGCAATAATAATTTTGGTTCTACTCCACTAGATGATGTATGGAGGGTACTGCTCACCAACAGATTTTCTTCAGCATAAGATCATGGGCTTTAGACAATGCTGAGTAAATTTTCAATATGATATTCTGATTAGGCATGACTAAGTGTATTGGGGTGCTGTCATTTCTGCAAAGCATATGAAAAGCAATTGAAAAAGTGCTACAGGAGCCGTGATTGGCAAATTGTGAATGTGCTGATTTATAAATCCCCATTCATAATTTCTAAAGCTTACTAATTCATGAACTGCAAAAGAAGCAAGATTTTCTTCTGTTTACTAGAATTTGTGGCAAAGAGCAAATCCCATTAGAGCTTGATTCATACCTGAAAAAAAACAATCAACAGAATTTGAAAATATACATATTGAAGGCTTTGACAGACTTCCTGAAGATTCCTGTTTGTGCTCTTGCTGGTATTTGCATTGCAGATCCATAGTGTCTATGTCCTCTTCTTTTTATCCCCGAGACATTATAATGCAAATCTTAATATCTTTCCAATGCTTGGCAATTTTGCATCTTTGAAATTTGAATCGTTGTGAGACACAAGAGAATTATATAGTGAATACACTGATGTGCTTCAAGACACAAACTTGAATCTCCCATAATGAAAAAGTCTAACACTCAAAAGTGTCACAGATTTGGGGTTTGTTTGGTATTTCAGTCCCTTAAATCCACTGAGTTTTCCTCTTATATGAGTTAATATGGGACTGTAAAACAGTAAAAACAGTGGTGACATGGCAGGTATATTGATAGAATAAAGTAATTTGTTTTGTGTTTCTGTCTGTGGGAAAAAAAATAAAAGGAGAAAAGATACAGAAGTAGAAATTGCTACAGTTTTAAGAAATTCCTGAGAGATGTCTACCTAATTTACTCCTATAAACTGAAATACAGAGCTACTTGTAGTGCAAGAATATTGAAGTACTTTCTTATATTATTAGCTCTACATTTTGCCTCTCCTGTCCAACAAATAATAATTTCTAGTTCCTTGTATTTCTCACATTGTTCAGAGAGTAATAAAATATTTATTCTTTGTGGAGCCAGTTTAATTTTTTTCCTTATCTCCAGCCAGTAAAGCACTGATGAGGTGCATTATTGGTATGCATCTCATATCATCCCCAACAAATTTGCAATATTTGTCTGATATGTAATTGTAATGGTATAATACATGAGAGAGAATATTTCAGTAAATTTCTTGTGAAAAACAAGGAAACAGTGCCTTTTCTGAGGCTGGTGAATAGATACCAGTATGTGCCTAGAAAATCTGGAGGTTGGGTTTCTGGGAGAGGGAAGTGACTGCATTAAAACTCATTCCGTGTGCTTTAAAAACACACCTAACTCCCATCCATCAGCATTACCATCACCTGTTCTCCGTGGCCAGTAGCAAAAGACATCCATCTTTGTCCTTCCCAACAGCCACTGGACTTTGAGACCAAGAAGTCCTACACCCTGAAGGTGGAGGCAGCCAACATCCACATCGACCCTCGCTTCCTCAGCGGGGGCCCCTTCAAAGACACGGCCACCGTGAAGATTGTGGTGGAGGATGCTGATGAGCCCCCAGTCTTCTCCTCACCCACCTACCTGCTGGAAGTGCATGAAAATGCTGCTCTCAATTCTGTGCTGGGCCAGGTGACAGCCCATGACCCCGACATCTCGGCCAGCCCTATAAGGTAGGGCTACCTGGAAGGGTTCTTTGGGAATACTGCTGGCAGATCCAAAGGTATTTCCCTATTTTCATGCTGCTCCGCTTCTGTGAAAACTTCTGGATTTGGTTAATGATGTTAGGTTTATCAGTTTGATTTACCAAAATATGAGTATTGGTCTAATACCGATACTCAACTGTGATGGACAAAAGACTCTCTAACAATTTAAAGTTAGAAAGGG
>PYHW01009983.1:1193330-1203896 GCA_013186435.1 Turdus rufiventris | reverse complement strand
AAAAAAAATGTCCATACTAATTTTCTCAGATCATGAGATTTACCAACAGCATGGAAAGTAGAATTATTGGTTTATGATCCAACACTCTCAGATGTTGGAATAGTAAGATGTAAAGTGAAGTAATTTTACAGTTTGTTTCTTCCAAAACGTCAAAAAGGAATGAGACAAAAGAAATAATCTTGCAAGACACTCCTCCAGTTTATTTTTATATCTCCTTTACATGTGTGTGTCAGAGCAAAGTTGCCAGAAGTGCACTTTACTAAGTGCATAAGCAGGAAGTCTGCCTGTTGCATTTTCAGTTTTTTGAAACATAATTATGCTAAGAATTTTGTAAGAAATCAGCCTTGTCATTAGACTTCATGGGAGCCTCAGCATCTACTGCTATTGTAAAATTGCCTCTTATCAGACTGGCTATGAAAATAATAATGCCAATCTTGTTCTAAGCATTTCTGTTCCTGCTGATGGCTTATTTTTGCATTCCTAAAATAATTATTTGACATTTACATGAAACAAGGGCTTCATTTCATAGACTACTGTCTTTGCTTATTTAAGTGAAATTATTTTTAAGCTCCTCAAGCAGAAATTAAATTTGCTTATAGAACTGTCAAACAGGGGAAAATGGACACTTTTAGATTTTTTTCCCAAGACAGTAATAGACAAAATCTCTGTTGTAAAATAACAGAAATCTATTGAAGGCAGACACCAGCAGCAAATGAAAATACAAAGCGTGTCATCGCAATGCCTTCATTAACAGTCTTATTAATGGGCTGCTGATCTCTCGCAGGAAAATAAATATGTCAGAACTGTTTGTGCAAGAACATTTCTTCTTCCTGGGCTGGCTGCTTCCTAGGGCTTGTGCAAGGCAGTCCTCTCCATCTGCAGGGCAATGACCAGACCATTTAATTACCTTTAAATTTGCTTGCTACTCATAAGCCATCGTACTGGATTTTTATTTCTTGACTCCCAGCAGGGAGATCCTAAATATGCCCTGATTTATCAACATTTTCACAGACAAACACCAGCGTTTGACAAACCACAATTCGCTATTTCAGAGCTTTGTGCTGCTAAGGTACCTGCATCTAAATTTGTGCTCTAAGCTGAGGTAATTTTTGGCAGTTTCCTGCTTGTCATCATGACAAAGTTATTTGTGTCATCCCTCAGCCACTGTCTCAGGCAGGAATCTTCCAAGGCAGGATTGGTGTAGCTGAATGGAGCATTACTGCTTCTACATTTTCACTTGAAATGGGGATGAAGATCCTCAGGCTCAGGCTGGCTGATCTTTTTGAAAGTGATCAGATTTAAAATGTGTGTGGATAATTTTAAACGGTTTTAATCTTAATGCTCCAAAATATGAATTGCACTCTTTCATGTCTAGCAAAACAAGGAGGAGAAAAGTGTGAGCCAGTGGGGAATGCTTCTATATGTACTTGACAGGCAAAAGACCAGTTTGGCGGTTTTTTGTGGCATTTTTGTGGGGTTTTTAATTTAGTTGGTTTTTTATTAAGAAAGACATTTTCTGTTCTTATTCACAGGCAAGTGTCTGGCCAGTGTTTGTTCAGAACAAATTCATGCTGCTGGCGACAAATAACATTACCATGGTATTCTGAGACTTGTGCAAAGTGAGATATTTTGGATGGTGCTGTTCCCTCCTTTACTTTCCCATTTCTGACAGACTCTTTTGAAGGAGTTTCTAGTTTTCTGCAGCCTTTGCTTTCAGGGAGTTAAACTGGCCAGCCAGCCTAAAGAAGAGCTACCTTGAGTGGCTCTCCCTCATACCTTTGCCCAGACTTTTGGATTGCCTTTTCGTTCTGGCTCCCAAAATGCATGGCCAATGCCCAGGGCTCTTGCCTCCTGTTTAAATCCCAGGAGCCACAGTGCATTCTGCTTGTGCTGAGGGACACACCTGGTGCAGGTAGTTTGGCTTGCAAGCTGCAGGTTGAACTCAGGTGGAAGCCCAGAGAGAAAGAGGATGTGACCTGTGACCCTTGGCCCAACAAGGGATCCCAGCTGTGGCACAGCTGGGTGTGGGACACCCAGAGTCAGGGCTCTGGAAGAAGAGACAAACCTTCCCTGTGCTCAGGCTGTGAAGTGATAAAAGCTCAGAGATAAAAAGCCTTTGTGGAGTCCCTCCTCAGAGCACAGGCTGTGGCTGTCTTACTGTGTTGGGAATAAATGGCTTTATGGAATGAGAGATCTGAGACTGCCAAGGGAAACCTGTGCTGGAACCAGTGGGGAAACCTGGGCTGGAACCAGGAAGAAAACCTGGGCTAGAACCACTAGGAAAACCTGCCCTGGCTGTAAATGGTGTGGGGAGTCCAGGGGGGACCTGGAGCTGCTGCTGAGTCCCAGCAGTGACAGTGCGGGGTGGTGGGAGTGTCCCTGACAGACAGTTCCATGAATGGTCACACTGTGAGGTTCCCTTAGTAGCTGCATGCCCCCGAGAGTGAATTCTTTAATTGTTTTGTGGTTACTAGAGATTAATCCATGCAAAGAGCCATCTGTGGAAAAGAATGAACTGAATGAGATTAACATGGTAGATACAGTGACATTTAGTTGCTGGTTTCAGTATTTCTCATTTAGTTATATGTTTTCCTTTAAACTCTTTCTGCAGCTTTGGTCCTCTCAACTGCTACCCTTAAATCTGTCTACTCCTAAATATCTTTTGCACATTTTCCTATTGTGCGATTCCTTACATCTCTTCCTTATGGGATCAAATTAATTTTTGCTTCTTTGTTGCTTAACTTTTTTCCTTGCTCATCTCCTCTGTGCTGATGAATTCTGTCATGTGGACTTTTAAGAGATTATAATATTAGAAAGAACCTTGTTGAAAGATGCCTCTGAAATGCAGGCTTAGGGTGTGCAGAAGAAATACGCTCATGGCAAGGGCAAGACTCAAAGCTATTGAACCTGTGAATTGATTCTTAAATTTTCTTTTTACCTTGCCATTCAGGAAGTTTACCCTGCTGAATGGAAAGGAGGAGGAATATCCAGGTGATGACAAGGTGGAGGAAGCAGGTCCACTGACAAAATTATTCCCTGAAAATGAACCTTTGTGCTCTGTGCATATAAAGGGTGAATGTTGCCACTGACTCTGGACTTTAAACACTGACCTAATGAGATTTCTCATTAGTTTGTGGTGTAGCTGAGACTTACATGAGCACAAAGTTGTAGCCAAGGTTGGGAGGTTTATTCTAAATTTAAATGCTTGAGAAAGGGGTGAATGTAGTCTGGGTTGACAGTGCTGCTCATGTGTTTGAGCTCTCTGGACCTATATCCTGTACAGGAAAGGAATCTGGGGGCATGTGCAAGGATTTTTTTGACAGCCTGAATTGCAGTGCAGTAAGAATGAATGATTAAATTACAGACGTCTCTTTTGGTGCATCTTTTTTTGTGTGTACAAAGGCTCATCACATCTTCGGTTCTTTGCTACTTATTTGAAATGAATTTTCTACCATTCAGTAAAATCTAGTGAAGTCAGAATCCTAATAGTCAGATGCAATCCCATTCTCCTGAACCCACAAATACATTTTAGTTGTGTAGATTACAATTATAGCTGTAACTCCTGCTCCCATTGACGTGCTTGTATTGCTGGCATTAACTGGCTGCCAATTTTGCTGGGCAGTGAAGCAGAGCAGGGTTCAGGCTGGGCTTAACCTCCTCAGTATTCTCCCAGTCTTTTGCACAGGTTTTGCAGCACTTACCACGTTACATGTTGTCAATGCTAGTCAGAGGAAAAGAAAATCAAATAGCCATGACTTATTTATTAGAGCATTTTCTCCTGCAGATTCTGAATGGAGCTCAGAATCACTGATCATTCAAGCGATCAGATTGCCAGACATGGATAAGGCATGTAATAATTAAACTCTGTCCTTTTTCTGCCTCCAGCTCCATGGATTTCCATTTCCATTTTCTAATGGTGGCTGGAACACCTTGCAGATACTTTCCTAGCACACTCACAGCGTAGGCCATTAATACTAAGGAAATGCCTATCCTTGCTGGTTAATTGATATAACTACAGCAGTAATAAATGGAGAACTGCCACAGTTTGAAATCAAAGCAAAGACTTATCTCAGAGAAGCTGGTTTAACTTAGCCTAGAAAGAAATTTATTAGCAACAGAATTTGACTGCACAAACATTCTTCTGATTTAAATATGAATATCCTGATATTTGCATATTCATCCCCCTGAAACTGAAGCTGAGATCTGCTTGAGATACAGGATTCTAGTGAATTCTTTAGAAACCAAATATACTGCAATGCCTTCATTATTAGCAATGCTTATCTGAAATTCTCTTTTAAAAGTGAGGTAATCTTTTTCCTCGGACTATGTGGATTCCTTCCTTGAATGATACCATAGATTTCAACAAGTAAAGGCTTCTAAATATATTCCACTTGGCCGGCTCAGATTTGTGACAAACACATCAATAAATAACAGAAAGCCTGGCTCATTATCTCTAAAGACAGCTAAATGATGATCCCTTTAGAGTCCCCAAGCTTGCTTTCACCAATGTAGCACTGAGTGCACTACATAAGGTTGATATTTTCTTCTGAGTTGTGTTATGATCATTTGCAGAACTGGATTCCTTTCCCTCTTAAGTTGGATGTTAGGGAGGAATTCCACCCCTGGCACAGGGTGCCCAGAGCAGCTGTGGCTGCCCCTGGATCCCTGGCAAGGCCAGGCTGGACACTGGGGCTGGGAGCAGCCTGGGACAGTGGAAGTGGCCCTGCCAGAGCAGGGGTGGAAAAAGATTATTTTTAGGTCCTTCCAACCAAACTCCCTGGCATCCTGTGATCCTTACACTCTGCTCATCACTCACAGACACACAACAGAGCTAGGAAATTCCAAAGCCAGTGCCTGGAAGAGGATATTTCTTGTAGCCTGGAGCTGTGCTTTTAGCCAAGGTTTAAATCTCTGAATGAAAGGTTTTAATGGATTTTCTGTCGTCCTTATTCTGCAGGCACTGCAGTCACAGAAATGTTATTTTCACTGGGATTGACTGCTTGATCAAAGGGTTCTTGGCACTCAGCCCCATGTGCCAAGCAAACAGCACTCCCATGGCAGCCTCAGCCCCCTACCCAAGGGCTGGGCAAAGCACCAGAACTGACACAACAAGTAGAAATTCTCCTGAATAATTATTCAAAGCAAGAGGTGAAAATCTAGACAAGATCTTGAAATGTAATTGGTGATTTGACCACAATAAATATTTTCCAGGCTCAGAGCAGAGGCATCTCAAGGACAAAGCTGTGGGCTCTGACACAGGTAATTACCCACACCAACAGCATTCTTTGGAAATGAAGAAGTATGAGGCAATTTTGTCACCTAATGGGAAAGGGCATAAAGCCAGAAAGGCTCTATATGGTTTACCGAGAATATAAATAGAGTAATTGAATCATCACCCAGCACATGCACTGTTAAAGTTATCTATAATGTGTATTCCTTTAAAAAATGCAAGGACACTAATTAAAAAGGAAGAGAGACATATTTCTTCAGAACAAGCCTTCAGCTACAATGTACTTTTAATGCCATGAATACCTCTGCTTTCATTATGCTTCCATTTATTTAATTCTATTTAGCCTTTTATGGTAAAAATAACTATAGGCATTATTAGCAATAATTCTAACATTTTAGGGAGTTACTTTGGTACATCATATAATTAACTTAGGGCTGAGTAAATTTTGGTGAGTTTGAGAAAGAAGGAAAGAAGCCTTTATGGGAGGTTTAAACAAGGGAAGCTCAGGAATATTAACCTTTTCTGCTTGACCTTTTTTGCTCTGGTTTAGTGGAAATCAAACTATATAATCCATCATTTTTACACTAAAACACAGAATTTGCTAAGGTGATTTTTTATCCTTTTGCACACAAAAGAGGGTTACACAGAGCTCCTCAGATCCTAATGGGTCACTGAAGGTTTGCCCTTGGGCAGTGGAGGGCTGGTGCATCTTGTCAAGCCAGTTTGCAGTTCTCAGCTGTGAAAGTGCGTTCAAACATAGCACAGACTTTCCCATTAGTATTTCACACAGCTCAAGAAGAGCAGGAGAGATGATCCACACGGATAATAGCATGGGAGTGGCCATCACATGAGGAAATACAAATGGGAAAGGAGTGTGCTTGTGGAACAGTGTCTGTGTGAAGTGGCCTCAGTCGTTCAGGAGCAAGCACTAAAATTCACATATGGGAGGCTGAGTAGAACTTGGAGACCTCTGATTCCAGAGGGAGCCATGGAAGGCAGCTGTGAATAAAGCACCTGAGTAATTCAGTAAAAACAAAACAAAAAAATATCAGAGAAAGTAGTAAACATCATTGTGACAAGGAAAAAGAGGGAGATTTGCAGTAACAGTCTTAATTATACTTCTGCTGTCTGGCCATTTTAAATCCAGGCTGGACATCAGAGTTCTAGATTGGCAAATATTAATTTTGTAAAGTTATACTGGAGTTAGAACACTGTTCAAAGCTTAAAACACAGAAGGTGGGGCCATTAGCCAGTGTTTTAGAAGAAATGAAGGTTTCCTGGGGCATAAAGCTGGGAAGGATTCAAGTAAGAAACACAAGCAGAATGACTAATTAGCTCACAAAATAGTTATTAGTTACTTTGAGGAAATTTAGAGACTGGTTAAGAGGAAATTTACAGGCTGACCATATAGATATATGATGATGATATATAGATACATGTTATATTAGCAAAGTGCATCTTTACCCTGACCAGCTACCAACTGGCCATCTGCACTTCGAACTTTTGAATTAGAAGTTCTAAAGAAAATTAGATTAATCTTAGACATACTGTGTGGAATTCACCTCATTTGACAACCTGAGTTCATCAGTTCTGAGCAGATTGGGACTATCTGAAATCTCCACGTGTTTTTCTGCATGAGAGCAGGTCAGAGTAGGGGTTTGTAACTCAGTGTAATTTCGGTCACTCTTCTTGAGGCACATTTCTGTCTAGAATAAAGACTCTGAGCAGCATGCTCTGAGCTTCTGGCAAAGGTGCAGGGCAGGAAAGAATGGAACTATTTTCTGTCTGAAAAACAAAGGAGATGGTGTTTTTAAAGGTGAATCCTGATGTGCTGGAGAGGTCTTTCTTGCTTTTTGCTGAAGGTACACAAGTAAGAAGGTTTGATGCTGAAATCCCAGAACCTGATTCATATCCAGGATATCCAGCAATATTTTATATGTGGAGGAAATGCAAGAGTACAGTAATTTCACCATTATAAGCAGCACCATTTTGACTAAAGTTTTGGTCCGTACCCGGAAGTGCGGCTTGTACTCTGGAACAGCTTATATATGAACGATGTTCAGAATTTTCCAACCCAGAAGTGAGAGCCCGCAGTGGTCCTGGCAGCGGGGCAGCGCCGCCGATCTGAGCCCGTGATAGTTCTCTGTATTTGTTCAGTGTTTTCAGTCTTGTACGGCTGCGTGGCTCCCCACCCGCCCACCCTGCTCCCTGCCCGCCTGTGTGGCTGCCCGGCTCTCCAGCCGCCCGGCTTCCCACCCGCCCATGTGGCTGCCCAGGTCTCTGGCTGCCCGGCTGCCTGCCTGCCTGCGTGGCTCTGCGGCTGTGCAGCTGAGTTGCTATTTAAAGGCAATGCGGATTCATTGGAAATGCTTGTAAAATGACCACACTATTGTTCGTATCTTTTTCTGCTTGTTAATAAAACTTACAGGGTACACTGCTGCAGCTATTGTCTGTACCTTTTTTCACTTGGAAATAATGTTTCCAAGGTCAGCACCTGCCAGTAAACCCCGTGATCCGCGATTCTTTTGCTAATTGGCAACTTTGTGCAAGTTCGCTGCCAATGAAAGTGCAGCTTATAATCAGGTGCGGCTTATATATTGACAAAGACCTAAATGTTGCTGACACCCGGACATGCGGCTTATAATCAGGTGTGGCTTATAATCATGAAATTACTGTAGTTAAATTGCACTGTTAAAATCAGTCTCAGAAAGGAATATGAGCCCTGAAAGTACAGCAATTTCACGACCATAATGTGCACCGGACTATAAGGTGCATTTATTTTTGCCGTGAAGATCTGTGCCATGCGCAACAAAGTTGCGGTTCAGAGTGGCGCAGGGCGGCTCGGGACCGCAGGTGGCTCGGGGTGCCTTGGGGCCAGGTGGGCTTGGATCGGTGCCACTTTTCCCCCGCCGGTGCCGTGCAGGCTTGGATCAGCTCCGTTGCCCCCCTGCTGGGCTCAGGGTGGCTCAGGACTGCGGGCGGTTTGGGGCGCCTCGGGGTGGCTCGGGGCCGCCCGCTCTCTCTCTCCCCGTGTGGCTGCTGCTGGCTGGGGGATGACAGGTCCCACCCAACCCATGCGGCTCCTGCTGGCCGGGGGCTGCCCGCTCCTGCCCCACCTCGTGGCTCGGCTCACAGCTTGCACTTCTGGGTTGGCAAATTTTGCAACTTTGTACATTATATAAGGCGCACCAGACTATAAGGCGCACTTCCGGGTTCAGACCAAAATTTTAGTCAAAAGGGTGTGCCTTATAGTCATGAAATTACTGTAATGACATTTAAATGCCTCTATAGTAAATTCTGCTTGAATAAAAATATATGTTAAAGTATTTTGTGTTTTTTATTAAAGTGTTTTGTCTATGATTAAGGGAGGGATTTCATTTGAGCTATAAATTATTTTATTTCAATCATGAAATCATTTCAAATAAAAACCCCCAAATATTCCAGACAACTTGTCCTCAATCAGACTGCTTATTGTTATTATTATTGCTGCTAGTCATTAGAAAATTTCATAGCTAATTATAATTGACAATAAGACCTTGTATATCTCAGTCAATATTTTTATAAGATTTTAATATGCATGAGGTATTAGCATATTAATAATATAATTGCTCTAAAGCGTGGGAGAGATTCCTGTTTCATGGCACCACAACTCCCTTGGTTAAGCTGGAAATGAGAAAAAACAGCAGCAAATCATGTCCTGGTACATTTGTTGTGTCTTAAATTTTTTTATTCAGTCAATTTATTTTCCTACCAGTTTACTGCTTTATTTTTAAGTCAAATTCTTTTCTGTCATTCAAGGACACCATAGTATTTTCTGGATTTTTGTTTTTCTCATTGAAAAACAAGATTTAATTTCCATTTAGAAATTAAAACTTGTAACTTCCTCACAATGATTTAAGGCATTGCACTGCATCAGAAAATTTGGAATCCTAATTAGGTTTGTGGTGCTTTGATCCAGAAAAGTACAGATCCAGTGGCATTTCATCACACTGTTAGTATTCTAAAGTGTATAATCAGAAAGATAATTCTGAGGTTCTTTGTTTTCCTAACTTTTTTCCTTCATAGCTGTGCTTGCTACAAGGAAATAGAAAACCTTTGCTCAAAATGTTTTAGTGGCCTCTGACTTTTGCTGAAATGATGGGTCTGTAGAGCAATGCTTCCTTCTTGGAAATGCTTCCAGAGATCACAAATGTTGTTCTTCTATTGCTCAGTCTTGATATTAGGTATCATTTCTCCATTTTTTTTTCCTGTGTTTGATTGATTTTCATTGGCCTTTTGCAAAAAAAAAAAAAAAAACCAAAAAACAAAACAAAAAAAAAACTGTAAAGCTTCAAATATTTCTAGGTTGCCATTTCTTGTAGTAGTTAATAAGTACACTGCTAGTAAGTACTAAAACTTTAGCTGTATTTTTAATTTTTGCAGTCATAATGATTCTCCAGTACAGCTCATTTATTGAGTGTGGCATAACTGCAAACTTCCTCCTGACTTGTGTCCTCATTGGAGATAAATAAGGCTCAATTACACAGTACTTTATCAGAAATACAGGTTGTTTTCTGCCAGAAGTTGTTTCAGTTTGGGCTCTGGATAGATGTGTGGGTGGATGGATATTGGCAGTGTTGTTTTTTTTTTAAATCGTTTTCCCTTAAGGATTTACCTTAGGATCGGTGAATAAGCTGGACTTGCTTCATTGTCATAAACCTGATATGACTTCAGCAGCTTCCAATACAACCCTCTCAAGCAGCTCTACTAATACTTTATTTTGAATTATGTATTTGTTTACTTATATTGCTGTGTCACATATATCTTCATTATGTGTCACTGTGAATATAAACCTCACTGTGGTCAAAATTAGATATGCAGAGCAGCCTCTCAGACATGCTGTTTGCATCCAGGACTTCTGTCAAGAGACAAGAACCTGTAATTCTTGCTCAAATATTACAAAGGGGTTTCAATTTCTGATTAGGATGCCCATTTCAACTCTTTCCAAGTCTCATCCAATCCATTTGATTTTCCATTGCTTTCATATCCAGCTTTGTCTCCTTGCGCATATTCCATGCATTCACAGAATTCCAGGTTCACTGGGGTTGGCAAAGCCACCCCAGCTGTGGAGTCCCAGCTGTGCCCCATCCCCACCTTGTCCCCAGCCCAGAGCTCTGGGTGCCACCTCCAGGTGACACCTCCAGGGATGAGGATCCAACCCTCCCTGGGCACTTCCAATCCCTGAGCACCCTTCCATGGGGAAATTCCTGCTGTGCCCACCTTGAGCCTGCCCTGCCCAGCCTGAGGCTGTTCCCTCTCCTCCTGTCCCTGTTCCTGGAGCAGATCCCAAATCCCCC